>OX465298.1:139071209-139386456 GCA_949987735.1 Leucophora obtusa
GAGTACTTCACGCTGCAGAGTGGATTGTGTAAAATAGAGATAGCATGATACAAAAAATATGTAAGCGCAAAAAAGAATGGAACAAAATCCACTCAGATTAGGGTGCTGCAGCATTGTGAATCTGGCTTTAAACAAAAACTACACTCTTAGAAATAAGTATGTAAAAATAGCAGAAAAAGCTACCATAAATTAGCAAAAAAGGGTCCGCGATTAAAACTACTGAAATCAGCATAACTAGTTTGCTACATAATTGTTAAATTTCCGAAATATAAGAAATATACTTATGAGTTAAATTTAAGCAAATTGCAAATTACAATTTACCTCTGAAGAAACCTTTTAAATAAAAGTAGCTAAAACACTGCTATATCTACAAATTTTTAGTTATATTTGGCTAAAAATAATTGAATGCAAATACAAACTACTCTGCTGAAATCACCAGAAATATTTAGTGACTAATAGTTTTTTTAAATCAACTAACATAAAATATTAAACAAATTTCTCTGCTGAATTCAGAAATGCAGATTATTGGATTTTTCTAATTTAACAAAAATTTGCTGTTTTTGGTCGACAAAATTATTTTGCATGAAGTTATGATTTCAGCAAATTATCAATAAAATAAATAAAAACAAGTCCGTTAAAAGATTAAATAAAGTTGAATTACGATTTTTAAAAGTTTCAAAGCTGAATAAAAGTTTTCAAATTATTAAGGTTTTTATTCAGATCTATTTAATCTGTAATCTGTTTTAATCTATTATTTATAAATGGGAAAAATTAGTACTTTAATAACATTTAATAAGATATACAAATACAAAAAATAGATAAAATATGGCAAATGAAATCAGAAATCCCGGGATTTTTTCAAGACCAATTTTCTAAATCCCGAAAATCCCGGGATCGGGATTTCGGGATCGGTATCCCTAATGGGTAATTACCATTACAAGATATGTAGTTACATAACCACATATCTGGTAAAGATTTTCTATACTGGGTTATTTCGAGATAACCCAGCAAAAACATGGTAATGACAGGTCATTACCATACGGATTAACAAGTAGTGATAGGTCATTACCATTTGCATTAATTTAAAATACGAAATAATGACTTACTGATAATAAGTTATACACTCTAATAAATTTTTGTTGAAATCTACTCTATTAAAAGGAGGTAACTTGATACCTACTTTAAATTGGGCAAGAATACGCACAATGCGTAAAACTAAAATTGTGTGTAAAAATAATAAACATAATGTGTCTAAAAGTATGGTTTTAATTGTATCAAAAAGGTTTAGCAACATTTGAGTTTTGTTTAAATTTCAATTAAATGTGTCTAAAAAAGCTTTATTAAATACATAAACCTAAATTTAGAATGTCTAGAAACACGCTTAGGAATGTTTAGTATACAAACAAAATGTTTTTTTAATACTGCACCTCATTGATCCTTAAAATAAAACAAAATGCATTTTGAAAAATAAATCGTTTATTAATGAAAGAAACCCGCAGGAAAAGAAAATAATAACAAATAAAATACACATTCTGAAAAATAACAATATCGTTCTTTTCGTTATTAGAATATCGCTAATATTCTCAATAACAAAAAATAATTACAACTTACACCAAGATGAATTAAAATCTGGAATTTTTCTTATAGAAAAATTTTCAGTCAGAAACTAATGTGTTCTTTTAGAAAAAGCCCTCAGAATCTGAGATTTTTGATTTATTTATAAAAAAAATGTTGTGAATCTGAAAGGTCGCATATGCAAAGTGGTTTCTTTAGAAAAAGGTACCCAGCTTTCTATAGGAAAAATACATTTAAATATGTGGATTTTTTTTCAGAAATTGAACCTCGGAAAAAAAGGCAAAATTTAATGGGAAAATCCCTAGATGTTTCAACAGGAGAACTCAGAAAAAACTCATTAGGAAAACTCCCAGATTGTGAGAAATTTTTAATATATAAAACACTCTGATTCGAAGTAATTTTCCCTTAAAAATCTTTAGTTTCGTAGCACCCTTTCCTATAAAAACCACTTAGATTCAGAGGACTTTTTCTTAAAGAAAATCGCTATGAATCAGAAAATTTGTTTCTATTGAATCTCATTTAGATTCTAAAAGAAACCCCTCATTTCCTGGTTAGTGTTTTTATCTAAGAAGAATCTCTTCCATAATAAATCCCTAAGAATTTAAAAAATATTTCTTAAAGGAATACAACTAAATTTTGAGGAAATTTTCCTACTTCCTACAAAACCCTCAAATTCAGAGGGCTTTTTCTCAAAGATTCGGAGGAATTTTTCCATAGAAAAGCTCAAAACTCTGAGTACTTTCTTCTAACTAAAGACCAATAGATTGCAACGACGTGTTCCTTTATAAAAACTCTCATTTTCTGAAAAAATTTTATAAAAACAAACCCCTGGATTTTGAGGACTTTTCCTAACCAAAAATTCTTCAGTTTTTAGGATTTGTTTTCTACTGAAAATAGCGCAAATTCTTAGGAATTCTTCCTATACAAAACTTCTCAGATTCTTGGTACTTTTTGTTATAGAAAACCATCATATTCAATGACTGCTTCCTAATAAAACTCAGACTCCTACAATTTATTCCAGTTGAAACCACCAGATACCGAGGAAATTATCCAATGGAATCTGCTTGAAATTCTGAAAACTTCTTCATATGGAAAAAATCCCTCCACCATGAAGGTTTTTTATACAAAAGTCTTTAAAATTTGACGAGTTTTCTAAAGGAAAAAGTGCTAAGAATAAAGATGGCACTGGTTGAGAAGCCCCGAACAATATATATACCCAATGTTGGCAAGTTAAACACACGATTATCTAAAACGATATTTGGAAGGGAAGTCATATTTCCTATCCAAGAGTTCTTAAAATGCGATCTAAAGAATGTCATGACATGCATTATCTGTGACGATATTTTACAAATTAATTATGGGTGATATCAAAAAATGTGATAAAAACCGTGTAACCACCTAATTTCAATGCATGGATTACATTTGAGTTACATATTTCGATATATATCAGCGCATTGTCACCTGTTTTACAAAATTTATAACAATCTGACCAATTTTTGGTTAATACATAAAATTTGTGACCAATTTTATAGGCCAAATGTAAACTCCGTAACAAGTAACTCATAAGGTTTTTTAACTTTAATAGCTTATATTTTAATAACCAATAAAGCTAAACACTAACGGTAAGAATTTTTATGAAGAGGAAAAGTGCCGTTTTTAATAAAAATTAATACATTTTACAAACTTTTTCGTATATCTCAGCTATCACGACTTCAACTCTGTAACGATTTTTCGTCATAATTATACCCTACACCACTATGTGGTCATTATACCCTACACCACTATGTGGTCAGCGTATTATAAGTTTGTGCTGATGTTTGTAACACCAAAAAATATTGGTTCTAGACCCACCTTATAGTTTACCGATCGGCTTAGAATTTTTTTTTACTTCGTTTTAACGATGTCCGTCTGTCCGTCCGTCCGTCTGTCTGTCTGTCCATGCATTTTTGTGCGCACTCTACAGGTCGCAAATATTAAGATATTTTGATGAAACTTGGTACACCGACTTATGTCGGCCCAACGACGACGCCTATTGAATTTCGGTCCATGTTTAGACCTAGTGCCCATATAAGGGTCCTACCAAAATTATATTGTTTATACGCTGCAGGTCGTAAATATTAAGATATTTTGATGAAATTTGGTACACAGACCTATGTTAGCCCAGTAACGCAGCGAATTGATTTTGGTGAACATCGGTCCATGTTTAGACCTAGTGCCCATATAAGGGTCCTACCAAAATTATACTGTTTATACGCTGCAGGTCGCAAATATTAAGATATTTTGATGAAATTTGGTACACAGACCTATATTGGCCCAATAACGCAGCCTATTGATTTTGGTGAACATCGGTCCATGTGTAGACCTATTGCTCATATAAGGGTCCTACCAAAATTATATTGTTTATACGCTGCAGGTCGCAAATATTCAGATATTTTGATGAAATTTGGTACACAGACCTATGTTGGCCCAATAACGGAGCCTATTGATTTTGGTGAACATCGGTCCATGTTTAGACCTAGTGCACATATAAGGGTCCCCCCTAAAATTGGCTTGGTTACAAATTGCAGGTCACAAATATTAAGATATTTTAATGAAATTTGGTACACAGACCTATGTTAGCCCAGTAACGCAGCCTATTGATTTTGGTGAATATCGGTCCATGTTTAGACCTAGTGCCCATATAAGGGTCCTACAAAATTATATTGTTTATACGCTGCAGGTCGCAAATATTCAGATATTTTGATGAAATTTGGTACACAGACCTATGTTGGCCCAATAACGGAGCCTATTGATTTTGGTGAACATCGGTTCATGTTTAGACCTAGTGCCCATATAAGAGTCCTACCAAAATTATACTGTTTATACGCTGCAGGTCGCAAATATTAAGATATTTTGATGAAATTTGGTACACCGACCTATGTCAGCCCAGGGATGAAGCCTATTGATTTTGGTGAATATCGGTCCATGTTTAGACCTAGTGCCCATATAAGGGTCCTACCAAAATTATACTGTTTATACGCTGCAGGTCGCAAATATTCAGATATTTTGATGAAATTTGGTACACAGACCTATGTTGGCCCAATAACGGAGCCTATTGATTTTGGTGAACATCGGTCCATGTTTAGACCTAGTGCACATATAAGGGTCCCCCCTAAAATTGGCTTGGTTACAAATTGCAGGTCGCAAATATTAAGATATTTTAATGAAATTTGGTGCGCTGACTCACATTATAGAAAATTTTGACACAAGCCCCATTTTAACCCATTCGAATTTCGGATCGAAACATTAGTTGCCTTTTAAACAGACTGGTGTAGGGTATTGTATAGTCGGCATGCCCGACTTTAACCTTTTTACTCGTTTTTGATAAAAATGCATATACCAGAATTTTGGAGTTATCTATTATTTATATTCCTAAAAGTATAATGTTATTTATACTCAAATGATCGTTGGACTATAAGTAATCATCCAGTATAACAGAATTGAAGCTTTTCTGCAGCATGTAACATTCTCGAGATGAAAAAGGATGTCTTTACTAAGATTTGAAAAAATGTTGTAAACTCCGTTCTTAATTTTTACACCAAACTATTTAACGAGTAAGAAAAACAATGTCATATTTGGATTCACCTTGTAGGCATCATGCGACTTCGTTTCGGAAAAAAAAGTAACCAAATGTAAACTCCGTAACTGTAAACTCTGTAACCACAATTGTTTGCATCAGATTTCATTCAAATAAATGTAGATAAATGTTTAAAATATTTTAAAATAACCATAAACAGAGGTGATTCAACTAATATTTATGCGTCAAAAGACGATTTAACAAATAATTTTGCGTCAAACCAAAAAAAGTTATCAGTTTTTTACCCTAAGCTGCTGGAACGAAAAACGATTGATTTTGCATTTCGTTGGTTTTGAATCGATATTTCGAGTCATTACTGACATTAGTTTGACAAATTAAATTTGTTTCACACAATTTAAGAATTTTTTGATCGCGAAATGTTATGTTTTTAATATATTATTTTGTAACTGCGCAACCGCTGTTTGGATTTTAAAAAATTTTATATTTTTGAAAAGCATTTAAAAGGACCAAAAATACAAAATTAAAAAAAAATAAAATTTTTTTTCGCGGAATGAATTGTATTTTTATTCGCGAAACCGCCAATTTGATAAACACAAATTATATATCATTGGAAAGCAAGTTGAAAACCCAAATACGAAAAACTAATAAATTGAAGAAAATTCGTACGCAATTTTTTTTGTTATATCTTTTGCTTGCAGAAATGTAAACTCCGTTACAACAAAAAATATTTAAATTGTGCAAAAAAAGTTATTGCGACAACTTGTAGAAGAGATTTTTTGCAATTAGGTTTATAATGACTAAACTTACTGATTCCATTAAGAAAAAACCGAAATATTAACACTTTTTGCTTCTCACAAATTTGGCCCAAAAATTTTTTCACAAATTTCACCCTTATATATTAGTTATATGTATGCACGTTTAGTGTACTTACTTGGTATTAATTTCTTCATTTTATTTCGACATATTCCTTGCACAAAATCGGTTAAAAACGGTTATTTTCTTCAATTATATAAATTTCAGTTAATTTATATAGTTTTTTTTTTGACATCTTGGCTATTGCTATTTTAAATATGTATAGTTACGCATATTGTGCCTAATAAGAAAACTTAGGCATAAAGTGTGTAATTATAACGAGTAAATGTTTATTAGTTGAAAAACATGTATACAAACATTCAAAGTACTATATTTGTGTGCTTTTTTATATACAAAAGTGTCTAATTAAATTTTGTACACACTTTGTGCGTTTCCTTACGCATTTTGTGCAATTTCACATTGAACCTTACTATATTTATAGAGGCAATTTTACATGCCTTTTTTTAGAGTGTAGAAGTAATTTTTGCTAAGTAATCACTTACTGGCAATTGCTTAAATAAGTACTGATTTACTACTTGTTTTTATAAAAAGAATCAGACGAATTCATTAAAACATTTGTGTTAAAAACACAAACTTAAAAAGATTTATCTTTAAAATTTTTTTGCCGAATTTGTTCTACATAGAAGTCCTAACAAATTTAGGCAAAAATTTTGAAAGAAAAACGTTTTTCAATCAGTGTTTTTCACACAAATTTCTTAACGAATTCGTCTGATTCTTTTTATAAAAACACCCAGTTAGTCTTTTTTATATTAATATTTTATTTATTAATCCTTAATCGATTTTAACCATTTTTTATATATGTTTTCTAAAGACGTGTGCATTTCAAGAAAAATACCAAAAAAAAATTATTTTTAAAAAAAATGTGATTTCTATTTAAAAATATGTTTTTTTGCGAAATACCACTTTAAATATTTAAACAAATATTTTTGAATATTACACTTTTTGTAAAAAAAAAAACCCGTGTTTTAGAATTTTCACAAATATACAGAGCAAAACCAAGATTTTTACTCTAACTGTTTGAAAATTCTGCGCCAACCTATAGGAACACTATGTATAGAAGGGGCCCCTAATGCCCAAAATTGCAGTTTTGTGCATCAAGTGGGTTTTCGCTAGAAAATCACTAGATTTATAAACAGTGCAAAAGTTTAGCGATTTTATCGATAGATTGTTGAAAAATTGTACTTAAAGTTGTTTTGATCACTTCTGAGCTAAAAAAAACAATAACAAAAATCTGAATAGGAAAGAAAAACTATGAATTAGATACATTGCATTTAAGGTATTGCGTGCGTGAGTTGGCTAGGCTGTCGCACCTTAGTAGAAATAGTAGTAGTAGTAGTAGTAGAAATAGGCACAGGTTCGATTCCTACAGTAGACGGGTTGTTGAAAAACATTATCATATAGAGACAATCTAACAATAAAAGTATAAACAATACTACAATTTAATGGAAAATCACTGATGAAGCCTGTCCATTAGAGCCTACCACCCTACAGGCAAAAAAAAAAGTGCGCCGAACACCCTCCAATATGAAGTATTTTTGCAAGGCAATTTCAGAAAAAAAATTTTTTCCATAGAAAAAAGGCAGAAACTAGATTTAATCTAATTTGCAAATTAATGTATTTATAATTTTTAGAGAAAAAGGTTTATTCTTCTTCTTAACCTCAAACCTACTAAATTCTGCAGCAGGTTCTATTCAACTCTGTCGACAAACTTGTGGATCACAAATTTATAAACGACGACGAACCGTTTTTTTTATTTAAATGTCGTTTATAAATCTATATTTCATAAGTTTGTCGACAAACTTATTCAGTAGTCTGCAAAAAATTTGCTGGCTCAGCAAAATTTTTGTTATGAAGCTGCTAGCGGCAAAATTGGTAATGTCGGAAAAATCGTTTTATTGAAGATCAGCGAGCAATCATGTCGTCATTGCATTTCGTAATATTATTCTTACGATCATAATATTATCCTAAATATTAAAAAATCGACCTCAGCGATCATAATATGATCAGTTAGAACCACATTAATGATCATTAGAATCATACTATGATAATTTCGTATCCACAATCTGTTCAATCAAATTTTTTCTTCATATTCAAAATGCTAAAATAAATCTATAATAAATTTATATTTTAAAAATTTTAAATGCATATTTTCGATTTTTAAAACATATTTTATGTACATAAAACGTGATTTTTTGGGCATAAAATTCCTAACCGTGGTAATAAGATTTTATGTGTTACTGTTATTCCATTACTCTTAGCTTTTTCTAACGGAAAATATATCATTACCATTAAATTGTAAAGATATATTTTTGATTTAATTTACTTTCAACTTATGATAATGAAAATTCAATGTTAATGAAAAAGGTCCAAGTATGCTTAAATAGAGCCACCAAAAATATTATGCAAAACTTGTTTCTAATGGTAAAAGTTTACATCACGCTTTTAAAAAACATGATTGTAACAAGCATTTTTAAGCTCAAGTAGTAATGAGAACCGCGAAAGTATAGTTTTTTATTTTTACCAAATTTTAAACACAACAATAGCAACATCAATGAGAGAACAACAATTTCAAAAAAGTTCTTCAAAAAAACACAAAAGAACATAAGTATTATTTTGTATTTTAACAAATTTTATGAGGACATTAATTGTGTGGCAGGCAAATATCGTCGTCATCGTAGCAGTAAAAATATTTCCCACGCACATACACATAGAATGGAACTACTTGGCTACTTACAACTTGTACTAAAAACAAGTTGCAAAAACTTATTTAAACAATATTTTTAACTCATAAAAATCACGGCTCCAACAAACGAGAAACTTTTACACTACTCCAACCACGCGCCTTTAAGTGGAAGAATGGGTTGAGCTGCCGCTGCTGTTGCATAGTAAAAGCTAACAACAATGAGAAAGGAGTCAACAGTGTTTAATTTTTTTTTTTTTTTTAGTTATTGTCATGTTTTTCTACGAACAACTTTATTATTTGTAATGTATTTGCATAGTTTGTGTTAGTTGGTGGCATAGATGATGGTGTTTTTTTTTTTTTTTTTTATTTGTGGCACTAAACAACAACTTTTGAACACCTCTAAACACTCGTTTTTAAGTACATTTTATTGTTGTGTCAAAAGTATTGTTGTATATATTTTTTTTTTTTTTTTTTTTGCAATAAAAAATATTTTAAACTTTTTGGCAACTTTATATACATATTTTTATGTGTTAGATGTTGAGTTGTTGTTCACATTCAAAAAATGAATTGTTTATACACTCCCTTAACAGGAGCGTAACAAATATATGAAATATAAATTACGATTTTAGAGCAGGACATTCTTTAGAATTCAGTAATAAAAGGTTTTTCGATTAGTTGACGTAGAATTTAAATATTGTGGCGTATGAGTGTTATTAATTCAGCATAATAACACTCATACGCACCGTGGGGCTGTTTTAAAGACACAAACGTTACTCACAATTAGAGTTGTAAAATTTCGATACTTTTGAATACTCAATACTACTCAATACTTTTTATATTTATACAATAACAGGGTTGTATTTTCATATCAACAAATAGAGTTGCATTGTTATAGGTGTTTTTTAACCTATAAAAATATAAAGAATAAATTTTGTTTAATGCCCAAAAGCTGCAATAAAAACATTAATATTCTACAACCATAACTGAGCCAAATTTCACTTTTTCGCTATATTTTCAGATGGTCCTTTCTATTGCTGTAAAAAAGGTTTCACCGCAATTTCTACCCAAGTGAAAAATCATTTTTGTATATGGAGTTTGACAGATTTTTTCACAAAGGTCCGAAAAAAATACTAAGCTAATACATCGCATAGAAAATACCACTCTGAGAGTATTTTTAACTATTGAAAAAATGGTGGGTATTGAGTACTCAATACTTTTACTACTCTATTCACAATCATGACATTCTGAGAATAGATTTTTTTTCTAAACACTTAAGTTTAGGGAAATTTAACATCATTTTGGGGCAAATTTTGATACCTCCCTGCCTTTTATTTTTTCCCCCGCTCTCGCCCTTCTTTACTTTAATAAATTACAGTTTTGAATTTAGTTTTGATATTCTATAATGGTGACACCGTAAAATAAAAGTTTATTTTTTATGCAATTTACATTAAGTTGCACATTCACCCACATCCGTGGGATTTCCTTCGTTCATTTATTCAAAAACACTTTTAGTGTTTTCCTAACAGTTTTCTTGATGTTGCCCTTAATTTCGCAACGATTATTTTGACAATGTTTTTCATGTTAAAACAATTTATGTATGTACAAATTTTGCTAACACACATAACACTAAAGTACGATTTAATATTCAACATAATTATTTATTAGGTTTGAGGTTAAGAAGAAGAATAAACTTTTTCTTCAAAAGTTATAAACCCATTAAATTTGCAAATCAGACTAGAGACTGCAGAAAAAACTGCGAAAATTAGCAGATTTTTTTTACTAAATACTACTAAAATGAGAACAGCAAAATTAAAACTGTTAACCCTCTAACCGGCCTAAGCTTTTTTGCAAAGAAATTTATACCATTTTTTCCTCGCGAAAAATAAACAATAAGTTCTTCTACAATAGTTTCTTTCGTTGCCTACTTTAGGCGATATTGGCCAAAATAGCTTAAGGGTGAATCTCGAAAACCAGCGCATAAAAGTTAATAGGATTAAGCATAAATTATTCCTCTTACCAAGATGTAGTTGCAATAAAAAAATTACATTTTTTGTGCTGTTACTTAAGAGGATGTAGCGAATTTCGTTTTTCGAGAAATGCGAAATTGAGCGAAAACGCACCACAACTTCAATATATATTATTCAAACTTATAAGCTTTGCTACTTATACCAAATATATTATTTTTACCAAATCTCAGAAAAATCCGTCCATTAGTTTTCAAGTTAAGGCGATGTCCTTTAAATGAATCCTTATGGAATCCTGTGTATCCTTGGACCAAAGTAAGGAATTTTTTGAATAGCCGAAGCTTCAATCTTACTTTGTGGTCATTATCAATTATTTTAGTCGATTTAAATATGTTTTTAATATATTTGAAAATTGCGATTGTTTTAAAATATTTAATTTTCGAAATTTTACGAAATTTTATTTTTGACACTTTCTCGCTTCCAAACCGTGCACTGTATACAAAAAAATTCTGCACAAAAAATTTTATAAATTTTGTTTTCTGTTGAAAAGGCATAATTTCTTATTTTAAAGTACTCGTTTAGCACATTTCTGGTCAATTTAATATACCCCGCCTGGAGGCGGGCTTGCCGGTTAGAGGGTTAAATTTACAGAATTTTAGTTATATTTAGGCTAACTTTTAGTTAATTCAAAATAGCAAATTGTACTGTAAAATCTGCAGAAAATTTTGCTAAATATTTGTAGACTAAAAATAGCAAAAATAAACTGTTAAATCTACAAAATTTTTGCTATTTTTAATCTAAATTTAGTTGAATGCAAATAGCAGTCTATTCTGCTAAAATCAGCAGAAATATTTGCAAAAAATTGTAAACTGCTGTTTTCAAAAGGCTCGATTTTTATTTGCATTTAAAAAAAAAAGTCAAAGATAAACTTCGAAAATTTTTTGGTGATTTTTTAGGCTGTTTAGCAAAATTTTTTGCTGATTTTAGCAGGTTAATTTGCTATTCCCCATTTACAAAAATTTAGCTGAAATATAACTAAAATTCTCTATATTTAAGAGTTTTATTTTTGCTGTTCCTATATTACTAATATATAGCAAAAATAATCTGCTAATTTAGCAGTTTTTTTCTGCAGCATCATTTTTAACTAATTTTTAGTAGTTTTAACTAAATTTTTTACGGATTTTTTTCTATTAGTGTAGTCTTTAGTAAAATTTTGAATTAATAATTTCAAATAATATTTTAAAAGTTATTAAACAAAAGTCAAAAAAAGTCATATTTTATGAAAAATTTCCAGGATAATATTATTCTTTCTGCAATGGTGTTGTAAATAATTTTGTTTTATGGCTTTAAGAAAGACAATTAAATTTATATATTAAAATATGCTTTTTTTTGCGAAATCATAAAAATGCGAATATTTCGAAAACTGTTTAATAGATTTTGTTTCATATTCCTAAAGTATTGTATACAAAATTGTGATTCAAAATTTATGGAGAAATCATGAAGAACATAATCGTAAGTGATAAAAAAATTGATTTAAACTTTTTTGTTAATTTATATGTAAATCTCCATACAAAAGATTAAAAAACCTGGGATTTTCAGAGACCTCTAAACTTGATCCAATTTCTGTAAAATGTGGTATAGATGTTGCCGTAGTGTATTCACCAAGCTCCTGCCTTAAGGAACAAAAATCTGACTACTTCCTGTTTGGCTATATCATTTTAAAAGACCCTAATGTCCAACTTTTTTTGTTATTCACTTTTTTTTAATAACACAATTGTTTTGAAAATTGTTGTTGGTTTTAGTTCATAAATTTAATTTCAGCGGGAGTGTATTAGTGCATTTTTCGATAATCGGTACGAGCGGAGTTTTCCCATAGCGCCTTTTTCACCTATATTTCAAAAACCGTATTTTACTTTTATTTCCAATCTAAGACCGAACTGCAGCATCTTTTACCCAAAAAATTGCAAAAATCGTATTATTCACACGACTGCCGCTACTGTGTGTTACTGTCTCGGAACAAATCCAGATTCCAAAAACCCAGATTGCAAGCGAAGTTTTAGCATAAATTTTCAGTTAAATCAGAATAAATGGTTTCTTTTGAATTTAACTCAAATTTCTTAGCTGATTTAATTAAAATTGTCTGTGTATTTAGCAGTTTGTAAAATTGAGCTTACCTAAATTTAGCAGACCATGACTATCAACTTCATTGAAAATTCGACAGGCGCAAATAAAGGTCATATTTCCTGATATCTTAGCAGAATTGTCATAAATGAAATTGTAATAGTGGGGACTAAAAAAAATAATGCCTCAACAACAACCACAAATCTTATATTTACTGTGATGTTAAAATTCTAAAAAATTTCTGTAGTAACTCAACAATGTTATGTATTTAAATAAGATCTAAACGAACATTATGGCTCAAGCCAATTTTTTTGTACTTTATAGAATGTCAACACCTACAATAAATTTGCTTCTGCGAGAAAACCCCATATGTATGTTTATAGCAACGATAAAATCTTAAAACAAAATAAACTACACATGTTTGTGCATGGTTTATGAAATATATATTCGAGTATCTTACAAATGGCAACAAACACATGTAGAAGTGTAATATTTTGTTTTGTCATGAAAATTATTATAAAAATATAAGAAAAAATTGCAATATAGTTGAAAAAATAAACGAAAATGAATAACACAGACTTATACATGCACACATAAATAAAAATGTAAACAACTTATAAATTATGCAAAGAAGCGCATTGGAATTAACTATAAAACAAAAAAACAAGTAATATATCAAGCCATAGCCTCCAAAATATCTTAAGTTGCGTTTACACTTGCTTCGAAATCTCGAGATTTCCATATCCACTACTGTGAAATAACAATAAGGTGGGTCGATTTAGCAATCGATAATGTGCCATCGATTTTTCGATAGCCTTTGGCATGAGGGAAAAAACGTTTCACTACGACATATCAAAAAAATCATTTTCAAGGCGCCAAAATTTCAAAATTTCAATTTTTTACAATTTTCTAATAAATGCTAGATTAGCGTCATCTTACAGTGGCTTTTTGAAACAACTAATGAAGTTGTAAACAATATAACATTACAACCTTTCCAGAAAGGTATTACTTATGAAAATTGGATATAAAATGTGGCAACTAAAGGTAAAAGTATATAAGTAAAATTATTTTCTGATTGATGACGAAATGATGATAATGATGATTATGATGGTTGATAAAAACAAGCAAAAAATAATTTTACTTATATACTTTTACCTCTAGTTGCCACATTTTTTATCCGATTTTCATAATTAATACCTAAAATTTGTTAATGCAATATAACATATATACACATTTTGGACCTTTTTCTTTCTAAATTGGTTTCGATATTTAAAATCGGACTTTTCCTTATATTTAAATTTTATTTTTAAAAAAACCTTAAAAAATTTTGAAAGTTTT
The DNA here is from genome assembly GCA_949987735.1 of Leucophora obtusa. Lineage (NCBI taxonomy): Eukaryota > Metazoa > Arthropoda > Insecta > Diptera > Anthomyiidae > Leucophora > Leucophora obtusa. The sequence goes on from OX465298.1 coordinate 139,085,341, forward strand.
ACTTCGAACGACTATATTTATCAAAGTTATTGAGATATTGAAACACACTTAGGTTTGAAAAATAGGGCGCGTAGTGAGGCTTAAACTCTGTAAAGCGTCTTCTTTCCGAAGCTGTAGTTACTAAATTATAAATTTTTTATTGAAAAAATCGGCTGAAAAATTTAAAAAATTGAAACCGCAAATTGCTCAAAATCTATAGCCAATTTGAACAAACTGGTTGCAATTTGAAATCAGCGCCCCACAATTATCCTAAATCCACTGCAATAACATTCACCTTTTTTTGTAGAACAGTGGTATTTCTCAAATTTTTTGCTGATTTTTGTAGGTTAAGTTGTTATTTTCTATTAACTAAAATTTAACTCAAATTTAACAAAAATTCTGTATATTTAGCAGTTTTATTTTTACTGTTCCTCTCATACAAAATTAATTTAAAATAATCTGCTAGTATCAGCAGTTTTTTCTTCAAGGTCATATTTAGTTTTTAAATAGTAGTTTTAACTAAAAACTTTTTCTATTCGTGTAGGAATTGGTGCTTTAGCTATTTTTGGCTTTTGCTTAAATTCGTAGAAAGTACCGTCCTATAGTTACAAAATTTTGAGATTTTATGGAACTACTCGGCAACTTCAGATTTTAATTAAAAAAGAAAATCGTGTCACTTAAGATATTTCGGCGGTTATGTCTCGATATAGTAGTAGTTAAAAAGAATAAATTCTTAAGCTGGGTCTCATACTAAGGAGTAAACCTTAACTGAAAAGAAAAAGTTACTAAAAATTAGTTAAAAATGATGCAGAAAAAAAAACTGCTAAAATTAGCAGATTTTTTTACTAAATACTAGTAAAATGAGAACAGCAAAATTAAAACTATTAAATTTACAGAATTTTAGTTATATTTAGACTAACTTTTAGTTAATTGAAAATAGCACATTGTGCTGTAAAATTTTGCTAAATATTTGTAGACTAAAAATAGCAAAAATAAACTGTTAAATCTACAAAAGTTTTGCTATTTTTAAGTTAAATTTAGTTGAATGCAAATAGCAGTCTATTCTGTTAAAATTAGCATAAATATTTGCTAAAAAATTTTAAACTGCTGTTTTCAAAAGGCTCGATTTTTATTTGCGTTTAAAAAAAATCGAAAATTTTAAATTTTTTGGTGATTTTTTAGGCTACTAATTATTTAGCAAAATTTTTGCTAATTTTAGCAGGTCAATTTGCTATTCTCCATTTACAAAAATTTAGCTCAAATATAACTAAAATTCTGTATATTTAACAGTTTTATTTTTGCTGTCCCTATATTACTAATTAATATCAAAAATAATCTGCTAATTTAGCAGTTTTTTTTCTGCAGCATCATTCTTAACTAATTTTTAGGAGTTTTAACTAAATTTTTTACGGACTTAATTCTATTAGTGTAATGACTAACTTATAAACTCAGCGTTAATCTTAAAAAATAATTTTAAAAGGCAAACTCTATACATATTACTAGAGATGAGCGATCCGGTGAGTAACGCTGCTACCAGTGATCGTGATTTTCAAATCACCGTTCTTTTAAACAGTGACCGTGATCGCGGGTTTGTAATAGAGATGGGCGATCTGGCGCTTTTTCAGTAACATTGTTATCGTTGTTCTTTTAAACTGTGATCGTGATCACGGTTTTTCTATGGAAAAGACTACGATTTTCTGACAAATAAACGAAATAATATTTATTGCGAGTTTTTAAGATGTCAGTTAAACTTGGTTTAGTTAAACCGAAAACGAATTTTGTCAGCCATTTCAAAGTTTATTAACAAAAATTTGCCGGAAAATCTTTTTCTCGAGTATAATTTATTTCTTTATTGAAATAAAATAAAACAAAATAAACCACATTTTAAAAGCAGTATTCCAGTTACAAACTGCGTTAAACTAAGTTTAAAGATAATCCACTTCCTAAAAACTGGGCCTTAAAAGAAGAATAGTTGCGACCGGTAACAAAGACATGGTAGAAGGATACATTTTATTCAGAAGAGTGTGAAAGCATTTATTTTTAAAAACAACATGTATTACTGTGCACAATGAAGTTTGCAAGAAAGAATAGTACAAAAATATAAAAAGAACGACATTCCGAGTAACTGCGACTTGGAATATTTGATCACTGCCGTTACCAGTGATTTATCAATAACTGTGATTAAATCACCGGTATGAAAATATCGCTCATCTCGCAATTTGATTTGCCTAGTATAGAAAATTCTGGGATTTTAAAAGAAAAATATCCCGAGAAACGGGATTTATCTGTCAAACTGGTAGCACTACATTTGAGTATAATGTTAAGTGGAAATAAAACTATAAAAAGGCTGCCACTAGGGATGCCAATCCCGAAATCCCGGGATTATTTAATGAAAATTAGTCCCGAATCCCGGGATTCTTAAGCTCGAATCCCGGGATTTTCGCAATTGCAAAAATATGTGATAATTTTTACAAAATTGTAACCCTGCTGATATTTTTAAACCGTTTTTGTTACCCGTGTAAATAAGATCAGATCTGGCCAGACCTCAGTAGATCTTAACAGATCTAATTTGATCTCAAAATTGGGGACAAATTTGAGATCTAATTAGATCTGATCAGATCTAGGCATATCTGGCCAGATCTTAGAAGATCTCCAGATCTAATTGAATCTCAAAATTGGGGACAAATTTGAGATCAAATTAGATCTGATCAGATCTAGCCATATCTGGCGCAAATGTCCAGATCACTTTAGATTTGAACAGATTTGGCACTAGATCTGATCGGATCTTGCCATAAGGTATTATCACATATGCTATATCTGATCATATCTGATGAGATCTGGTATAGGATCTAATTAGATTCAATCATATCTATTTAGATCCAAAAATATCTGATCAGATCTAAACTTTTTTACACGTGTAAATATAATTTTATACAAATCTATATTCTGCCGTATTTCTTATTATATTTCGGAAATCATCGATTAAAATTCAGAATAAAAAGTTGTATTTCAGAATCTTTCATTTGAATTTCTGCACCATATGTGGAAAACTATAAAAAAATCTGAAACTAATTGAAAATTCTAAAATTTAATTGACAATTTTAAATTAAAATGATATAAGAATAGTGAATATGAAATTATTATAAACAAAAATAGCACACAACATATCGACGGAGTTAAATTCTTAATTCTTTAGTTTTTTCAATTATTTCGTTCTTTAGATATAAACGGGTGTATGTAAAAAACGTATAAAAGAGTTATATTTTACAGTGCTCATGCATAATAATTTGAAAACCTTATAACATGTTTATAAAATGAAATTTGTAGGAAAATTTTCTTTCACTTGTAAAATTTAAAAGTGCTTATGCATATGACTCCATATTTGAAGTTTTTACACATTTTTTGAAATAAAAAATTCCCAAAATGGCAAAAAATCACGAAATCCCGAAAAAAATTCAGGATACCGAAAAATTCCAATCCGTCCCGGTATCCCGTTTTTTTAATTTTGAAATCCCGAATCCCGTGTTTACATCCCTAGCTGCCACCCGACGAATAGAGTTAGTCGATTTCACTGTGCACGAATCGGAGACACTTTTTTCGATAAGCGGGGCACCCAGTGGGTAAAACTAATTCGGGTACGGTAACTCCAGTGGTGCTAGCTGTTTTTCTAGGTTAGCTCTTAAAAAAAAAAGAAATTTGAATTTGAAAGGTATGGCCCCAAGGACCACAGATCACACCATTTTTTAATTTGCTTACGAAAAATTTTTAGTTACACTCAAATAAAAAAGTCTGTAAAAGTTACAGAAAAAACTGTAATATTACAGAAAAATTAACTAATATTAGGCCAGCAGACCGATTAGCTAATTTTAGCAAAATGTGTCTGTAATTATTAGTAAAGTCAAAATTGTGGAAAAAATTTGTAATAGTTACTAAAATTTAGTATAATTTTAGTATATTCATAATGGAAATCAATTTGCTAAAATTAGCCAAATTCCTTACTAAATATTAGTGAAATTCATTTAGAAGCAAAAATTAGTAATTTTACTATATATTAGTAAAATTTCTGTAAATTTAAAATGGAAATAAAATAGTACTTATACTAAATATTAGTATGCATACTGTATTTTATTTCCAAAAAATCTAAAATAAAATCCATAAAAAATGCTTACGAATAGTAAAATTTATTTCTTTTTAGTTATAAAATGAAATGTAATTTTAAATACGATTTAATTATAAGTAAAGTTTTAAAATTTAAATAACTTTTAGATGAATGATACATTGAATGTATGTATATAAAAAGATTTATTATAAATATATGTACTAAATAATAGGCTTTTGAGATCAATATCAAATTGATATTCTCATTTAAATTAATTTTTGGAGTATTAATATATATAAGTATTTAAAAGAAAGTCACACATTCATTTAATGCAAATTTTTATAAGTATTCACTTTTAAAAGTATAAAAAATGCCCACATTTATTCCAAATTAATGTAGGTACATTTTATTATTTATCTATTACGCTCGGTTTCATATTTAAAGTTAACTTGAACTTAACGATATTGAAAGATAAAATGTAAAAAATTGTATACGAAATAACAAATTAAATAACTAATGCTTAACTCAAAAACCTTCAGTATGAAAACCACCGTGTAGGTTTGTGAGTTTACTTTTATTAATCCATAATTTTTTGTTGTTTCGTACACAAATTTCTTGGCATTTTCTTTTGTTTAATAGTGAAGTTAAAGACTTCAGTATGAAACTCAGCTGTAAAGATTATAATTAGAAAGTAAGAGTTTCAAAGTTAACAAAAGTAGGCAATTGTTATTTCCTTTAATTAATAAATTGATGCGAAAACAGCGAAAAATAACATGTTTTAAACGACTTAAAATGTGAAATTATCAAATTAACTAACATAGGAGTAAAATTTATAAATTTTTCTCTTCATTCATATTTTTTAGATAAGTTGTCAGGCTAAGGATTGCTGTTGATAACTTGTCTTTAGGAAAATTGATTCCAAAAAAATGTGATTGAAGAGCCATACATGTTTACATTCAATCGGATATTTAAAATGAAAAACCACATAAATATGAAAAAGACATGTCAAAGCCCCTAAAATACTTTCTAGTTTATAAGTAACAGTGTCAAATTTTACAAAAATATATTTATAAACTGCGTGCTATTAAATCATTGATATCATTACCACGATCGCCGTATTCGCCTCCACGCTTAAAGGATACCGACACTTTATTCTTCCAAGCTTCACGTGGGCTACAAAACTGTAGATAAAAAATAGAAGTTAATTTTTGCTACATATAAATTAATATAAAGACAATAAACTTACTAAAAATGCACACATAAATTCACTAACAGCTTGAACCTTTGTACCCACTGTAAATATCTCATGAATAATATCTTCTAAACAAATAATGGGTGATTTTTTGCCATTGATACGAGCAAAACCTTTTTAAATACCAATTCACGTATGATACCAATATTGGGATAACCATATGTAATTGTAAAATTATGTATCGCTTTTCCATAATTTTATGGTTTTGTCATTTTCCAAAGCCGGCGAAGCAATAATATTCTCTGTTGGATGACAAGCAGTATACAACACAGTGTCGGTGTGACCCTGTCATTTCTGGACCACCTCTTTCGATTGTAGATTCCAGATGTAAACCATATTAACTGCCGGAAACAACCCACAAAAAAATATTACAAACATTTCAAACAAATTTATAGATAAAAAAATTCTTGCCTTTAACTAACATTTCCTCCAGTTACTGAAAAATTTGCAAAAATACAATATTTTTCATTTTTATGTCCAGTGTAGGTTTTTAAACATTTTCCTTTTGAATAGTCCCATAATTTCAAAGTATTATCCAAAGTAGCCGCCAATATATACTTGCCATCATCTATTAAAGTCTTCAAACACTGACCACTGGCTGTATCCCAAATACGACATAATCCCAAATACGATTAAAATGAACGGCCGAGACAGGTCAATTCATAAGATTTCGAAATTATTTCTTTTCCCACTTCTGGTACTCACATGAACTCGCCAACCATTGCCCATTGGGTGAAAACAGCTGATACTGCCTTGGTATGACCAGCCAAAGTAAACTTTAAAGTATAATTGGGTTTTACGGATAAAGACGATTTATTTGAAGATGAGGATGTTGTTCCGGTCGAAGATGATGTTTGAAGAGTATTAGGACCACTGGGTGCGGTGGGCATATGTTGTGGAGCAAGTACCCCAGGAAGACCACCATGTACTGGTCCAATATGTACCATTTTTATTGATTTTTACAAGTTATTATTTTAATTCACTTTATTTTTTTAACTATCAAAACACTACCGAATGTTTTTGTTGCAAAACCTCGTGCTTAGAGTTTTGTCGTTCATGAACGAACTAGTTCATTTGAACGGTTCAGTTCATTTAACGATATGACATCCTTCACCATTATTCGTTCTTTTCGTTCAATCGTTCATTTCGTTCAATCGTTTATTTCGTTATTTTTTTTTAGTCATAGAAAATTTGTATCCCTTATTAATTTTATTACAGAATTTAATGTTTTTCTTAATAATTTAAAATTTTTAATAAAATTGTAATTTTCTGACGCTATTAGTATATGCACAATAAAATTAATACAAACATCATATCGCTGACATCGCAATCGGCTCTTGCAGTGATGCCAGAGATCAAATGTGACTTTTAGTTTTCATTTTAATTTTGTAATAGAAAAACAACAAAAAATTTGGTAAAAAAGAATGGAAAAGTGTTTAGATTTTTATTATTTGTCGGTAAATATTAATGTTTCATAAAATTGTTGTTTTTCGAAAAAAAAATCTGATATTTCTTATCCATGAAATGGTCAAGTGTTCTCCTTTGTAATTGATATCCTTTTGACGTTTCGCTGCAATGGTTTTGACATTTCATATCATATAATTTATTGCATTTGAAGACACCGGGTTAGCACGCGTGGAATTTACAGTTGTTTATATTATATATGTTTAAAGAAAAACTGGTCAATATTTTGTTACAATTTATATTTAAGGATTTTTTTCTTATATAAAATTAATGCAGTTTTCATTATTTGTAATTGTCGCCATAATGCGCAATTATAAAAGCACCTCCCAGTACGACTGCTCTTAATGAACTAAAACAGCAAAAACAGTAACATCGATACACATGATGGAAAATTGAGTTAGGAAACACAAAATATCAAAAAATTTTGATAACGCGAATGTCAACACGATACATTAGCGGCCATATAGACTTCCAAGTATGCTGTACAGCATGCTGGCCGGCTGTATGAATTTGACCATGTAATGTCTAATTTGACGGTTTGTCAAGCATGTTGGACGAAAAACAAATTTTTTTGATTTTTCGGCAAGTTTGACAAACACGCTTTACCGTATATTGAAAAAAATCATCAAACATTGGAGAATTTTACATTTTTAATAAGTTATTTTGTGACAAGAAAGGGATAACGTTAATAAATAAACTAGGGATGTGCGATTAATCGATTAATCAAACAGTATGATTAATCAGAACTTTGATTAGTCAATTAATTGATTAGTTGAAAATTTGATTAATCAGAATTATGATTAATCGATTAATTTGAATTTTGATTAATCAAAACTTGAATAACTTAAATTAATATTTAAAATAGAAAAATACGGAAATTTTATCCTTGTTTTGTGGCGATACTTTATATAGCTCCAAATAAAGAGAATAACAAAGGTTGTTTGCTCACTGGTCAGACTTGACCAACTCCGTTCCTAAATTTAAAGTCTCTATTTTGAACTGGCGTTAAAAAGCGTAGTCAATGGAGAAAAACAAGATATTATTCAATTATTAATCGAAATAAGTGATTAATCGATTAATTATGTTTTTGATTAATCAAAATTATTGAATAATCGATTAATTGATTAATCAGAATTTTAATTAATCAGTAAGTTTGATTAATCGATTAATCGCACATCCCTAAAATAAACTAAAAAATGCAAAAACAGAAATTCAAAACTGAAATTCCAAGAAAAAAATTAATAAAAATAATTTCGTCATTATCATCCGCTGTGTTGATTTTGTGGTTTTGAAGTAAAGTTTTACAGCATGCTTGTCCGTGTATTCCAAAAACCATTTTTTGTTTGTCAAACAAGCTGGACAGCATGCTTGCTCGTATATAGGCCGCTATTGACATAAGCGGACTTTATACGATCAAATACACGGTCAAGCATGCTGTAAAATGTACCTTCAAAAACACAAAATTAACACAGCGGATGATAATGACGAAATTATTTTTTTAATTTTTTTTCTTTGAATTTAATTTTTTTTCTTCTGTTTTTCCATTTTTTAGTTTTTTTATTAACGTTATCCCTTTCTTTCCTAACTTATTAAAAATGTAAAATTCCCTAATGTTTGATGATATTTTCCATTACACTGTAAAGCGTGTTTGTCAAACCTGCCGAAAAATCAAAAAATTTTGTTTTTCGTCCAACATGTTTGACGAGCTGTCAAATTAGACACTACATGATCAAATTCATACAGCCGTCCAGCATGCTGTACAGCATGCTTTATTTTCTATAGGTCGCTATACACGAAGGGCATTTTGTGACGAATGTTCCTTCGTGTGTAGGCAGCTTTAGAATAGAAAACAATTGTACCATTTACAGTAAAATTCTTTTAAGCTAAACTTGGTTAAAGACGAATTATCGGTTAATACGAACTAATTTGAAAGACGTTTTGGCATCAATTTTCGTATAAAAAAGATCATCTGCTTTATGAAACGCTTCGTCATATTTATTGCCGATGATTGATTTATGAAGCAGTTTCATCAATATGATAACTCTTTTTTTCACCGAGTGTACGAATATGGATGATAAAAATACATATTGAAAAAATTGCAAACTAATTTGTATTTATAGCAAAGAAATATTCGAAAAAAGCAAAAAAAAAACCTGGAAATATAAACATTAAAAAACAACAAAAAAATTTAGAGAACAAATCTATTTTTATTATAAATGGAAAAAAACGCTTAAAAACAACTTGGTTTTCTGGTAATCATATTGCAACAAAAATTTCTATCAGGTTGTGTATATTTTCAAAAAAAAAAAAAATTTAAACTTCCAAAATAAAAAAGATTAGTAATTTGTTTTGCTAATTTTAGCTAATCGGGTTTCAAAATTTAGTAAAATTAAATTTGTAGATTTAGCAACTCAAATTAGTAAAAAATTCTGTAATTTGTAAAATGAGAATACCAAATTATTTTACTAAAAAACAACTTTATACTAAAAATTAGTATAATACTAGTATAATAAAATTGGAAACCGTTTTACTAATTTTTATACTAACTTTTTTTTTTTAGTGTAGGTTGTTTGTTCCTCTACCAAGAAGCTTTATGTTAAAAATAATCGAAATCGATATGGTGGTTCAAAAATTATGTTTGAAAATGAGGGGACCTTAAAAATCTCCATTTATCTTTTTCATTTCAATACAAAGTTCAATACATTTTACAACCATTTAACAAAGCAATAAAATATATCATTTTCTATAGATAATTTCGAAGTGTCCCACATTTTCACTCACAACTATTGAACCGCTGCACCGATATTGACCATTTTTAATCCAACGCTGACTGGGGGAATAAAAAATAGCCCGGGTAAAAATAAATTGTAGAAAATTTAGAAAAATTTTTTGGGGTCATTGGAACCATAATTTTCAAACACAAATATTTTTTTAAGAGCTAATCTGGAAAAACGGGTAGCATCAGATTCAGCGTACTCAAATTAGGTTTACCCACCGAATGCCTTGCTTGTCGGATTTTTCAATTACTTGTAGTACAGTGTTATTGGCTTTTGTAGTTAGCCGCGAATTAGCGTATGTGCAGCTAGTTGCGTACTAGAATTGTATAGTGGGTTTCGCACTAGCACTTGTATAGTTGCGTGTATGTAAAGTAGGGTATTCAGAAGATTAATCGTTATTCGATCAATCGAACAATTTTGCTCAAAAATTTTTAGAATAATATAAAATGGCCATATTTCGAATAACGAATAATTCGAATAATTAAATACGATTAATCGATTAATCGAAATTGGTAAAAAATTAATAAAATGTTTCAAAAATATGTATTTTTTATTAAAGTAAATATTGGATTTTATTAAAACTTATTTAACAAATTGTAAAAAACATCTTAAATATCAAAGAAAAAACAAAAATATCAACAGTTTGCTTTGTCATCTTCCAAAGTAGTGAGCACTCTGCATTCATAATATCCTTTAGCAAAGGATATTATCCCAAGCCATAAGATTCGAATTAATAAATGGCAAAATAAAAGACAAATAAAAATATCCAGGTGTTTTTTATTTGAAAAGTAAAACAAAGAAATTTACAAAGATTATAGTCAAAATTTGTATTTATGAGTTCTAAATAATGTTTAATGAGAACTAAATAACCTTTTATACATGTGAGCTTTTCATAGCCCAATTCAGCTAACTCTAGAAACAACTTTTTCAAAATTAATCACAGGGTTTTTTTAGTTTCCCTGCGAAATAGTTACTAAAATCAAATAAAGGGATGGAGGAACGTAAACGTGGAGGGAAAATTAATTCTCAATAGAATGTCTCTCTACATACGAAATAGATACAAATTAATCTACGAGTTGTTCTATTCTTCTTCTCATTGAAGATATTATAGAGCGCTATGTATAATATATAAACGTCTGGCTAATTTTCATAAAATGATTAATTTAAATAAAGGTTTGCAGTGTGGTTCTCCCCGATTTGGATAAAATTTGCATATATTACAGAGAGGACAAAATTTTTATAAAATCTGATCTCAATTAAATATAACATTTTTTTTATTTTTATGAATTTTAGAAGAGTTTCCGAAATTCGAAATTATTAAAAATACAACAAATGTATGTATATTATTTTACATAACATTTTTTCGATTAATCGATTAATTTTCAAATTTTATTCGATTAATCGGTTAAGAAAAAAACCCAAATAATTATTTGAACGATTAAATTAAAATGTCGATTAATTGAATACCCTAATGTAAAGTAATGAAGTGTTAAATAAATAAGTTCAGTATCAAACAAAAGAGTGTGTGATTATTAGGGCAAGGAATTTAATTCACTTAAAAAACGAAAATATGCGCTTATAAAATGCAGCTAAAAAAAGAAAAATATGCATCAAAACATATGAAATATGCACTAAAAATACTTATTTTTGCAAAAATTAAACATCTTAAAATATCAATTCTTTTTCAAATAAACACCAATTTTATTTCTTTTTTTTTTTGAGTCAATATAATTTTCAGGAAAGTTTTTTTTTAACTAACAAAAAAATTTTTTTGTTTAAATCAAAATATGATCTATAATTTTTTTCATTATTTTTTAACAAATTTACAAAATATTACTAGTAAAATTAAAAATATCCACAAATATGCATTAAAAAGCTTAAAATATGCTTAAAAAGGCACGAAATATTCATTTCAAGTCAATATATGCAAAAATATGCAACTACAAATCGATGCAATTTTGTTCTAAATTTGATAATTCGGATAAATATTTAATCCATATTAGTTTTAGACTATCGAGAAACAATATGCATTTGCATGAAATTCCTTGCCCTAGTGATTATTTTGATTGAACCCGGTTTTATTAAAAGGTAGAAACATATTAGACATTCTGATTAAAAATTCTTTACATAAACAGAACATCAATTTAAAATAAGTTATGTTTGTAATTAAAATTACAAATTTAAAAGATAATCAAGTTTATTTTCTGTAGACTGATTTAATTAAAATTTCAAAAAGTTATCGTAGAGGATATCAGCTTGAATATCAAGTAGCTTTTCTTTCTAAATTGTTCGATATAAGTGGTATTTACGAGGCATTAAAATGTAGCAGTTTGTTTAAAAACATGCAAAACCTTTTTTTGTTTTTAGGCTGTAGCTTGTTTATTATTCCCATAATTATTATTTAATGTGTTAGGTCAAAATGTATTCACAATCAAAAGAAGGTCAGGGGGTTAATTATATCCTACACCACTATGTGGTCAGGGTATTATTTTCTATTAAATTATATATATCTCACAACCAATAAATTCAATACTTGTTATTAAAAAAAACTCAGCTGAAATTTGTGTAAATTTTAAAGAATTGGTTCTTTTAGATATATGCTAATAGCCAAGGAAACATGGATCAACATACATACATCCATACATACACAAATACATTGAAAGAAGAAAGCAACTTGGAAACTGAGCAATAACAACTATTAATAAAACCCATGTTGCATTCAAAAACTCATTTTGTTTTTTTGTTTTGTTCCTCTTGTTGTTGTTTTTTCTTTTTTTGTTTTTCTTACCCATAAAAATCGTGATGTTATCATGGCAATAAGAATGTGACTTCGTAAATACACTCATACATATAAGGAAACAACAACTACAAAAGTGACAGAGAAAAAAAAGGCTAATGATATTGTTGGCAAAATATTGTTATTATCCTCATCAGAGTTGCCAGACTAAAAGATGTTGCTGATTTTTGACTCAAACCAAACAAATTGGATTATTCTTGCTTCTGCAACTCGAAGGATTCTTGCTTCTTAAAGTTAAAAAAAAACACCTAGCGTAAACCATTTGTAGAATTTTATTATGTTCTTTAAATAATTGGGGCAAAATATATAAAATATTTCTGCTCTAAATTTGTTAATATTTTTCTAGGAAATTTCGTTTTAATTTAAAATTTTTTATAGAAATATTTCTTTGAATTGAATAGAATATAAGTATTTTTATTTCAAATTTATTTTTAACGGGATATTTTATTTTTACTTATTTACTTAATTTGTGGTTAACTTCCAAAATCAATTTTTCAAAAAAAAGCCGCCGATTCACTTTGTCGCATTTGCCAATGTTTAATCAAAATGATCTGGCAGCCTTGTTTAGCACTCGCATAATATGTAAAGTCTACAACAACAATTGTTTATTTTGTAATAAAGCTGATTTATAAAGTTGAGACAAACAAAAAGAAAGACAACAACGACAACAACAAGTATTGCTCTTGGGTAGTATATTGCCATTGCAATGCATTACCATGAATTGAAGCTTTGAAAAAATCGTATGCAAACAATAAGTTTTATAATAAAAAAAAATTTTTGAATACATAATTTGTAAATGTTAAGAATATTAATATATTTTTATGCATATTCTATGAAGAAGAAAACTTTATAAGTATAAATATAAATATTACAACTTCACTTATACTACATTTATACTTGAGCAAAAACAACCTAGTTTTTGTACAAAACTAGCTTTTGCTTGTTTTTTGTTTTGTGTGCGCTTTGACAAGTAAAAAACTAAAAGAGCCAAAAACCAGGTATTTTTGCTCAGGTATAAATGTAGTATTAAATAATTTTTAATACAGTAATTGCTATGTTGGTATGTAAAATCAACAAAGAAGGCACTTAAAAAAGAAACTCGGATTTTTGATAAAATTATACCTTTCACCAAGACAAAATTATATACGTAGTAGGGATGGGCGAGTTGCAAGTGATTCACGTTTGAAAACCAAACCGTAATAGATTAACAAATAAATAAACAAGAGCCATTTGAAAAAAAGATTGACACTAATTTTTACTTTGACTAATTACACCATCATGGCACATCATTGGCGGGTCAAAAGTGCTTATGAGAAATAGTTTTTGTGACTTTATTGGGTATAGAAATGCTCATCTAGTATTTTTCTGTAAAACATGAACTAAAAAGAGCTAAAATCCATTTTTCATCCGGACACACCAATTTTTGTAAGGATATTATTTTTAAGGCCGGTAAATGTGCGGGGAAAGATAAAAATAATAATCATGTGATGCCTGCGTGAGTGAAAATTAATAACTCGTATATGATTTATGCGTGAGTTTAATAATTTTTTCACTGTAGATTTTTATTAATTTTTACTAATTTTCTGCTAATTTCGTAACCGAGAATAATGTTTTACTATACTTACGTGAAGGTACGTGAGAGTGAGTAGAACAAAATTGCTTGTGCGTGGTTAGTTTTTCTTCGTGAACATGCATATGCGTGGGTCAAAAATCACTCACGCGTCCATATCTAATACCAATAATTAAAATTTAGTACTGGAGTACTTTAAAAGTTATAAAGAGATTCACTTTTCGAAAATTTAAAAATTTTAAAAATTTACGATATTTAGGACGATATCGATATCTGAGCTTAAATCGTATCACCAAACCTAAACAATTTCTTGCACTGGACCATTGTAATTTTATTATTTTATTAGATAGTGCTTATTCCAAGGAAATAAATCCGGGTCCAACTTTGACTCAGCTTCTATCCCTTTCTTTAAAAGCTTTTTATGGTGGAAAAATTCGATAAATTATGAAAATGTTATTGTTCTATCATAGTTTCTTAATTTTTATAACCTACACCACTATGTGGTCAGGGTATTATAAGTTTGTGCTGATGTTTGTAACACCAAAAAATATTGGTCCTAGACCCACCTTATAGTATACCGATCGGCTTAGAATTTTTTTTTATTTCGATTTAACGATGTCCGTCCTTCCGTCTGTCTGTCTGTCCATGATATTTTTATGAAATTTGGTGCGCTGACTCACATTATAGAAAATTTTGACACAAGCCCCATTTTAACCCATTCGAATTTCGGATCCAAACATTAGTTGGCTTTTAACCTTGGTGTAGGGTATTGTATAGTCGGCATGCCCGACTTTAACCTTTTTACTCGTTATTTTATAAATTTGTTGAACTAATCGGAACTGCTTGAAAAGTAGAACTCGAGGCCTAACCGAGGGACAAACTTTTGAACACCTTTCTAGACAAGAAAACCCAAAGTTTGACGTATAAAATTTCAATTCAAAAACTACTATCCATTCCAATCAGGCCAGATACTTTTTTTCGTTGTCCCCAAACAAATATAAAAATATCCCCAAATATCCCCACCCAGAAAAAACGTTGAAAAAGTAGTAGAGCTAATTTAATTTGCTTAAAGTGAACAGTATCCTCATAAGAACTACAACTAAATATAAAAAATAGCACTAACCATATCTGTTTTTAAAAATTCTTGGATTGCTTTTGTATAAATGTCTAGAAAAATTCTGAGAATTTTGGGATTTTTACGAAGAAAACGTTAAATTTTTATTAAATTATTTAAACAAACGAATCGTACCCTAAATATATTTTATTTTGAAATTTTCAAGAATTTAAGGCATCTTTTAAAGAATTTTTAGATTTGAATTTTTCAAGTTTGTCTGCTCAATACAATAGACTTTTATCCATAATCGATATGATGTTTTTCTGTAAAACAATATTTTAGATTCTGAGACATTTAATCATATAAAACAATCAGGCAAAAAGGATTTATTTGTGTTGAAAAGCTTTAAATTAATATAGGAAATCCATAAAAGGGTGAATTTGTTGACTGATGTTTTCTGAAAACTATACGAAGTTAATATAATCTTCAAAAATTTATGAAGGATTTTAAATATCCCCAAAAAATCCCCAAAACATTTTTTAAATCCCCAAAAAAAAAAAAACCCCTGTCCCCAAATGAATAGTTTTGTCCCCAAGACCAACAAAAAATTCCCAAATTTGGGGACGAAACGCCAAGTCTGGCCAGCCTGATTCCAATATCGGATAAATCGGGATTAAAACTTGTTAAACACGTTTTTATACAATTACACTCTACACAATGCCAAGTGAATAGTTTGGTTAAGTAACCGAATTATTTGGTTATCGCAATCAAAAGTACTCCTGACTCAATTGAACCGATTGTCAGTTTACGTGTGCAGCGTTTTAATTTTAGCGATTTTCAAGCAATAGAGTTTTTTGCCAATTTCTGGTTTAAAAAAATTGTTTAAACAATTATTTTTAATTTTGGCATTAAAAAATACAAAAGTTGTTTTTTCGGACTTTCTATATTTTCATTGATGAGTTTTTATCTCTTCCCTATGTTGCTACCTCTGGTGTAGCCCAGGGAAGTGTTTTAGGACCTCTATTTTTTACATTATATTATATGAATGATATCGCTTTTTGTTTTGATAAATCTAAATTTTTACCAAACCAGTCTTGATAAATTAGTTTCGTGGTCCGATCGTAACCAACTTCAATTTAATGTTGACAAATGTTTTTATTTATGCTTTCACAGGAAAGAAAGTTTTAACAGTCCCTTTTAATTACTCAATTTATACCAAAATTCTAAGTAAGGTATGTGAGGTTTTAGACTTAGGTGTAGTTTTTGATAAAAAGTTATCTTTTGTTAATCACTTAGATTATATTATCCCTAAATCGTGTGCTCTATTGTCTTTTGTGAGGAGAAATTGTCAGGATTTTAAGGATCCTTACACTCAAAAATTATTATATTGTTCCTTTGTTAGGTCGAAGTTGGAATATGAGTCTGTTATTTGGAGCCCTTTTAATGCTTGTCATATTAACCGTTTGGAGAGAGTTCAGAGAAGATTTACGAAAATTGCTCTTTCTTCTATTAATTTTACTGAACACGTACCCTATAATATTCATTGCAATTTAATTAATTTGCAAACACTAGAGAATAGGAGGTCAATCCAATCTTTTTTATTTTTATTTGATATAGTGAATTCAAATATAAAATGCGCTGAGTTATTATCACTGATAAATTTTAATGTTCCCTCTAGATCTTTAAGAAACCATGGATATTTTTTCAAAGGTATGCATAAAACGAATTATTCGTTAAATGAATCGTTAATTAGATCTCAGATTAATTTTAATAAATTAGAGAATAATACACACAGAGAAAAATATGCCATTTTCCAACTGAAATTCGGTTACGTCTACTAAAATAGGTTGGTACAACTGAATAATGGTTATCAGAACAAAATTCGGTTTATACAACTGAATTTTAGTTGCAGTACCCAAAATATTTGGGAATCACATTCCAATATGGTTTCACCAACCGAATTTATTGGTTGTAGCAACCAAAATAGGCTTAGCAATTCGGTTGGCAACTTTTTTTCTGTGTGTACGGTTTTAGATTTTAGTTATTCAAAATATATGTTTAAACTTTATTTAAGTAATTTGTTTTAATTTTTTAATTTTATTTTTAGCGAGTAGTCTGTAAGGATCATTGTTAACCATAGACTTTATAAAAATAAAGAAATGAGAAATATATTTAGTTAGAATATTGTTCTACCTCAAGTCCAAATTTTAATATGATATTGTCATATTAGATTTTATTTGTTGCTTCAAATAAGGTTGATCATTTTCATGATAGACAATACAATTGTTTCGTGGGCATCATCCCAACTCTTCAGTTGTCTTCAATAAAAAAAAATGATAGCTTTATTACACAAACCGAGACATTACATAAGGTACAAAAAATCAACGGGAGGAGAATTTTGTACTTTCGTATATGAACTGTCTGATTTGGTAAAACCAGCTATAAATCAACTCCGTTTTGAAATACATTTTTATAAAAAGGAATCAATCTTATATCGAATATTAGCTGTGTTCTCGACTTAACTATATCCGTTAACTTTGTTAAAATATGTATAACAGACGAATTTTAGTCAATGTTATTAATTTACCTCTTTCCTCTTTATTTATTATATATTTTTATTAAATAAAGATTACAATACAATATAATATCCGTTAGCTCATAAAAAAACTAGAAGTTCATAAAAACGCGTTTAAGACAAAAAATAACATATTATTTTTCGTATGCACGTTAACTTTCAATACGGATAATTATGAACGTTGAAAACTCAAAGTTTATTTATTTTCACATCTAACGTAACTTATTTGCGTTACTTCCTAAAAACTTTTTCTGTCGTACGTTCGATTATAATGGAACAATTATAAACAGAAGCTGTTCAAAATTTTTTTATACTACAATCGGGTTAACGTAGATTTGCTTTAAATACGTAACTTTGATAAGAATGAGACAAAATACAGTTTTTTTGTTTTTACCCACCATAATTCAGGAATAAAGTATAATTTTTTTCGGCCGTCATGTTGGCAGGAGATCAAAAATGTTCCAAAATTTTAATTTAAAGTTTGAAACGAAGCTTTTTTGAAATTAGTTATTTTAAAATCTTCATTGCATTAATTTTCTTCATTTCCGCTTATCTGAAAAAATTAAATCACCTACAAAATCGTTAAAACTTGCGGCCCGAAGGCATTTGAATCAAATAAAATTGCATGTTTTTTTAACACCAATTGTAGTTAAAATAACTGAAATATCAGTTATCCATTGGCTACAATTTCGGTTGGCAGCACGAATAAAATTTCTTTTATAGTACTCATCGCGTATGAGTAATAAATATTGAATTTATAAATATTACGTATACGCACTGTAGCTACATTGAATAAATATAGGCCTTTTTTTAATTACTTGATTTATTTTTGGATTTATTTTATTTTGATAAAAAATCCACATCTCGTTATTGAATTTAAAAAAAAATTATTTTTATCCAAATTTAACACTTATTCGCTAATACAATGTGAAAGAAAAATTTAAATATTGCGTAAATACAATTTCTGGAATTAAATTAAGCTAAACGGATTTATTTACTTTATAAATCCGTTTTGGATTTAGTATAATTCAATTCCTGTGCTCACACTTTTACAAAATAAAAAATGCCCTGTTGTCAGTTCTTCTCCAATATACACAAATTGCCTGCACTTTTACGTAAAAACCATACATCAATGTGGCAACATTTGCGAAAAGGTGACACGGGGGAAATAAGAAGATAAACCAAAAAAGTCTGAAGTAGAATGTTTGTATATGTCTGTTTGATCATTTCTGAAAGTATTCATATAGAGACAATCTGACAATAAAAATCTAAACAATAATACAATTTAATGGAAAATCACTGATGAAGGCTGTCCATAAAAAAGGTAGAAACTGGATCTAGTCTGATTTGCAAATTTAATGTGTTTAAAACTTTTTTCTTCTTAACCTCAAACCTACTAAATTAGAATTAATAAAAATACATATTAATTACAATATTAATTGTATTTGGTCTACACGACGCGTTTGAAAAAACAACACTTTGCTATTATAAACTTTCTTTCACATTATATTAGCGCATAAATATTATATTTTGATAAAATTATTAAATTTTGAAAATTAAATAACAAAATGTGAATTTTTTAACAAAATAAAATAAATCCAAAAATGAATCCAGTGATTAAAAATAAGCCTATTAATTAAGATCAGGGGATAGGCAATACCACTAAAATACCGTTATCGATTTAAACACATTTCAACTGACTACAGTTAACCTTAAGATACCGTTACCGAAATAACTGAAATACCGTTATCCGTTACCGCTACAACTATTTTTAATTCTCTGCTCTTAGTAATTGCACATGGTTATTGCTAGTGTTTCCAATTATTCGAGGTAGGCGGTTAACCGGTTAATGCATTATTCGAAAAATCAATCGATTATTTGTTTAATGCAGAACTAAAGTATTTCCTTAATTTTTTATCAATAAAAACACAAGGCGCTGCCGCTTTTTGCTAAATATCAACGTGAAGTGTTTAACCCATTGACGACTAATGGTCGATATATGTCCCATTTTTACTTTTTGCTATTTTAGGAAATCTTGTGAGAAGATTATAACTAAATTATTGTTATCGCCACTAAAGACATATAGGTTTGTAATGATAGATTTAACTTGTAGCCTGATAGCCTCAGAGAATTACAACGTCACCTCAAAATCTAAAATTTAAATTTTTGTTTTCTTAAGATTATTTTTTGGTGTTTTGTTTTTAGTTTTTTTAATTTTAGAAATTCAATTTGGAATACACACAGAATTGTTTATTATTTTTGGAATGGGCGTAGTTTAAAGAAAACTAAAAAATTAAAATATTTTTAAAATGTTATTCCATTCAGGAGCGATGGTCTATTAACAATATAGCTTTGGTTCCATATTGCTCCGATATGAGGCGAAATAAAGTGCCAATAATAGCATAACAATGATTCTCAATCACAAGTTCATGTCTTCAAACAATTTCGTTAGAAAATCTGCAGCGGTTGAAGTTTGGTCGTCAAATGGTTAAGGTTGACAAGTTTCGTAATCTCAAATTAATAGAAAAAGGTCTGTAAAAAAGTTGCCAAAGCTATTAAAAATTAGTTAAATATGGCAGAAAAAAACTCCTGAGACTATCAAATTTTTTTGCCAAATATTAGTAGGTTAAGAACAGCAAATCTACACTAAAAAAAAAAGTTTGTATAAAAGTTAGTATTTTCATGTTTTTTTTCAACATTTCTAATTAGTTTTGCCATTTTATCAATATGTATTTTTATTTGATCATATTTGGTCATCCATATTCGGAAAAACTAATTATCATATTTATGAAACTGTTTCATAAATCGTTTATCGTCAATAAATATGACGAAGCGTTTCGTCTTTCAAATTAGTTCATATTAACCAATAATTCGTGTTAATCAAGTTCATCTTAAGAGTTTTACTGCAAATGGTACAATTGTTTTCTATTCTAAATACTGTTATATATTGGAAAGATCTCTGAAATATGAGGATTTATTGAAAAGGATTAATATGACCCATTCGATATGGTAGATCTATTGTAAAACCGGTAAAAATTGCGCAAAATCAAGATCAACTACTCTTCTTGAAATTATAATTCAGAAAATATCAATTCAAATGCAGAATATCAATTGAAATTTAGCAACTAAGATTTCTAAATTTTATAAAAATAACATTTACATTTTCCATTTGAAACTCAGAGGCTATCAACTGAAGTTCCGAAATATTTCATTGGTATTTCAAACGGAACTTTCTGTATTTCAGTTAAAATTTTTAATTAAAATTTATATTTTCTAAATTTTATTTGATATTTTCTGACTATCAGTGGATATGGCCAAAATTCTAAATGGATTTTTCATACAAATTTTCTAAATTTCAGTTGATGTTTATGAAAACAGATTTGTATGTGTTATTTTATTTCGACCTTTTGTTATAATATATTCGATGTTTAAATGATTTATAATGATTTTCCAAATATTTTTTTTAAGTTTATCACCTAAAATCAAATTAAATCGTAGAAAATTTTTTTTCTATCCCCACAAATTAAAATCAAAAAATGGCATTAAGATGTATTTTTTTTATATTTATTTAAATATTTTTTTAATGTTTGTAAGAAATTTTGAGAATTTTGAATTATATAGACCTCGGACGATGAATTTAAAAAAATGTAGTTAGAAACTTCTAAACCTCATGTTTTTGAAATCAAAACTTCGACAAAAACGGCAAGTAATGGTAATGATAAAAACAGCTCCATTAGCATTACTTCAAGTAATTATTTATTAAAATAGTACTTTGCTTGCTTTCAACTGTAACATAAGTAGACAATTATCAATTATTAACCCATTCAAGGCGAATGACACTGATGATGGCTTTGTAGCTAAAGCCGAAAATACGTATTCTGTCTTGCTGTCCTTGTCGAATTCGTTCAAAATTTTTTATTCGTTGTAATTTACTTGTGAAAATTGTATCATCTTTTTTTAATTTGAAAATAATTTAAACAGAAAGTGATATTAATTTATGATCTATAGTCAAACTAAAGAACATTCATTTACCAAAATAAGAGATCAAATAAACATTCCCCGCATTCATCTTAAAAAACACACATTGACACGGTGCAAAATATAATTTAAATAACATACATTTAAATTTAAATTTAACGGTTCGTTGTTATTCAAAAATCTGCGTTTATCATACACAGAGTTGAATAGAACCAGCTGAGATACTTTAAGAATTAAGGTTCAAAGCAAAAAAGAGTAATAAAAACAAAGGATAAAAATAGCATTGTTAGATTTCGTTGATGTTCAGTTGAGTTGTTAACATATTCGATTTGCTTTCAACTGTCACATAAGTAGACAATTATTAATTATTAACCCATTCAAAGGCGAATGACACTGATGATGGCTTGGTACGTATTCTGTCTTGCTGGCCTTATGGAATTCTTTCAAAAATTTTTATTCTTTGTAATTTACTTGTGAAAATTGTATCATCTTTCTTTAATTTGAAAACTAATTTAAACAGAAAGTGATATTAATTTATGATCTAAAATCAAAATAAAAAACATTAATTTACCAAATAGAAGATCAACTATACATACCCCTCATTCAAAACTTATATTTTTAATTCGATGTCAAAGTTTAAAATTAGAATTAAAATGATTCTTCAATTTTGTGTGAAAAAATTAACTGCATTCAGATAAATTAGAAAACGTATTATTGACATTACAAACATATATGGAATCTACAATGCTTAACAAAGATGGAAATAATTACAACATTCGATGTATGGGTAAAGAAAGTCTTCGCCAAGATGGCCTTGTACTAGTTTCTATTAAATGCAGCGAAGAGACATTAGCAACAGCTCGTCAAAATATTGTTCAATAATTTTATTACAATACAATATTTTTTTGTACCACAATAGTGGCACATGAACTGTTATTTTAACTTATTTGCTTTTATTTGAATAAAAACACTTTGCTTAGTAAAATGTTAATATTATTTTGGAATAAAAAAACAACAGAAATGTTAACCTTAGAGTTGTAAAAGTATTGAGTATTCCGGTACTGAGTACTCAATACTAAAACTGCACTACTCAATACTTTTAAAGATGCAATTTTCCGTAGAAATGTGTATTTTTCGTATAAAAATACAACTCTAAAAATAGTACTCTAAAAATACAGCTCTAAAAATACAACTCTATTTGTGAAGCAAAGAAATTTGTAACGAATTTTTGGTAAAAATTATTTAATTAATTTATTTAAAATGTTTTAAATTAATTAAAATGTAAATAACAATAGTTATTTAACACGTGTATGTGAATTGTTATAATTTTTCCTAATAAATACGAATTCATAACATTTTTATTTTTAAATTAAAAAAACCGTTAAAAGTATTGAGTAGTATCGAGTACTCAATTGAAAAGTATTGAGTAGTATTGAGTACTCAAAAAATACCGAAATTTCACAACTCTAGTTAACCTTTTATTAAAAAAAGTACATTTTATTAAAAAGTACCTTTTATTGAAAAAGTATCTTTTATTCCTTTTCAATAGAGTTGTAAAAGTATTGAGTATTCCGGTACTGAGTACTCAATACTGACTGTTTTTTTGAGTACTCAATACTAAAACGGTACTACTCAATACTTTTAAAGATGCCATTTTCCGTAGAAATGTGTATTTTTCATATAAAAATACAACTCAAAAATTGTACTCTAAAAATACAGCTCTGAAAATACAACTCTATTTGTGAAGCAAAGAAATTTGTAACGAATTTTTGGGAAAAATTATTTAATTAATTTATTTAAAATGTTTTAAATTAATTAAAATGTAAATAACAATAGTTATTTAACACGTGTATGTGAATTGTTACAATTTTTCCTAATAAATACGAATTCATAACATTTTTATTTTTAAATTAAAAAAAACGTTAAGAGTATTGAGTAGTATCGAGTACTCAATTGAAAAGTATTGAGTAGTATTGAGTACTCAAAAAATACCGAAATTTCACAACTCTACTTTTCAATAAAGGAAAAAGTACCTTTTATTGAAAAGTACCCTTTATTGAAAAAGTACCTTTTATTGAAAAAGAATAGAGTTGTGAAATTTCGGTATTTTTTGAGTACTCAATACTACTCAATACTTTTCAATTGAGTACTCGATACTACTCAATACTTTTAACCAAGGTTGGCAACCGATACCGTTATAATACCGTTATCCGTTTCAAAACCCTTTCAAATTGACAACCGATACCGATACCAATACCGAAATTCTTGATTTCAAAAAATACCGGTATTCAAAAACCTTTTCCCTTAATACCGGTATCGTACCGGTATGGAATCGGTTTTAAAAAAATTGTTTTTTTTTCACGTTTTTAGCAAAAATACTAATTTTTTTAATATAAAATTTCCAAAATTGTTAAACAATTAAACTTTTTTATTCATTGTTAATAGAAAATCGTGTTACAAATTCAAAGTGCGGTTATCAGCCTTTAATTTGCATTGGCAACATTGTTTTTAATTTATTTAACTTCATAAATATTCTCTAACTTGTGTATATATATTATGTCCTATGGTTCCATTAAGAACAAAGGGTCACAAATTTACAAATTTGTAAATAAAATTTAATATATAAACTGGTTTCTTAAACCTTTAATTGAATTTACAGTTTCTTTTAGAAAATCCTTTTATTAATTTTATAAACTTATTTTTTTTATTTTATTATATGATCGCAATACAAATATAAAATATTTGTAGTGAATCAACTTGTGCTCCTAATAGATTTAAAAAAATGTTTGTGTTTAAAAAATAAAACACTTAGAAATTTTTAATAACTTATTGTTTTTTGTTCATATTATAAAAACATTTCCATAAACTATAGTTATCCTTTATAAAAATTTAAGAAAATTGAGTTTTTTATAATTAAGAACGTTTTTTTATATTTTTGTAAATTTTTTCAATAATACCGGTATATACCGGTATTAATGTTTCGGTATCGGTTATACCGATACCGATATGATTAAAATACCGTTACCGATACCGATACCGAAACAAATAAAAAATCGACACCAATACCGATACCTATACCGTTATTCGTTTCGGTTGCCAACCTTGCTTTTAACGGTATTTTTAATTTAAAAATAAAAATGTTATGAATTCGTATTTATTAGGAAAAATTGTAACAATTCACATACACGTGTTAAATAACTATTGTTATTTACATTTTAATTAATTTAAAACATTTTAAATAAATTAATTAAATAATTTTTCCCAAAAATTCGTTACAAATTTCTTTGCTTCACAAATAGAGTTGTATTTTCAGAGCTGTATTTTTAGAGTACTATTTTTAGAGTTGTATTTTTATACGAAAAATACACATTTCTACGGAAAATGGCATCTTTAAAAGTATTGAGTAGTACCGTTTTAGTATTGAGTACTCAAAAAAACAGTCAGTATTGAGTACTCAGTTCCGGAATACTCAATACTTTTACAACTCTAAAAAAGAACATTAAGCGGAGAATACACGTGGGAACATAGAGTAGGGAACAAAAAATATCAAAAAATTTTGTAAACACGAATTGCACGGTGTCAACACGCACACACACACAAACACATTCACAAAAAAATTGGAAGTTTTTCACGAATGTTCCCTGGTATATACTCCGCTTTATATTAAAAAATAATTTTTTATCGTAAAGGTACATTTTTTGGAAAAGTACCTTTTATTAAAAAAAGTACCCTTTATTCAAAAATTATACTTTATTAAAAAAGTACCATTTATTAAAAAGTACGATTTATTAAAAAGTAAAAAGACGGTTGTCCAACATAAGCGAATATATGTTTATGGTACAGGATATAAACACTCCATTACTCCTACACGCTTATTTTTATTTGCCTTCATTTTTTTAATCTATCAACTGTTACACTTGTATTCCCGTATACGGATGCACATCCGCAGGGTAACGATAAAAATAACAAAAGTTTTTTTGACTTGTTATTTTTTTTTTAACAACCAAAAACATAATGCACATAAATATGTATATCATATATTTTTAACCAAACCATATGTATTTTTATATTTTTGCATTTATAGTTGACGCCTTCTTGGCAAACTCATGCGATACTCATTGCCAGAGTAGCAACCAAACTGCAATTGCTAAAAGGAAACCTTTCAAAAACCAAACCATTTTCATTTGTCAAAATGGAATATGGTTGAAAATTAAAAGTATGGAAATATTTAAATGTGTATGTTTTCCATGAAAATAAAATAAGAGAATTTCTTTTAAGATTGTTTGATGGTAGCAAACAATTGTCATGAATATTAAAGTGTTTAACCAACAGACCATAATGAAAGATGGAGGTTAACTTTTTAAGTTTCTTTTTAAAAATCAAGAAATACAAGTTGCAAGTGATTAAATATTTTTACAATTCTTTTTAATTTTTTTACCTTTTAAATTAATTCCTGAAATTTAAATACAACTTAGGAACATCATAATATTTAGTTTATATTTGGAAGAAAATCCCACAATTGGCTTAGATGTTGTTGCTTTAGATCAATCTATGCAAACGCAAATCTCTAGCTTCAGTTCATGGCTCTAGCACCAACAAACTTTCAAAAAATTAACAAACTAAAAAACATTAATTTACCAAATAAAAGATCAACTATAAATACCCCTCATTCATTCTAAAACCACATGATACGGTGCAAAATATAATTTAAATAACATAAGTACATTTAAATTTAAATTTAACGTTTCGTTGTAATTAAAAAATCTGTGTTTATCATACACACAATTAAATAGAAATAAATAATAATAAATATAAATATTTTTAAATAATTTCTCTCATTGTTTAAATTTTTTAATACTTTAACTACAATTTCAAACGGAGCCACTATTCGATAAGCAGCAGTGTTGCCAGCTAAGGGGATTTCAACTACGGTTGGGGACAGATTTTCGTGGGTTGGGATTTGGCGATATCTCAAAATTTTGGGGATTTTGTGCGTCTTCTTAAGTATTTTTGGGGATTGCAGATTCTTTCCTTTTTTTTTGTATATTTTGCATTTTATCTTAATCTTAATTGAAGAACATTGAAAAATTTTGCTCTAATTAAATTTACTGCAATTGTAGTTAAAATAAATACAACCGCATTACTACACAAATAACTGTCATGTAGTAACTGCAGAACTTATCTGAGTGTAAGTTTAATTAATTTACTTAGGCCGCTATAACACAATTTTGATAAATACCGGCACTGAAATATTTACGAATATTCAAAAAAAAAATAAGTGATTTTCGTTTGGCATTTGCGACTTAAGTTCCCACTGCGTTATTTTGTTTAAAAGTTATTAAAATTTACATTATATTCTTTTGTAGGTAATATTCCAAAAGCAGCAAAAGAATTTCTGTTTGAAACTCGAAAACTGTTGGTTAATATGTCTATTTACGTCGCATTTATACTACCCTGGTACGCTGATATTAAGAAATAAAATTTTATTTTCATAAAAAATTAGTGTTTATTTTAAAATCGTATTAAAAACTATGTATAATGGGGAAATATTTGTGGATTTATAAATTCATTTTGCTGATTTTTGGGGACCTAAACTTGTCAAATGGGGATAATAGCACAAATGATTCTGGCAACTCTGGATCTCCATTGCCCCCAAGTGTTTGTGTTTGATAAATTATTTTCACTTTTCCTATTCATTAACCAATAAATTTATTAAAACTGTTAAATTACATTTTATATTTCTAATATTACAATCATGTAAATATTTTAAAACTGTAAAATCGTTTGTACTAAATTTTATGGTATCAGATATAATTATTTCAAATTATATATTTTATCTTTAAAGAAAATTTTTAATTCCCATAAATTTATGGCTTATTTATGGCAAAATTATTGAACCTTTATAGCAGAGTTATGGTTAAAAGCCATATTTCATTTGCTTCCACTGCTTCCACTCTACACTCTTTTGCAAGGATACAAACCACTCAACATTAATTCCATGACTTTTATTATTGCAAATTTATGGCGCACTTTATATTTCATTCAGTGTTGCCAGAATGTTGTTTTAGCTCATCTCCCAATTTTGTATACCAAAATCCTCAAAAATCCCCAAAAAATTGTAGAATCTCTAAATTTTTCCCAAATTGATTATTTAATCTAATTTTAACAAAAACGCATTTTTAAAGAAAAAAAAATATCCAACCAACAAATTTTAGAACGATCTGAAATAATGAAACCTAACAGACTTTAAAATTGAAGGATTTAGTGGGTTTTTATTGAGTTCTTAAAAACTGATGAGACGGGCGTTTTTCTTGTGTTTTTTAAGCATTTTTTGCAATCTCGGCTTTATGCTTGCTTAATACTGACAAATCCAAACCGAAGCTAGTAAAATGCGAAAAACCTGGCCCGAAATCAAAAGCATTGCGATGGACAGATCCGAATGGAAGAAATTTGTTGAGGCCATACTTGGGATTTTTTCATTGGCATTGAAATTTCATTATCATTAGTTGACTAATGCTAATGGCAAAAAAATTTCATTACCATTTAATAGTACTGAAATTTTCTGGCATTAGAATTTGTAATACTAATGCTAATGAAATCGCACTAATGCCTTAAAAACTATGAACAATTGAGTAAAAAAAAGCATTTGTTTACAAAAAAAAGGGGGATAGATAGATTGCTTTTTCTTTAACTAGCCACCGAACTTTGTTCTATGAAATGGTAGTTATAGTCCCTAGATTATAAATTTTAAAAAACCGCACTTAAAAAATTGCAAAATAATCGCGGAACGCGAAAAAAGTCTTTATGGTACAAAAATTTAATTAAAAAACTTAATCAGCGATTTTCATTCTGCAAACAAACATACTGATGTAAGAATTTTCCTTTTGTAAATTTTTTTTCCGCGACTTTTTTCGCGATTTCTTTTTTCAATTAATCACAGAACTTTGTTCTATGAATTGGGTATTATAGTCCCTAGATTATAAATTTTAAAAAACCACACTTAAAAAATTGTAAAATAACCGCGGAACGCGAAAAAAGACTTTATGGTACAAAAGTTGAATTAAAAAACTAAATCAGCGATTTTTATTCTGCAAACAAACATACTGATGTAAGAATTTTCCTTTTTCTAAATTTTTTTCCGGGACTTTTTTCGCGATTTTTTTCTCCAACTAGCCACCGAACTTTGTTCTATGAAATGGGTTTTTAAGAAATTTAAGAAATTTGTTGAGGCCATACTTGGGATTTTTTCATTGGCATTGAAATTTCATTATCATTAGTTGACTAATGCTAATGGCAAAAAAATTTCATTACCATTTAATGGTACTGAAATTTTCTGGCATTAGAATTTGTAATAATAATGCTAATGAAATCGCACTAGTGCCTTAAAAATTGAGTAAAAAAAAGCATTTGTTTACAAAAAAAAAGGGGGATAGATAGATTGCTTTTTCTTTAACTAGCCACCGAACTTTGTTCTATGAAATGGGTGTTATAGTCCCTAGATTATAAATTTTAAAAAACCGCACTTAAAAAATTGCAAAATAATCGCGGAACGCGAAAAAAGACTTAATGGTACAACAATAGAATTAAAAAACTTAATCAGCGATTTTCATTCTGCAAACAAACATACTGATGTAAGAATTTTCCTTTTTGGATTTTTTCCCGCGACTTTTTTCGCGATTTCTTTTTTTAATTAATCACCGAACTTTGTTCTAGGAATTGGGTATTATAGTCCCTAGATTATAAATTTTAAAAAACCACACTTAAAAAATTGCAAAATAATCGCGGAACGCGAAAAGACTTTATGGTACAAAAGTTGCATTTTTGTTTGCAGATTGTTAATCGCTGATTAAGTTTTTTATATACATATTTTTGTGCCATAAAGCCTTTTTTCGCGTTCCGCGATTATTTTGCAATTTATTACTTGTGCTTATTTAGAATCATAACCTAGGGTCTATAAGCCCAATTCATTGAATAAAGTTCGGTGGCTAGTTGCAAAAAATACCGCGAAAAAATACCGCGCAAAAGAAATTTTGCAAAAAGGAAAATTCTTACATCAGTATATTTGTTCGCAGAATGAAAATCGCTGCTTAAGTTTTTTAATTAAATATTTGTAGCATAAAATTTTTTTCGCGTTTCACGATTATTTCACAATTTTTTAAGTGCGGTTTTGTTATATATATAATCTAGGGACAATAATACCCAATTCATAGAACAAAGTTCTATGATTAATTGAAAAAAGAAATCGCGAAAAAAGTCGCGGGAAAAAAATTTACAAAAAGGAAAATTCTTACATCAGTATGTTTGTTTGCAGAATAAAAATCGCTGATTTAGTTTTTTAATTCAACTTTTGTACCATAAAGTTTCATTCGCGTTCCGCGATTATTTTGCAATTTTTTAAGTGTGGTTTTTTTTAAATTTATAATCTAGGGACTATAATACCCAATTCATAGAACAAAGTTCTGTGATTAATTAAAAAAAGAAATCGCGAAAAAGTCGCGGAAAAAAAATTTCCAAAAAGGAAAATTCTTACATCAGTATGTTTGTTTGCAGAATAAAAATCGCTGATTTAGTTTTTTAATTCAACTTTTGTACTATAAAGTCTTTTTTCGCGTTCCGCGATTATTTTGCAATTTTTTAAGTGCGGTTTTTTAAATTTATAATCTAGGGACTATAACACCCATTTCAAAGAACAAAGTTCGGTGGCTAGTTGGAAAAAAAAATCGCGAAAAAATGTCGCGGAAAAAAAATTTGCAAAAAGGAAAATTCTTATATCAGTATAAATATTTTTTTGCAGAATGAAAATCGCTGATAAAGTTTTTGTACCATAAAGCTTTTTTTCGCGTTCCGCCATTATTTTGCAATTTTTTAAGTGTGGTTTTTGTAAAATTAGAATCTGGTTACTATAATACCAATAACTCATACCAAAGACTGGTGGTTAGTTTGAAAAAATAATTTTCGAAAATAATTTTGCAAAAAGTAAAATTCTTGCATCAATATATTCCTTGCATGTAAATCCCTGATTAAGTATTTTAATTAATTTTTTATACAACAAAACCCTTTTCACATTCCGCATTTGCAAGCTCAGAAAAGAATTTGAAATCTATAAAATGACGTTTACAAATGCCAACTCTTTCTTATAATTGAGGCATTGATAATTGTAATGAATTTACTATACAATTGGCATTAGTAATGAAATCGATGTATGTCAAAGCATTACCATTAGTCCAAGTAATAATAAGGCCAAAAATTTCATTAGCATTAGTTTCAATTTAATGGTAATGAAATCACCAATTAATTTGTCCAAATAATTAATTAGACTCATGTATGGTTGAGGCCCTATGCTCGTTATAGGAACGATGGGAATATATATATAATAATACCCAATCAGAATGGCAAAGCGTTAGACCAGTACTTTTAACGGTGGTACCAGCGTGGGCATAGCGAAAGATTTTTAAAGATGTAGTGCTTTGCCAACCCCAAAATAATAACAACGGGTGGAGCCGATTGTTTTTTAAACCGTTGGCAAAGCACAGGCCAAATAATCAATAAAGTGTACTTATTTTAGAATATTTAAGGTAAAAAAGATTATAGCTTAATTTAATTGAGTAGTTTTGAACCAGAAATAAATTTGAAAAAATAGCACAAAAATCCGCAAAAATTATTTAAAAATTATGTTGCAGAAAAAACTGCTTAATCGGCAGAAAATTTTGCTAAATATTAGTAGACCAAAAATAGCAAAAACAAACTGTTATATCTACAAAATTTTTGTTATTTTTAAGCTAAACTTAGTTGAATGAAAATAGCAGTCTACCCTGCTAAAATCAGCAGAAATATTTGTTAAAATATTTATAAATTGCTGTTTTTAAAAGGGTCGAGTTTTATTTGCATTTAAAAAAAAACTAAAAAAGACTTCAAAAATTTTTAATTTTTTCGTGATTTTTTAGGCTACTAATTAATTGGCAAAATTTTTTTGCTGATTTTAGCAGGTTAATTTATTATTCTCTATTAACAAAAATTTAACTTAAATATAACTAAAATTCTGTATATTTAACTGTTTTATTTTTGTTGTTCCTATCTTACTAATACATACACTCCTTTGCTTAAAAATTTGAGACTTTAACAAAGTTTATTCCTATTTTTGGCTTAAAATAGATTTTGTTGACCTTAAAATTTTTTTTATTAAATTTAACAAATTTAAATTTAAGTAAAAAATTAATAAAACTACAGTTTTATTTGTAATTATAATGAGTCGTAAAATTTGTTCAAATTTAGGGTCTCGGGAAACTCTCCGGGCCTAGTCCACATCATCTAAGGGCATGTAAGGACACTCCAAAAGGGTAAAAATTTTGTCCGTTTTTGCTTTATCTCTCTTAGTTTTTGAGACATGGGCCACTTTATGAAGTTGAAAATTTTTATTAAAAATTGTCGAGGGTCCAAGGAGCCACCAAGGTCCATTTTTGGATATCCCCATTTCACGAGGATATTATATTTTTAGGGGTAGTCTAAATTTTCGTCAATTTTGCTCTATCTCTTTTAGTTTCCGAGATATGGGCCATTTTAAAAAATCGGGAGGCAAAGGAATGGCGCCATCTTTAAAATTTCGTATACAATGGTGGCGCCATCTATTTCATTTCATTCTTGCCTAAGGAAATCATCAGGGGACAACGTTTTAATAATTTCCTAAATATTTGTTAAATTAAATTACAAACTCAATGAGAATTTCTTGTTCTCGTCTAGCATTAACACATTTAAAATATAAAAAAATAAAACAAATCAAAAGCACATTTTATTCCTTTAGCACATTTTTAATTTATAGCACTTAAACCGTGAATACCCTCATTTTGTAAAAATAAATTTATTTTGTTTTGGTCAATTTTTATATCTCGTATACCAGAGTATTTTCGAAAAAAGTAAAATCAAAAAAAATCACTTACCACAGAGTCAATGGGTGCGTTCGGCAGATACAATTTGACAGTCAACAGTTCTACAACAGTTGTGCAACTATCTGCTGAACGACCTGTTCACTAACCGCTCAGTCTGAGCGCTCAGGTAGCGCTGTCATATTTTGGTAGCGTAAAAAATGTTTGCTACTTTTGATGAAATAGTGATACATTTGTTGTTGTTGTTTTTAAAAACTTTTTGTTTTGTATGATTGACAAATAAAAACATACAAATATAATTCAAAAACAAAAAATTTAAAAAATCAAAGGAAAATATAGAAAAAATGTATTTAAAAACAACACAAAGAAAACATCGTTCAGCAGAGTAAGTAATCACAAAGCGCTACAAGTCACCGGTATCAGTTTAAGGTTTCTCTGCCGAATGCTACCAATGTTCTTGTTATTTGCAAAAACAGGGTTAAAAAAAATATGCTTTTAAAACCCACCAAAATTAAAAATTTTCAAAATTTCTTTGTTCGATATCTCGTAAACTATAAAAGGCTCAAAAAAAAAGGTGATTGGCAGCCCTGAAGTTGTAAATATAAACTCCCAAACATGTAAAAAAGAGCTATTTTGGAAGTTTCTGTATATCATACCATATCTCAATAACTAAAACCGAGTTAAAGAACTTGAAACCAGTTTGGGATCAGCGCATCCGTATTGTATAAAATTAGTTGACATATCTTATTCAACTGGGCCAGTGTTGGCCTGTATAATCATAGTTACTTTATATTGTTTGGAAATCAACTAAGGAATTTTTCAGCTATAGCCCAGTATTTTGTTCAAAAGAGCGAAAAAATTTCGCTCTATGTTTTGAGCTCAAAAACTATAATAAAAACATTCAAACGCACAAATTTTTTATGGTCTATAAAAAGTTACCATCATAATTAACTCAAATGTCACTTTTTCGCTAAATTTTCAAATGATCCTGTCTATTAAATTGAGGCGAAAAAAATTCCACCACAATTTCGCAACAATTTCACACAAGTGAAAAATCATTTTTTTTTTATATGGAGTTTGACAGCTTTTTTCGCAAAAGTACGAACAAAATACCGGGCTTATACAACTACGGAAATTTATCGTTGTGATTTGGGAGGATGGCCTTGGAATACCTAGTTTAGAGGGTCGTTGATTTTATCACTTTTCATACCCTACACGTGGATAGGATGTAATAAGTTTGTTGACAACCAAAAAACTGGACCTAATCTTCCTTATAGTATTTCATTCGATTCAGAATCAATTTCTGAATCCATTTTGCAATGTTTGTCCATCTATGCATGAATATTTCCTCATAAAGAGAAAGTGCGGAAAGTTCCAAAAATTGTTTGGAGTTCCAGAGAGGGCTACATCTACTCAATGATTAGATTATTTCGTAGTGTCCGAACGAACAGTTCGGCCAAAAAGCGTCATTTAGAGGCATTGTTGACAAATTCTGATACTGGGAAAATGTTTATTGAGCCAGTTTAATGCTATTTTGAATGTCAAATTTAAGGAAAACCCCGTAGTTTAGCTGTAAAGTTATCTGTTCGGCCGCCAAACTTTTTCCACTTTGGCCGAACTTTCGGCGGCCGAACAGTGAATTCATTGCTTAACTTCGGACTTTTCCCTAAATTTTACACCCAAAATGGATTCCAATCACCCCAACAAACATTTTTGCATAAGCAAAATTTGTTCATAATTCTTCAACATACCAAATATCGTGCAAATACGTTTTGTGGCCGAACTGTTCGGTTGGACTTTATTATTTTGCAACTCTGTTTAGTCTGTGGTAAAAGCACGTATACCACAGACTTAACAGACTGTACACAAGATTTTAAAGTATGGCAGCTCTGGAAAATTTTATCCAAATCTACTATCGTTGGCAACTCCCTCTTTCTCTTAATGTGAGTTAAGGGCGGATTATGGGTCCCTAAACGTAAATGTGATGTAACTGTACCATGCCGTAACTAAAATACACTTACAGAATACCGTAAACGACATTACTATTTAGCATATATTTCAATTTCTTTATTTATTACAATAAACCTAGCCGAAAGGCCATAATCGCCCTACGGGAAATTTTAACAAACTGTCACCGAACTGGCCCCTTTATATGAAATAGACTGGTCACTTTTACATGGCGTTGTCATAGGAGGGGGAAATTGACCCCTTGTGACATGACAACGCCATGTAAAAGTGACCAGCCTATTTCATATAAAGGGGCCAGTTCGGTGACAGTTTGTTTAAAATTCCCGTAGGACGGTTACAAATAATACTAAAAGTTTGCAAAGCAAACATTTAACATTTATTTGTTAATTTTTTTTTATTTGTTGTTTGAATCTATTTTCTTTATTCATTTTATATTTTTTCCGACTAAAATCATTCAGTTGTTTCGATGATGGATAGAAAATTCTGATTTCAACAGAATGATCCGGCAAATTACGTTTACATTTACGCGTTAGTAACCATTTGTATACACTTCTTCTTGTGGTTTCGAAGCAGCAGATTCGTTACAGTTACGTTTACGATTGGGTAACTCACCCTTTAGTAAGAAACAAATATATACAGTGAATATCACATCAAATGAGTAATCCAGCGTTCTTAGGTCTCGTTACTAGAACGTAAATGTAACGAGAACGAGTCGTAATGTGGTATTTTATTTTTGCTAAGTTAAGGGCTGATTATGGGACCGTAAACGTAAATGTAATGTAACTGTACCGTGCCGTAGCTAAAAAGTACAATTATAGAATACCGTAAACGACATTACTATTTAGCATATATTTCATGTGGTTTTATATTTTATTCTAAATTTTTCCATTTACTTTTTAATTTTTATTTCTTATTTGTTGTTTGAATCTATTTTCTTTATTCATTTTATATTTTTTCTGACTAAAATCATTCAGCTGTTTCGATGACGGATAGAAAATTCTGATTTCAACAGAATGATCAGGCAAGTACGTTGACATTTATGCGTTAGTAAACATTTGTATACAGTTCTTCTTGTGGTTTCGAAACAGCTGATTCGTTACAGTTACGTTTACGGTTGGATAACTCACTCTTTACTCTTTTTCACACTTCATTAAAGAGAAGGAAAAATGCAGTTTTTAAAACTTTTTGTCATCTGTCACTTGTGAAATGTTTTTTGGACTGTGCCTTCACATTGGCAAAAAAAATATGTTGACAAAATTAAAATTCTGCGAGTTATTTAAGGACGGAAAGGACTTGGTTGTTAAATGGCATCCCAGCAAAAATATTTTTATCAAGAAGTTCTTCTAATTCGGCATTTTCATCGATGAATTTAACATAAGCTTGTCATAGGAAGGAAACATTCTTTTATCATTCTTCGGATATTATTTTTCCTAAAGAACTTCACTAGCATGTAGGTCATCCTCAGGTTCACCCACAGATTTCGCTGAAATTTTAATATATAAATGCCTTTTTAAATTTTTATACCCTACACCACTATGTGGTCAGGGTATTATAAGTTTGTGCTGATGTTTGTAACACCAAAAAATATTGGTCGTAGACCCACCTTATAGTATACCGATCGGCTCAGATTTTTTTTTTTATTTCGATTTAACGATGTCCGTCCGTCCGTCTGTCTGTCTGTCCATGCAATCTTGTGCGCACTCTACAGGTCGCAAATATGAAGATATTTTGATGAAATTTGGTACGCAGACCTATGTTGGCCCAAGGACGAACAAGTTTGATTTTGGTGAATATCGGTCCATGTTTAGACCTAGTGCCCATATAAGGGTCCTACCAAAATTATACTGTTTATACGCTGCAGGTCGTAAATATTAAGATATTTTGATGAAATTTGGTACACACACCTATATTGGCCCAATAACGCAGCCTATTGATTTTGGTAAACATCGGTCCATGTTTAGACCTAGTGCCCATATAAGGGTCCTACCAAAATTATACTGTTTATACGCTGCAGGTCGTAAATATTAAGATATTTTGATGAAATTTGGTACACAGACCTATATTGGCCCAATAATGCAGCCTATTGATTTTGGTGAACATCGGTCCATGTTTAGATCTAGTGCCCATATAAGGGTCCCACCAAAATTATATTGTTTATACGCTGCAGGTCGCAAATATTAAGATATTTTGATCAAATTTGGTACACAGACCTATATTGGCCCAATAACGCAGCCTATTGATTTTGGATAACATCGGTCCATGTTTAGAACTAGTGCCCATATAAGGGTCCCCCCAAAATTGGCTTGGTTACAAACTGCAGGTCGCAAATATTAAGATATTTTAATGAAATTTGGTGCGCTGACTCACATTATAGAAAATTTTGACACAAGCCCCATTTTAACCCAATACACCAGACTGGTGTAGGGTATTGTATAGTCGGCATGCCCGACTTTAACCTTTTTACTCGTTTTCATTGGATTTTTCTTTTATAGCAAAAAATTGGTCCTCTCAAGAGGAAAAACATCGATATATCATAATTTCAGATCCGACTGTAAATGCGAAAGATATAACGAAAAATTTAAAGAGGCGAAACCTACGCTCGGCAAAAAAAAAATTACAAACCTCCTTGCAAAACTAATTTAGATTGGACGGTGTACGGCGAACTTTTTTTTTGTGGTACGGTCTAATGTGAAGGGGTGTTTACATACGTAATATTATAGGGTTTCTTTTTAAATAAAACAAATAATTTTTTATTTTTAAATTCAATTTTATACATTTATTGCATCAAATATATATTTTTTTTAATTTATTGGATTAATATTTGATTATTGTGTTTTTATTTTTTTTTTTTTGTCGTTATTTTGAATTTCACTTTTTTAATATTTATGTGGTAAGACAAATCGCAAGATTTTGAAATGAATACATATATTTATTAATGGATGTAAATTTGAATAAATATAAACTCGTTGCGCAGTCAAAAGTCCACAACATTGAAAATTATATATAGTTTTGTTGTTGTTTTGAATTCTATGGGTATATAATTTTGTAATATAGTTTTGTCCTTTTTCTTCTTCTTCTTGTTTAATTTAATTGGTTCTTAATGAAGCGCACTTTAGTAGATGGATAAATGAATATTAGTAAGTTAATTAATTATAAGTTATATAGACGAGTGTGAAAGGGGAGCGGGGTGTAGGGGTATAGGGAAAACAAACAATTTAATTAACCCAACCCTTCGAATAAAACGTACTTTTTTGTCAGTGCTTAATCGTTCTTGAAAGTAATTAAATTTTGTATTAAAAACTGTGCTATATATTTAACAAAGTTTATAAACATATAAAAGAAATCGTAAGGTGTTTGAAAAGAATAAAATATGCCTAAAAATAAAGCTCGTCGTAGTTTGGCAAATAAACAAATAATGCTTTGTAATCATTGCGAAGATGAGATCAAAGAGGAATCCGATGATTTTATAGAGTGTGACAAGTGCGGGAAAAATTTTCATTTTCAATGCACTCAATTGAGTAAAAGAGAGTTTGAGAGTTTATTAAAAAATGAAAAAGAAACTTTTAACTGTCATTTATGTAAAGAAGGAGATGGAGAAATAAGGAAAGAGCTAAATACAATTAAAACTGAGCTGAGAAAACTAGAGAATTTAGAAAAATTGGATCAGCTGACTGAGTCGATAAACTTCATGTCAGCAAAGTTCGATGAAGTATTTAAAGATGTTGCAGAAAATAAGAAGAAGATAGCAGAAGTACAAAAGGAAAATAAAAAATTAAGAACTGAAATAAAAACTTTAAAAACATCTGTAAAAATACTGAATGATTATCGAGTACAAAATGATTGTGTCATAAGAGGATTGAAAGTTGGTGCCAAAGATAATGCAATGGATGCTGTAGTTAATCTTTCTAAGGATGTTGGTGTTGATTTTGAACCGAATGCTGTTAATGCTGCATATTTTCTTAGAACTAAAAAAGAATCTGAGGATGGGAAAAAAACTGTTGTGGTTAAATTTTCTTCCAAATTTCATAAGGAACGACTGATGGCTTCTAAATCAAAACTGAAAGGAAATGAAAGTACAAGTGAGGTGTTTGTAAATGATTTTCATAGCAAGGAAACTATGAACCTTTTTTATCATGCCAAATCATTAAAAACTATTGGTTATCAACATATTTATGTTAGAAATGGTAGAGTCTATTGTAGAAAAAGTGATATTGCAAAACAACAGCTTATCAGAGATGAAGATGATGTTGATAATATGTTATTGGAAGCAACTACTAATAAACATTGGAAGAGAAGATCTATGATTAATAGCAGAAGAGTTGATGACGCAAATTCAAGTGATGATGGCGATGATGGTGCTGCCTACGTGTCCCCTTAAAAAGGAATGTATATATTTAATTTGTATAATTTTTTTTTATAATTTTTCTATTTTTTTTATGATTAAAAATCAATATTTTCAACAATTTGCAAATTTTAAAACTTATTTTTGTAATTTGAATTTAAGTTTTCTTAATATTATTAGTATAAATATCAGAAGCGTTTCGTCTGTTGATAAATTTAATAAATTTAAATCTTTGATAGCAAGCTTTCCCAAGTTACCGGATATAATAGCTGTCCAAGAAACTTGGTTTCAGAAGGACATTACACAAATTTACAAACTTCCAGGTTTTAATAATATACATTGTTGTAGAGAAGATGCTTATGGTGGTACGACTATATATATTAATAAAAACTTACAATTTAGTGTTGAAGCATGCAAGAGCAGTAATTTTGTTGAGCTTATAGTTTTGACTTTGAGCAGTGTTAAAGTTGAAAGCAAACCTTTGAAGATAGTGTCATTTTATCGATCGCAGAAGTGTAGCGTAAATGACTTTATTAGTATTCTTGACAGTATTTTAAGCGACCATGCTCGGAGTCCAATAATTATTGTTGGAGATTCTAACATTGATCTCATTCAAAATCCTTATTTTATTGATTTGTTGACCGTTTTTCAAAATTATGATTGTGACAGTGCTCATAATTTAATAACAAGACCTGTCAGTAGAACGTGTATTGATCAGGTTTTTAGCAATTTTTCTGAAGAAATTTATGTTGATTCAGTTGAATGTAATTTATCTGATCACAATATAATTTGCTGTAAATTTAAGAAAGAGGTAATGAAAAATGATTATGTTGAGATTGAAAAGACACACTGTGACTATGAAAAGGCTAGAGAATACTTGCTTAATAATTTACCTGACAACTATGAATCATTTAATTCTTCAGAATTAACAAACGTCTTGGTGAATTGTATTAAAGGTGCTATAAATAATTCAACTGTAGTAACTAAATGTAAAAAACCGTTACGTTTTGAGCTAACTCCATGGATTAATAAGAATCTTCAAGATTTAATTTTATTTAAAGAGAAACTTTTAAGGAAAAGACATAAATCGAAAAACAAACAGAACGTTAATGATATTTTAAAGCGAATCAGCAAAGTTATAAAAATTTCTGCAAAAAAGTGTAGAGATGATTATTACGCTGGAAAATTATTGAAGGCAGGTAATGATCCTAAGAAATCGTGGAAATTTATAAATAGTACTCTTGGTCGAACAAAGAGTAACGTCATTAACCTTAAGGATTCTCAAGGGCAACCAATAATATGTGACCAAGACAAGGTGAATTGCCTTAATAATTATTTTATTACGAGTGTGGAAGATCTTAAAAGGGAAATTGAAACTTA
The DNA here is from genome assembly GCA_949987735.1 of Leucophora obtusa. Taxonomy (NCBI): domain Eukaryota; kingdom Metazoa; phylum Arthropoda; class Insecta; order Diptera; family Anthomyiidae; genus Leucophora; species Leucophora obtusa. Next base: position 139,125,456 of record OX465298.1, read on the forward strand.
TCCTGGTGATGGGTTCAATTCCTTACGGACTCTTATACAGTCACCTCATCGTTTTACACTTTGTAACGTTAATGGTAATGATATCTTTGAGATAATCCAAAATTTGAAAGATAATAAAAGTCCAGGCTTTGATGGTATTTCGCCTAAATTTGTAAAAGAATGTAAAGATATTATAATCCCGATATTAAAAGATATTTTTAATAAAATCGTTAACAATTCAGTGTACCCTGATATCTTAAAAGTGCACAAAATTGTTCCAATTCCGAAAGAAGTTAATGCAACAAATATAGATAAATATAGACCTATTGCTGTTCTTTCTACAATTGATAAAATTTTTGAGAAGATTCTTTATGATAAACTTCTATTTTATATGGAGGAAAATACTTTTTTATACAATTATCAATTTGGATTTCGAAGGGGTTGTAGTACTGAAGATGCTGTGTTGAATGTAGTGCAGTTCATTTGTAGTGGGCTTGATGGAGGTTCTAGGGGAGTTGCTGGAATATTTTTTGATTTTACTAAAGCCTTTGATTTAGTAGATCATGAAATAATGTTACAGAAATTAATGAAATATGGTGTTCAGGGACGAGAACTTTTATTGTTTAAGAATTATTTCGTTAATAGAAAACAATATGTTAATATAAACAACACGGACAGTTTTCTTGGTTCTGTTGATTATGGTGTACCGCAGGGTAGTGGATTGGGCCCTCTTTTGTTTTCTATATATTTAAATGATTTAAAAAATCTAAATTTAGATGGACAACTTTTTATGTTTGCTGACGATGTGTGCTTGTTTTACCCCTATAAGTACGATTTATCACTTAAAACAAGAATTGAAAGAGATGCTGCTTTGATATTTGAATTTGCGCGATTAAATCGATTAGTTCTTAACCCTGATAAAACCAAATTAATACGCTTTAGACCACATGCTGTAAGTATGAACAGTGATTTCAACGTGTTTATTAACGGAAAAGCTGTTTATGAAACCCATTCCGTTAAGTATTTGGGAATCACATTGCAAAGTAACTTGTCATGGGATTTACATATAACCGATTTGAAAAGGAAAATAGCTCCAGCAATTGGAATTTTATATAAATTAAAAAATAAACTGGATGTCAAATCAAAGATGATGATATTTCAATCTTTGATTCAATCGCATTTGAATTACTTAGCAATTATATATGCTTACAATAAAAATAACATTTCACTGAAATCGCTACAATGCATGCAAAACAAAGCATTAAAAATTATTTACAAACTACCACTACTGTATTCAACTGTCACATTGTACAAGGATATAAGCAAAACAATTTTACCAATTTATGGATTGCATGAGTATCAGGTGTTAATGTTTGTTTTTAAATGCATTAACCATATTGGTCACCAAAGCATAACATTTTCTCAACAGCAATTTAGTTTTAACACACGAAACAGAACAAATTTAAGAATTCCTCGATGTAGACTAGAAACTACTAAGCAACGCATTGATTACGTGGGTGCTGTAAAATTCAATAATTTACATCCAGATTTGAAATCAATTAATCGAATTTCGCTATTTAAATCGTCTTTTAAACAACACTTATTTAACAACTTTGAAACGCTTTTGTAATTTTTTATTTTTTTTTTTGTAAAACAGTTTTTATACTTATTTTTTGTAATTCAATAATCTTAACATTAAGTTAAATCTTTTATTTGTACTTTTGACAATGAATTAATTTGCCAACTTGCCTCAATAATGCCTTACGGCGCTGAGGCCGAAATTGAAATGTATTTTAAATATTTTGTACAAATAAATTTTTTCTGTAGGAAAGTTTTTTCTATAGAAAACAAAAAAAAAAAAAAAAAAAAAAAAAAAAAAAATTACAATTATAATAATAATAATGATAATTATAATATTTTCAATTCAATTTTAATTATCAACTTATGAATTATGTAAATACAAGTTAAAATAGTTAACGAGAACTAATACTAAAGTGAATGTTTTTGGAATGATGAGCTAAGATTTGAATATTTAAGTTTGGTTTTATTTTCAATATTTTAGAATATGATTTACATTGTTGGTTTTTTTTTTTTTTGTGGGAATTAATGATATTTGTATGTCTAGTTAAAGATTAATGTTAATACTATAAATTATTTAATTTATGTTCTGCTGTTTAGAAGTTTTTATTTTTTTGTTTAAATAACTCAACGCAAACAAATATATTTTTTAACTATTTATGTGGTAAGTATATAGAATATAAGTACATAGTAAGTAAATAACTAGAATTATATGTACTTAACTATATTTAAGCATTGTAATCGGAATATATTAGGGATATATTTTTGTTTAATTTTCATTTAAATAGTTTTAACAATTTGAACAATATTTTTTTAAATTAACATTTTTTTGCAAAAGCTTTTAATTTTTGTAAGATATATTTCACTTATTCAATTACTTAAGAGTAAGTATATTTTATATAGAACTGGGTACATATAAGGAAAATTAATGTAACTAAAAATTTATTTTAGATTGTGATAGATTTTCATACACAGTATTCTATTGATGCCATCCTTCGATGTGAGAAACTGAAAATATCCGAAGAATCATAAAATTGTTACATGTTTTTGGTTTTTCTAGAATTTTCAGACTTAAAGATATTTTTCCTTAGAAATGAACGGAATCAAGAAACGCCTATTCAACTATTGAAAAGGTTTTAAGTTTTTGCAGAATCTCCTCGTACAATACAGTTTTTCTAATAAACTGTGCTACGCTAAATCCGAAAAATTTGAGAAGTCGCAAATTGAAAATTTGTGTTTTATTCCCCATTTTTTTTGTCAGTTTTTTAACGTATTTGAACTAATTTTGCGTGCTAATTTTTAGTAATTTGTGTTCCTGAATTTTGAAAATTTCCCAGCTTATTTAAACCACAAGTATTTTCAAATGATTATATTTTTATATCTCTGCTATCAATATAACCTAGAGATGGCGCTATATTTTAAAATATCTTGTATCCCGGAAACGAAGCGAGATATGGACAAAAATTCGTTGCTCCTGTACCTATGTTAATCCTTATAAACCACATATACTTTCAATAATAAATATAGCGCTGTCTCGTGCAAGAGGAGCAATTTTGTAACTTTTTAATGACAAAATTCGGTAGTTAAATTGACAAATTTTCATAGTAACATAAACTGATAACTTATCTATCGAATTTTGTCGTTAAAGTTAGACAATCCCCATTACAGATCCGGAGAGTCCAAAAACCTAAATTTTAAGCGACATTTTTAGTTAAATTAGGTAAATTCCTGTTGATTTTAGCTAAAATTTCTTAGCTAACGCAGTACAACACGAAAAAAATTACGGTGTCCTGACAATGGATTCTTGTAGAGGGGACCAAAAAAATATACGTGTGTGGGGGTTTTCAAAGATCACATCGGGATTTTATTTTAGGGGGGTTAAATTTTCGCCCCATTGCACTGTGAGCCATCATCTTAGAATTTTGGCCAAAACTAAAATATTGTTTATATGAGACTAAAAGTATTACAAAAGAGGGTTTGGAAGTTGCTCGAGTATGTCGTCTGATTTACTTAAAATTCCCACCAGGGGAAGTTTTTGGGTAGCAGATTACGAATCTGAAATCAAATTTTAAAAATTCAACATGGCGGATCCAATATGGCGGCCATAAATTTAAAATTGGTATGTGTTGGAAAATAAATTACACTGTGCAACACAAAACAAAATAAGGTTCTGACAACTGAATCTGGCAGAGAGAACCAAAGAAAAATATACGTGTATCGGCAGTGTTGCCAACTTTTGAAGGCAGGAAAGCACCGTGAGCATTGTGAAAACGGGTAAAAAGGGTAAAAATTTACCAAAAATGGGGCAAAAAAGCACGATATTAATTTTTTGAAAAATTTAAGTCAATAAATTGAAAACACATTTTAGCTTTGTAAAATCGTGTAAAAAAAGTTCAAAAATAACCGAAAAAGGGGTAAAAAAGCACCAAACTAATATCTAAAAATTTTTAAGTTTAAATATATCGAAGTTGCTATTTAAAATTGTACTACAAACATTGTGAAAAAATGTATTTTTTGTTTAGTTCGTATTATTTTTTCAACTTTGACAGAAAATTGAAGAAAAATATTAAAAAACGAGAACAAATACCAAAAATATGAACTGTACAAAAAGCACTAAAAGCACTGCCAGAAATCTGAAAAAGCACTGTAAATACCCGCTTTTTTTAAACGGGTATTTGTAAAAAATCACCGGGTACAAGATTGAAAAAAGCACCGAAAAATACCCGAAAAGCACTGAAATGGCAACACTGTGTATCGGCATTTACGTCTTGTCCTATGTTTTTGGGGGGTTAAAATTTCCCCCTTTTTTGCACATGTTTATTGTGAATCGGCATTAGAAACCATGTGATCTTCCATTTTAGGTATAGGATGTGTTCAGCGAACTTATGTAAAACACTACAGGGGACATTTCTGTCGAACATTTTAACCCTCTAATTCTGCAATTAAAGGGTCTTTTTTGGCCCCATTTTAAAAAGTGGCAAAAACAACCCATAAGTTGAAGAAATTGAGGGTTAGAATGTTCAGCAAAAATATTTGTCATGATATTCTACTAAAAATTTAACTTCAATGCCAGAAATGAGTCAAAACTTAAAATGTGTTTAAGGGTTAATTTCGTACTTATTCAGAATTGGCGCCATATTGGATCCGCCATTTTAAATTTTTTATTAACGAATTAATTTTTGTAATTTTTTGAACTTCTGCAGTCAAAATTTGTTAGTTATTCCAGCAGTATTTCAGTGAAGTTATTTTAAACGAAAATACACTCAAAAAAGTTTGACGGTTACTACATTACAGTTGTTTGTGTAGTAATCAGTAGTTGTTGTTTTTAACAGTAATTACAGTTGTTTTTCTATAGAAAAAAGTTAAACAACTTTTATGACGTTTATTTAAGAAAACAACTAACGAAAAGTACTGTAATTTCGTAACAGCTGTTTAAAGCAGTTATTTTTAATATCATAATAAACAACTACCAAAACAGTATTTCTACAGTAAACAGTAGTTTTGGTTAGTTATTTAAAAAGTAAAAAATTTCGTTGAATTTTAAAAATTCTTGTTTAGTTTATATTTGTTATTATTGATATATTTCTCTATTGCAAATAAAAATCTGAAACTTGTATCTCCAATGCATAAAAGCATAATAACTGGAGAAAGGTTTGGAATTTTTATTTCGAATTTTAAATAGGCTGAAGTAATAACACATATTTTTGAAAGCGAAAGAAAAAAATTATTTTTTTTTTATTAAAATATAATTTTAGAAACAACGAGTAAAAAGTTAAAGTCGGGCATGCCGACTATATAATACCCTACACCAGTCTGATTTAAAGCCAACTAATGTTTGGATCCGAAATTTGAATGGGTTAAAACAGACTTGTGTCAAAATTTTCTATAAAATTATAAAAGAAGAGAAAATCGAAAATATAGCCCATATGGGCGATAGGTCCAACTATGGACCGATCCTATTTATCCTTTTTCCTTGGGACCATGTGAGTCAACGAACCAAATTTCATTGAAATATCTTCGTATTTGCGACATGCAGCGTGTAACCAAGCCAATTTTGGGGGTTACCCTTATATGGGCACTAGGTCTAAACATGAACCGATTTCAACCAAAATCAATAGGCGTCGTTCTTGTACCAAATTTCATCAAAATATCTTAATATTTGCGACCTGTAGAGTGTTCACAAGAATGCATGGACAGACAGACGGACATCGTTAAATCGAAATAAAAAAAGATCTGAGCCGATCGGTATACTATAAGGTGGGACTAGGACCAATATTTTTTGGTGTTATAAACATCAGCATAAATTTATAATACCCAGACCACGTAGTGGTGTAGGGTATAAAAAGAATTGACTGTAGAAAACAGTAGTTTTTACCGATTTTGTCAGTAGTTTTGAAATTTTTGTAGTAAAAATTTATCAGTTAATTTTACGACATTGGTAGTTATTTTTAATGCATTTGTTAGTTATTTTTCAACAGTTAAAAATAACAGAAGTTTTAGTTATTTTAAAGGTAAATACTTTTGTCGCCTTTTTGACTGCATATACCTTTGTTTTAACTCTCATTTTCAGTAGATTCTATCGATAAACTTTTGTGAGTGCGGAGAATGTTGGAAAATTTTTTAAGGCCAGCCGTGGACAACCATCCGCAAGTATGGTTCCAACAGGCTGGAGCCACAGCGCTCACTGCGAGGGACACAATGGCTCTTTTAACTTAAACCCCTTCGTAATTTTGGGCCACCCTGTAGGTCCAAGTTAAGAAAATTTATGAAAAGTTAGTTTATACCGGTAGAACTTAGGTAGGAGACATCTTGGGGAACAAACTGGAATTAAAAATTTTTTAATAACTCTTGGAACTTTTTGGAGCTTTTAATTTTAATTTAACTTTTTTCGCCCCAAATTGTACTGTGGCCGACTTTAATATTTTTCCTTGAATTTCTTTTATTTTCGCAATTGCTTAGACTCCCACCGGCAAGGCTTATAACGCTTGGCAAAAATAATTTCCCATTGACGGGCATGAAGTTTAGGCCAAAGCAATTTGTTTTAGCAATCTTCAATGTACTAATAACAGTTTGTACTAATAATAGTTTCTACCAAAAATTGGTCCCCTCTTTGTCTCTCATTTCCCTTGTCAAATACAGTTTATTTGCCCCTTAAATAAAAAATACTTTTAACCAACTTTGTGGACTGCTCAGGGGAAAGAGGTACCAGTTAGAGACTTACAGCGTCTTCAATCATAGTGTCCTATCCCTCCTTTACAAATCGACTTCAGACATAAGTTATTTGGACAATTATATCTAGCAAAAACTCTTGTACAGGAATACTTAAAGGACCCAAAATATTTCGACTCCTATGTTATATACACTCACAATATTTTATCCTTAAAAACAACCTAAAATACATACTAAATTAATTGAAAAAGGACTACTGATTTTTCATTATACTTATTCAAACCATTTGGCTATTTATTTTCAAACATTGTTCAAACAATCCATAAAATAAATAAAAATAATTGAAAAGTCCATTAAAACAATCATCAAGTTTTAACTGACAAAACGTAAAAAAAAACGATTTTGTGGTTTGTTTTTTCATATTTGAAAGTTTTTTTTTTTGTTTAATTTTCATACACAACACACACGTTCATATTTTTATTTGCTATGTTTGTGTGTATGAGTAAAGAATTTTTTGTAATTTGAATTGAAATAAAGTTGTATATAAACAAACTATTTTAACAAAAAAGAAAACCGATAATATTTAAATTTTTTGTTTTAAAACAGAAAACAACGAAATTATTTAAATTATTTTTTCTAAAAATAGAAATCTAAAAATAGAATATTTAACTGAAAATAACAACCTCTACAGACGATACATATTTTTTTCTGGTTTGTTTTTTATTGATTGATAAAAAAGTTGAACAATATGTTTCAATGTATTTTAATTGATTCTTCAATTGAAAACAAACTTTACCTATTACTTTTTAAATAAACCTCAATTGGTTATATTGTGAGTGTAGATTTTTACCATTTTGCCTTTTTTAAATACATTTTAAGATTTAGCGAATCTAACACCCGTTATAAACATGTTATGTGGAAGCTGGCTACTTTTAAAAGTTTTCGTCGTCATCTAAGACTCGATATATTTAATTTTGTGTTTTTAGGTCCTTCAAAGGACGATAAAAAAAACGTTGAGGGATGTAGCCATAAATTTTTGGCTTTATTTTTTCTAATAACAAGAGCGGAATCAGATTTCTCAAGTAAAAAATCCCAGGAATTGGACTTTTGTTAAAAACTTTCACCGCCATTTTTTATTTATTTTTTTTTTTTAGTTATTTTTTCAAATCACAGTAATTGCCAAAAATTTAGTTTAGATTATAAAATACTGTGTATTATTTTTGTATATTATTTATAAAAAATTGATGCATTTAAATTTTACTAAATAAGTAGCGCTAAAGGCAACTAAACATACAGTCTAATACATAACAAGGAGTTGCTTAAATAATTAACAAACAAGTTAAGAATAATTAAGTAATCAAAATATAAACTTAAAATCAATAAAGTGGCAGTATTTTTGTCTTACTTTAAGTTTTCTCTTTTTTTTTTTCTTTATAATCCAAAACAAGCAACAAATTTTTAAATTAATTAGAGTTAGGTCCGGCTTACACTAGGCAACTTTTTGACAAAGCGACTTATTTACTTTATTAAGGTAAAAAATCGATCTCTTTCTCCCACTTCGAATATATTTTCTTAAAGAAATTTCCTTAGTCCCTTCATCAAAAGCGGCCTATTGTGCACAAGCCCAATTTGTTTTTTTTTATGTTAAATTGTAGTTAAAGGCTGACAGAGTGATTTATAGGATACAAATATGATTATGATAATGATTTATATATTGTTTAGATTTAGATTGAAAATGTTACAATTCGAATATGTATTTTTAGCGTCATATGCATAATCAGTTTTTAAATTTATAAATGGCTTATAAAACAAATTTGTTATACAAAATTCATTTTATAAACGTGTTATAAGGTTTTCAAATTATTATGCATAAGCACTTTAATGTTTAGGACCAACTTTATTTATTTATTTTTTTTATCCTTTGCATAACTTTTAACATTTATATATACAAGATTAGTTTGGAATGATATATTTAATTGGAATATGATATATTTTTTGTAATATACTTTTATATAAATTTCAAGAAACACTTAAAAAGGTGGTAAACTTGTTTATTGATTTTCTGTCTGTGTTTATTTCCAATATTATTTTGTTTGTATAATTTTCTTTAATATTCAATATTTTTTTGTTGAACCTGATTTATAAACTTTGGTTATAAGTTTGTTGTTTTAATATCATCTATAAGGCTTTCCATACCAACCGTCCTGCAAAAAGAATGAATATCGTATCAATGTTAAACTTACAGTATTTATTGTCCTTTATGAAACCAATAAAACATGTTACAACTTTTAATACCAAGTACCATGTAATTTTGCGGCCCTATGTTCCACTGGGAATTAAAGGATTAAATATATACCATGTAATTTTATGTTCTTTAAAAAATATTTATTTATAAAAAATTATATTAACCAGATCCACCATTTTTTGGATCTTTTAATACACACAAATTATTGTGAATATAAAACTACTTGAAAAAATACAATTTAAAATGAACAAAAATTCAGTTAAAAACCGGTCTACTCACATTTTCTTCTAATTGAAGAATTTTTTGAATATTAGAAATTCTAAAATCTAAATTAATTTATTTTTACTACAAAAATAACAAACAAAACGGTGCGAATAACTAAATTTATATTTGATTTTACTAAAAAAATTAAAAAAAGACAATTCAAATAACTGTACTAAAAAAATATCTTTTTTTGTTTAATTTTTTTTATTTTTTTTTATTGTAAAACAAGAAAAAATAGCACCATTTTTAAAACTTGGGATACACTGGTGACGCCACACAGTGCTTTGATCCCATATAACGATTGGACAAAAATAGAAGGAGTGGAGACAGAGTTTTGAAATTTGGTACACTGACATAGAACCCCTTAGTTAAGAAAAATTTTAATTTTTGGAAATATTGGGCCAAGGACACGCTCACCTCCCATAGGTCCTGAAATTTAAAAATATTATATTAGCTACATAAATGGACGTAAAATTAAAGAACGTATATTGAGACACACATAAAACTGGAAACGTTTGAGTCCTGCCATATATCCTTTATCTTAAAATCTTTATAAAACCTGCAAAAATTATCCGATTGCCTTGAAATTTAGCACATCATGATATAAGGTCAAGACATATTTGTGCCAAATTTGGGTAAAATCGATTCATTAATAAAAAAAATAGTGCCTGTCATAAAAAATGAGTTTTAAATGATTTTTCTAAAACAGAAAAAATTAAATAGGATTAAAATAAGAAACCATGTGAATCCTCCATTTCAGGTATACGATATGTTCAGCGAACTTATGTAGAACACTACGAGGAATATTTTTGTGGAACATTTTAACCTTCTAGCTCTTCAATTAAAGGGATTTTTTTGGGCCCTTTTCAAAACGGACAAAAACGACCCGTAAGTTGAAGAGTTAGAGGGTTACCATCCACCGGGTAATAACAGAAACATGAAAATATTATATTTTAACAATAAATTGTGTAAAATTTAACGAATGGGTTCTTAAAAAATAGTTATAATTAAAGTAGTTAAAATACTGAGAGTTTTTAGTATTATAATGAAGATAACTAAAATCTTTGTTTAAATCAGTGTTTCAACTAAAAATTTGTTAAAAATTAGTCAAATCGATTTGAAACCCGTTTGACAGATTTTTCTATTGACGTATTATTTTAAGTGTATGAAGCGATACCAACAGCGCTCTTGGGTTTACCCAAACGTACACTCACAGAAATAAATCCGTAAAAATAGCAGAAAAAGTTACTAAAACTTAGTTAAAAATGATGCTGCAGAAAAAACTGCTAAAATTAGCAGATTTTTTACTAAATACTAGTAAAATGAGAACAGCAAAATTAAAACTGTTGAATTTACAGAATTTTAGTTATATATAGGCTAACTTTTAGTTAATTGAAAATAGCTAATTGTTCTGTAAAATCTGCAGAAAATTTTGCTAAATATTTGTAGACTGAAAATAGCAAAAATAAACTTTTATATCTACAAAATTTTTGCTATTTTTAAGCTAAATTTAGTTGAATGCAAATAGCAGTCTATTCTGCTAAAATCAGCAGAAATATTTGCTAAAAAATTGTAAACTGCTGTTTTCAAAAGGCTCGAATTTTATTTGCATTTAAAAAAAATCGAAAAAAAAACTTCAAAAATTTTAAATTTTTTGCTGATTTTTTAGGCTACTAATTATTTAGCAAAATTTTTTGCTGATTTTAGCGCTAATTTAGCAGTTTTTTTCTGCAGCATAATTTTTAACTAATATTTAGTAGTTTTAACTAAATTTTTTACCGACTTTTTTCTATTAGTGTACAATCTGCTAAGCCACCAACACTGTATAGTTAATATTTGCCAATACTGGTATTTAATTCCTTAGGTATCAGACGATTACTGTTTTGAGGTTGAAATGTTAGATAGTCAGAGTGAAAGGAATAGCCAAAGTGCATTCGTAGGATTACTAAGAGAATGTTGGCAAAATTAACTGTAATTGTAGTTTAAAAACTGTATACTGCAATTGCATTTAAAATTAACTGATAATGCAGTTATTTTAAGTACAACTACAGTTAATAAAAATTGCAATTGTAGTTAGTTCTAATACACTGTAGTGTACACATTTTTAAGTGCAATTGCAGTTAATTTTATCAAAGACTTAATTGGAGATTTAAATTTATCTAAGAAATCAGCTGAGCTTCTTCCTTCAAGAATAAAAGAAAAACATTGCATTCAGCCTCGCGTATCAAAAACATCTTATCGAACAAGAGAGCATGACATTCTTCCATATTTTAATGTGACGAATGCTATGATATGATATTGTAGTGATATTTCTGGGCTTTTAAATTTAATGGGTCTTCCAGTATACCAACCAGGGATGGGAAAGTTGATACGATAGTACTTTTTTTCATGCTATTTCATTCAAAAAAATACCGTAGTGCTCCCGCATCGTATTTGATACTCTTGCACATTTCGCCGGTTTAATATTGACCTGCTGTCTTCAAATTCACAAAATGATATTATGCAAAATTTCAAATCGATTGCGGAGAAACGTCAAAATTATATCAACTGCACTGTAGTGGATAAGACATACCCATTTCAATAAAATTTTCTTCACTTGAGATTATATTATTTTGATACGCTTGCTATCATTTCATTCATACATGGGACTAATTAATTAGGTGGACTAATTAATTGATGATTTCATTACCATTACATTGATATCAATTGTAATGAAATTATTTTCATTACCATTTTTTTAATTAATGGTAATGATTCTAAAATTTAATTTCATTGATTAATGACAATGATTTTAAATTTCATTACCATTGATAATGAATAAATTAAATAAAATAATTTCCATTGACAGAAAAACGTAAGAATGGAGTAAAACTCGCTGAAATCGAAGATGGAATATGCTCATTAAGGCTCATGCTCATTTGAAATTAAATATTACTTTCCATTCCGCTGTTATTTGTATCCAGATAAAGTTTAACGGAATTAAATGGATCCTCCTTAATAAAGTATGTTTTATAACTTCCCTGGTCAAAGCAGTTGTTCGTTTTCATTTGTCTCAATTTTTTGTAAACAAATGATTTTTAATCAATTGTAATTAGTTTTTTTATACATTAGTGTAATTTCATTACCATTAGTAATGATTTTTCTAATGGAAAATATTTCATTACCAATAAATGGTAATGGAATTTTTTTCATTGTCATTAGTATGAACTAATGGTAATGAAAATTCAATGGTAATGAAAAATTCCCATGTATGATTTCATTGCAAATGAAGACACTGGTGATGTTTACATTTTTCCTCTGCTGCCAATTTTGCTAATATTATAAAATATTGGAAATTTTTAAATAAAAATTCGCCATTTGGTTGCAAATTCTTATACTGAAAAAGTGTTTGGTAAAAATCGTGTTTGGGCTAATGACTACAAACATGGACTTGCATGAAATTCGCTACCTTGCTAAATCGATTGTTTATGTAATTTTTGCGGAGCTTCTAAAGATTTCATTCTCTCATCCTATTTTCAATTCTGATTGACTATGGAATTATTGAATTCTCAAACTGCAATGCAAGGAATGAAGTCTTAATTGGTCTCACTCGATATAATTTTAAAGACTTCAATCATTTTCGATTTGTTCAATCACTGAGTTCAATCGCTAGAAATTCAGTCGGTAGGAATTCATTAGATTTTTGCTCAATCGATTGAAAAGTTTGAGAATTCAATAAATTTATAGTTCATTTGATTGAGAAATTTGGGAAATTTTGACATTCCATTTTCAAATTTTGAAAACAAACAACTACGTTATTAAATTTTATTAAAGGATTTTAATGTTTTTTACAAATACAAGAAAACTAAGAAAATAATAAACGGTTAAGTCATACCAAAAAATAGATTAAAACGTTCCCATACAGTGGTAAAGCACTGGAATACACAAATTAGAATAATAAAGAGTATTTTAACAATTTCAAATTTTCAATAAAGGGTATGATTTTAGACAATAATTTATTGATGATAATCATAGTCTGAACTTTTTCAAGTAATAAATATTTTGCATAACTTTAGATACATATTTCAGGGTTTTGCTAAGTCTATGAATTTTTAAACTAAAAAATCATACAAATTTGTACTTTAAGCACCGTAAGTTGTTTTTCACGTGGAAAATTTTTGCTAAATGAATTTTTTTTATGTAATTAGAAAGCCACAATTACAATAAAGACAAAATGTCATTTTTTCACAATAAAAATAATAGTCTTGTATATTAAATTTGCGTGAAAACAAAGGCAACACAATTTTCACGTGAAATTCAAACAACTTACGGTGCTTTAACCGTGAATTCAAAAAATTTTTTTGTTTCATCCTTGTAAGAAATCGTTCATTTTACTGTAATAAAATAACATTCTCCCTCATTATGTAAGGCGTTGGCGTATTTTTTAAAAACGTCTCCATACAAGTCGAATTTTTCAAAATTGAAATTAACAAAAAGTGAAATTTTCTGGCGAATCAAATACAATTTTGATAAAATATAAGTCTTACTTGACTGTTAAATATTGCACAAATATTTGTTATAACGACTTTACTGTAAAAAACGCCTAAAAACGTCTACGCCTACGCCTTCCAAAATCAGGGGGACTATAGTTAATTTTAAAAAATTTTTAAATCGAATGAAGAATATCGGATGTCATTCCCAAATTCCTTAATCAATGATAAAAAATCGAATGATCGATTGAATTCCCAAAAGAAATCGATTGAATCCTAACGATTGAATTCAATGATTTACAAAATCGAATAAGATAAATTGACTGAATTCCTTAAAAGTGAATTCGAAAGAATAAAGTCTCTGCAAATGATTAAAAATTAATTCAATCGATTTAGAAGGAAATCGAATGGTATTTTTGGGGACTTCATCCAAAATAGAATTAACGCTTTGAAGCTCTAAATTTTTGTTATTTATTAAAAGGAGCTAGAAATTATTTTAGTACTCTGAGGGTCGAAAAAGTACTCTTTAATTTTTAGATACCGAAAATAAAATCTCATTTTCCATCCCTGATACCAACCAAAAGACTGGAGACTTTTCATAGATAGCTCAAAAAAAGTTTGAAAGCTGTGTTACTACTAGGGATGCCAATCGGGATTGATATTTGAAAATTCCGGGATTCGGGATTTTGTATGAAATCCCGGGATCTCGATCTCGGGATTCCGGGATTTTCGGGACTACGGGATTTTTCGGGATCCCGGGATTTTACGGGATTTCGGGATTTTTCGGGATTTCGGGATTTAAATTTTCCTTTATTTGTAAAAATTTTTATGTTATGGAACTAATTTTTTTATAGAATAAAGCGTTTTATAATTATTTAATAGTTGTTAATTAATAATGTGGTCCATTTTATGATTATTGAAACATCTCAGTCAGAAATTGATAGTGGTACAAAAAATCAAGTATTTGCATACCACTGGGTAACCGCGATGTTAAAAATAAATTACTGGCAGAACAGTCATTTGGGACGCTTTGCCAGCGTTTGCAAAAATCGTTTTGCCAGTATTTGTTTTACAGCATATCACGGCAGGGCAAAAAAAAGATACATATGAACTTTTTTTAAATTTTATTTTGGAAAATATAATTCCAAACCACCTATTTATTGGTTTTGGCAGCGTTTTGCAAAAGTTAAAAATTTTGTTTCTCCAGTACTTTTCTGGCGCTTTTTGAACTGCCGGTCCTTTTGTCTATTGACGTTATCATATTGGAAATGGGAAAGCAATTTTTGTCAGTACTTGTACCACCTGTTAATATACCTTGCCATCGCTTTCCCGTTTGTATTTTTCTGGCTGGGATAACATATGAAGGCCTGTCATTAAGTACACTTGCGCTTAGTATTTTGTAAGCAGATTTTAAAGCAGATTCGTTGCGATAACCTTGCCCACTAAATCGTGTAATTACAGCAACAAAGTTATTTGGTTATCGTTATCAAATGTTTTCATGGAAGAATTCAAACTTAAAGCCCCAATTAAAACTTACAGTCTCTGTTTCAGAAATCCAATTTCGCTTGGAAGAATAAATCGGTAAAATAACAAACAAACTTGATTTTTCGCATGTTTTACACAAAAACTTAATATTGTTTACCAAAATTTAAAATTTTTCTGCAAAGTCTTTGCATAGTTTACTCGAATAATCTACTTCATTTATAATTTTACCAATATCTTGGCATCAATTTCTTGTCAATATGAGAAAATTCAAGAAAAAACGTAGGTAATCTAAAATTGCTCACTTTGTTTATTTGCGTTTATATTAATATTAAAAAATAAGAAAATCCCGGGATTTTTGAGAAATAATCCCGGGATTCGGGATTTTGCCAATCCCGAAAATCCCTGGATTTTTGGATTCGGGATTTCCCGTTTGGCATCCCTAGTTACTACATAATGCAATGACGCCCAAACACTTGTTAGAACGACGAAGATTAATCGGCTTTTTACATGTACACAACCAATGTTGCCAGGTTAATTCGGCACAGAATCGTCAAATATTTTTGAAAAAATCGTCAAAATCGTCATTGCGTTTTGAAATATCGTCAAAATATTGTTAAATATCGTCAAAACTTTAATAATCAAATATTTTTATTATTTTAACCCTAAAATCATAATTAGGCAGTTCACAATGGGTGTGCTATCTGTTGTATCGTTGTATCGTCCTAACAAAAAACAGAGTTGCTAAAATTTTTATTTTACTTTAACAAAGATTTTCTATCTGTTAGCACACTCAAACATAGGACATTAAACTTTCGTCAAAATGTTGTATCATGCTATTCTCAAATTTTGTATTTTTTCAATTTAAATTCTAACAACTCTGTTTTTTGTCAGGACGATACAAAGATACAACAAATAGCACACCCCTTGTGAACTCCCTTAATATAAAATTTTAAAAATCACCTGGTTTTCGGTGTCAGCTGTAATTTAAGAAAGATCCTAAAAATTTAGGTTTTTATTTGCTTGGTTGAAGCAGGCTCTATGCAAGATGCTCACGTACTGTTAACCGCTCTCTCACTGGCTCTGGCTGAGATTTCAAGAAGTTAAATTGCAGCTAACGGGTTTAGTTTTTTTATTACATTTTTTCATGTTATGCATATTTATTGAAACAATTTTTAATATTTATTAAAATTTGACAATAAAACTTAATCTATCACCTTCTAATAAAATTTCTTCAAATGTCGGCCAGAGCCAGTTAACATTGAAAGAGACACATGCATATTCTTGAGTTTCTATGCTCGTTGGTTGAAGTGAAGGAAACTTTCAATGTAAATTGATTTTGTAACAAAAAGAATTTCTATAGAAATTACACAACACTTTACCGAAGTGTTTTAGAAAAATTTTTTATGTATGTATTGAAAATTTACCATATACTGAAATTAATTTTTCGAAAGAAAAAGTTCACTTTAAAAAAAAATTCATATCGAATAAACTTTAGATTTTAATGTAGTCAGTCTAGAGTTATTTCAAAGGTACCTACTAAAGAATTTATATGAAAAAAGAGTCCGATATGACATATACAATCTAAATCAATCAATTTTCAGATTTATTGATTTAGATAATGGAAAAATAACGTATTTTTTAACAATTGTTGCTATATTTCCTATTAAAAAAATCGCCATTTTGAAGAAGAAAATCGTCAAATCATCATTTGGCTATTTTCGATGGTAAAAATCGTTAAAAATCGTCAAAACTGGCAACATTGATATTATCAATCAGTCCTGTAGTTTAGGAGCGGAATTACAATAAGTCATTTTAGACAAAGAGTATACATAATAAAGAGATTGGGGGACTCTCTATCACTGAGAAAGCATTCGTTCTATTATGTGCCTTGGAACAGGAACATACTCAAACCAATATCACCCAGCAAACATAGCAATACGAAGAAGATTCTCCGAACATATCGCCAGGAAGAAAACATTTATTGCCAGCAATATCAACTTCGTATTCCGGAAGTTTCCTCCGTCGTAAACAACTGTTACACTAAAACAATACTTCCAGGCAATATGAAAGCAATAACTCATATGGAAGATAAAAGGGATATCGCTAAATAAACTGCCGGTACAATAAAAAAACTATTTAATTTTTTCATTATTAAATTTAAGCCTGAAAAACAATATCTGCATACATAATCCATTGACCAACTTATAAATTATCTTGATTTCATCTTAGCCGATTTTTCCCGCGCGATTAATCTTAACTTTTCACGAGTTTATTTCATATATATCTTTTGATTGTTTTTGTACAAATTTAGTTTTAATTTTTTCTAAATTGATAAAAGATTTCAAACAAATTTCCTTTATCTTCCAAATGATACAAAGGTGATATTGCCGCAATATTGTCATAAAAAGTTATGACAAAAGATAAAATTTTTGAATTATTTTTTTCCAAATATTGCCGAATTATCTTCCAAGTGATAAAAGGAAGACAATTTCAAAATAAATACTACTTGATTATTTTTATTCAAATGACAAATAGAAGATATCTCTTTAATATCTTCTTGGAAGGTATCTTTTAAATGTTTGCAGGGTCATTATGTGCTCTCTTTGTATGACTCAAAACATCGATTGTAACCAGGGATGGAAAATAATAATTTAGTTTTAAAAATCAAGAATGGAACTATACTATGGAATTATACTATTCCAACAGTATTGTAGCCCTAGATTATGAATTTTAAAAAACCATACGTAAAAAATTGCAAAATAATATCGGAATGCGAAAAAAGGCTTTGGGGTTCAAAAAATTAATTCAAATATTTACATTCTGCAAACGATGCCAAAATTTTCTTTTTTTGCAACTAACTGAAATGGACATTATACTCCGTGGATTATAAATTTAAAAAACCGCACTTAAAAAATTGCAAAATAATAGAGGAATGCGAAAAAAGACTTTGTGGTAGAAAAAAATAATTAAAAAACTCAATCAACGATTAACAATCTGCAAATGAATACAATGAGGCAAAAATTTTCTTTTTTGTAAATATTTTTTGTAGATTATAAATTTAAAAAAACGCACGTAAAGAATTGCAAAATAATAGCGGAATTTGAAAAAAGACTTTATGGTACAAAAATTTAATCCCTAGGTTATATATTTTAAAAAACCGCACTTAAAAAGTTGCTAAATAACGACGGAATTCGAAAAAGGCTTTATGGTACAGAAAATGAATTAAAAGAGGTAATCAGCGATCGACATTCTGCAAACGAATATATTGTTGCAAAAATTTCGCTTTTTGCAAATGTTTTTTTTTTCGCAATTTGTGCTAATATTTGCTAATATCTAAATATTTAATTTTAATTTCTTTTTACGAGCCAAAGAGGAAGCTATTTTTTAGTTACTTACATTTTTAAATATGTAAGAGCGATCTAACATTTTTTGGTATAAGAGCCCGATTAAGTGAGCCTTTTCCATCCCTGATTAACCAGTCGGAGTTCGTTCCTGTTCCAAGCCGCATAATATTTTTTCAAATAAAAAATGTTTCAGATCGAATGGCAAAAATATGAGGAATTTTTAAGATTGTCTATTTTGTACACGTCTTGTAAGCACTGCTCTAGTTAGTGCATCTATACGTATACTTATTATTGTTATTATTATATTAAGTATACGTGTCCCTAATAGAGGAAAATGTTAATTTTTTACTGTATGTTTATGGTGGACAATAGTAAACGAATGTTATTTTTTCTAAAATTAAATCAAATAACAGCTGAAACTTTCAAAGTTGAAATAATAAAAACTTCTAAACGTTTTTTAGAAGTAAACCACTGAAAATATTGTTGTCCAATTTTTAATTATGTATATTAAGTAAACTAGTTTGAAATTTTTCTAAATTTTGTATTTAATTGTATACTAAATTGGACTGAGCAAAAACGACCTAATTTCCATGGAAAACTCGAATTCGCTTGTTTTTTTTTATACATGCATTTAGAAAAGTAAAACCTAACAGGAGTAAAAATCCAGGTAGTTTCTGCTCAGTCTGAATGCAGTATTATTCAAATTTCCCAAGTTCCATTAGCTTACAATCAATAATATTTTACAAAAAAATTTAAATTTATAAATAATTAACCTTAACTTAACTTAGAAAGTTATTCGCTGTTTGATTTGTATCATACATACAAAGCTTTAAATAGTGTAAATTTAATATTAATTCAACCTAATTCTTCATGTAGCAGGGCAGTTGATATGACAAGCCTCCTATATAGATTTTTAATAAATTTGATTAATAACAAAATAAAAATACAAAAACACCTAATTAAATGTTTAATTATGAATTTTGTTTATATATCAATTACAAAGTATTAAAGTAATTCCCATATTTTTTTGTGATTTTTTTTTAATTTTTTTAGTAAATAATAAATGAAAAGCTTTATATTGTCCTTAATAAATATGATTTAATATATTATTATGCGAATAATGATATTTTCTAATTTTCCTTTGTCTTTTTTTTTTTGTTCTAATACCATTTGGTCTCGAAAACAAATTTTTTTTATTGAACATTAATGATTTATGTTGCGTTATCATGTAATTAATATGTTTATTTTTTTATTATTATTATTGAATATTTTTTGTTTATGAAACTTTTAACTTCTTTTCCTATAAATTTTAAATTAAATACAATTCATATTTGCTTATAATTTTAATTTTCTAATGCATTTATAAATATTTTGTAATGTGTGTATTTCAATATTTAATACAGTTTTATTTTCTACCTTAATATGCAGGTGCTGCCATAGCTTGTTATACATTTCCTGAAATGAAAAGAAAACATTGTTTTAATTAACTTAAACAATTTGAAAGAAAAGACCCTAACGCAATTTTCTTTTTTTTTACAGAAGGAAAAGAACTTAATAAAATTTAAAGGCCAATATTATTGTACAAGGAAGGTATCCCAATGGGTTCTCTCCGATCTTACTGATGTTCGGATATATGATAGTCCTGGGGCAATTTTAAATTTGTATGGGCAATTTTAAAGTTGCTCCGAAACCCAATCCCCGGCACTTATTTTGTAAGGTTACTGGACAAAACTAATCCATAAAAAATTTCAGCCCGATCGAATAATTTTAAAGCTATCCCCGGCCGTTCAAAGTCACGGTGACCCACTTGACTGTTTTATAGAAATGGATCAATCGGAAGCTTTAAAAGACCTGGCCTATTTGTATTACTGGGGTGTGTTAAAACTCTGTAGTAGCAAAAATTTTGTCCATTTTGCTCTATCTCGCTTAGTTTTCGAGATACGGGCCATTTTATAAAAATCGCCATTTTACAAGATGGGCTGTATCTCGAAAACTAAGCGAAATAGAGCAAAACGGACAAAATGTTCGCAAGTTGTGGTGGTCAAAGTACAAGCTCCTATTATTCACATGAGGTATGTCCGAGAGCGATTACTAGGAATCAATTTTTATGAAATATTCACGGTGACCCACGTGACTGTTTTATAGAAATGGATCAATCGGAAGCTTTACAACATCCCACGGGAGAGGGATCCATTTTTATAAAACAGCTAATGTAAAGCAACCTAACCATCCCCTTTTTTAGTAAACAAATGCTTGTTTTATTCAAAATTGTAAGGTAGTATGGACGTACTACGATAGAGATAGTCAAAAACTAACTTTTATTTCTGCTTAAAAATAAAAGTCAAAAAATAACTTTTATTTTTGCTCAAAAAAATAAAAGTCAAAAATTTAAAAGGCAATGCATTTTTTGGAAGACTAGGCCACAAGGATCATCATGATGTACCTGAATCAGTTCTCCGATATTTAGTTATATGTGCTTTTTTGTTTAAAAATTAAAAAATAACTGTTATTTTCGGTCCCTGATTTTTTGTACATACCATAGAGTATTTTTTCGCGTTCCGCCATTGTTTAGCAATTTTTTAAGTGCGGTTGTTTTAAATTTATAATCTAGGGACTATAATACACATTTCATACACCAAAGTTTGTTTGGTGGTTAGTTTGCAAAAAAAATATCGTGTTCCACCGCAATTTAGCAACAATTCCACGCAAGTAAAAAAATAAATTTTTTATATGGAGTTTGACAGCGTTTTTCGCAAAAGTATGAACAAAATACCGGCCTTAAAGCTAAAAAATCATGAACTCTTCGAAAGTGACTTTGGTTTGACAAAAACACGTACTCTGAGGTAATTATTTCGGCAAATATTTAAGATTTGAGTGAAATTTGTAATGCATAAACCGGATACAACAATATATGATTTTCTATATGTTTGTACCAGTTCAGCTATAATTTTATGCCACCATAAAAAATCTGATCAAATTGTATCGCGCCATTATTCGGATACATTTATATCTGATATTATCAAATTATAACTGAATTGATGCATGGGTCCATTTCTCGGATAAAATTGTATAAAGACACATGTTAAATTACATATGACTATATAAAGCCCCAAATCAATTTTTTTTAATCGGGTATGTATTACATTTGGCTTTCATATGGGACACACTGAGACGTATGAGTGATATTCTTATAACAAATATAATATACATATATAAATCATACGCCTCGTAACACCAAAGTTACAGTATTATACAAAAACAAAATTGAGATTTTTGTAATGCATTTATGAGCCTTATTCATAATGTTTGTATGTTCCAGAGAATGGATCACTTAACAATGGGATTATTGGTAAGGAAAACGACATTTTAGATTAGCGCTATTTTATGGGTAACGCTATTTCATATATTTTGGTATCGGTATTTTAAGGATAATTCTATTTCAATTACTTCGGTGAAGATATTTTAAGGATTACTGTATTTCGGTAACACTATTTTAAGGGTAATATCAAAATTAAATTTTGAAAATTAGCTGACTAAATTCCGATTTATAAAAATCATTTTTTTTTTTTTTATATTGAATAAATCGCCAAAATCAGCGAATTTTTATTTTTTTTTTGGATATTTGTGCTCTAAAAAATGTTAAAGTTATGAAATATTTTAGGCATAGTACACCTTTATAAGAGTTGTGATACTCTGAACTGGCATTAGCAACCCTGTTATGAGTTCCGAAACTTTCTGATTAGAGTGGATTTGTAAAATCACATGGAATTAACAATGTCGAAAATTTGCTGTTTCGAACAAATTTCTGAATTTATAGACAAAATTTGAAAAAAAAAAAAAAATATGTAATAATTCACAGTGTAGAAACGGTAATGACATATCATTATTTTTTGGACTACCAGTAATGACACCCACTTACCTTCTGTATTATTTTAAAACATATAATAATGAGTTACTGATAATTACTTATTTTTATCATTATTTCAAATAGAAAGTAATTTTTTAGATTTTTTTGAAAATTTTTTGAAATCTTTTTTAGACTCAATATTTTTTAAACACTGGTAAGGATATATGTAACCACATATTTTTTGATTTTTTGTATGTTGGCGAGTAAGCTTACTTGTGTGCAGCAGGTCAATTGTGTTTTTATCTATTAAATATTACATGTCGATATAGCTCAGATGGTAGAGCTGTTGACTGGCAATCTGTAGACCCAGGTTCGATTCCCGCACCAGCAAATTTTATTTAAAAAAATACAATAAAAAATAATTTTTTTATATAATTTATTTTTTAGAAAATCTATTTTTAGACTCATAATTTTTGTCAGTACTGGTAAGCACATAGGTAACGATATATTTTTTGATTTTTCGTATGCTGGTGTGTAACGACAACTCATTATTTTTCGCGACATCGCCATATAAAGGTAACAAGAAATGTAATAACAAAAGTAACTAGTTACCATTACCAAGTATGTAGTTACATAACCACATATCTACACTGGGTTGTTGCAAAAAAAAATATAAATTCGTTTTACTTTCACCAAGCTTTTTCTACACGAAATAAAACAAAAAAAAAAACAATTCGGGCGTGGATCGGAATGTTTAGCTTTAGAATTTTTTTATGTGGATTCGTAACTCAGAACAGCTCCGTATCCTTTACTTCTATAACAAATGACCAAAAGCTCTTACCCGAGGGCAGAAAGAACTTTAGTACGAAGACGTTTTTCGTAAAGAAACTTTTCAGGGCTAAGTACTTTGGAACAATCGTATCTCGCCTGTTTGCGAAGCAGATCAGTGTTGGCGTTTTTGTTATCACGGCAATTATTAAACGCTAACTCTCAGGATATGGCTGCATTTCTGTTAGTCTGGTTAAACCAACATTTATCTTATGGTTAAGCCGAAATTCGCTCCGAAGGAATGAAAGAATTCATTCCAAGCAATATAACATGTTCAACCATTTTCGTCGCGGCATCAACGTTGTCGTCGAGAAAACAGAGTTTCCAATTAAAATGCTGAAAAAAGATGGATGAGTTCAGCCCAACATGCTTTTTCGCTTCGCAGCTGAAATGGCACAATCATCCGAATTGCCGAGAGTTGCAAATGTTCTTACTTCATACTTTACCGGATGTGAAGTAAGAAAAAAATCAAGAGTATTATAGTGTTGACCTTCAACGCACGGAATGTGCGCCAGGTGGTTGTAGAGTTGTGAATATTAGAATCAACAAACGACAATTTTACTACTCGGGCAACTTTCCAGGATTCTATAAATGGAATCGGAAAGGACGTCGAATCCATTGAGGTTGCTCATCCTCTCCATGTTTGGGCTCCTCTATAAGAACCCGAAATGCAATGTGTGACCTGATTTTGAACTTAACTCAAAGTAATTTAAATTCCGTATCATTATAGTTAAATGTAGCTGATACTGTTACACAACATCTTCGCGAATGTACATCGCCATATACCTGGGTCTGGAACTTTTTAATACTCTTAGATCACTCGAAGGCTTTTGACACCGTTGACCACAATATATTATGCTATAAGCTTAATAATATGTTTAACTTTTCTAATACTGCCACACATTTGATATCGACCTATCTTAATAATAGGTATCAGTTTGTCCAAAATATTTCAGTCAGATCGAAATTACTAGCAGTTAGAAGAGATGTTCCACAAGGATCAATTGTAGGCCCTCTTCTGTTCTCTCTTTATGCGAATGATCTTCCAAAACAACTCCAGTACTGTAAAGTAAGAATGTACGCTGACGACATACAGCTTTACATCAGCTGCGATGCACTAATGATTCAACAATGTATCCAAACTATGAATGAGGAACTACAGCGCGTTAATAACTGGGCTACGGCAAATGGCCTTAGCATAAATCCAAGGAAATCTAAATGCCTTGTTATTAAATCACGATTGAGTAAAACTATTTTCTTACCTGACTTAAGGTTAAATAATGAACGTATAGTAACTGTAAAATCAGGCAAACATCTTGGAATTTTTTTCAACAACACCCTAACATGGTCTGACCATATTAACTATGCATGCGGTCGAACTTTTTCGATGCTAAGAACACTATGGTCAACGCAACATTGCACCCCTATGAAAATAAGATCACTTATTGCAAAAACCTATTTAATGCCAATTCTAATGTATGGGTGTGAATTATTTGCTGCATGTAATGCTATAAGTAGGGACAAATTCAACTCTATATTTAAAAATATAACACGTTATGTGTACGGGAAGAAATTATATGATTTTATTTCACCAATTACTACAACTAAACTATACGATTTTCAATTTGATAAATTACTCAAAACTAGAGTCTTAATATTTCTACATAAGGTGATTTACACTAACGAACCTGAACATCTATATAAACGTCTAACTTTTTCCAATTCTGATAGAGGTAAAAGAATTACTCCGCTCAAACGTCGATGCTTAATCTCCAGCTGGCAGTTCTTCATAAATGCAATCCGTCTTTGGAATTCAATCCCATACAACATACAAATTATAAGTAACGCACAAAATTTCAAGAAAAGCATTATTGATTTGTTCTCAATTTGATTATTTTGAATATTTTGATTGGTTGGATAATCTTTAATAATATTTTTTTTTTTTTTTTTGAAAATCAAATTTGTAAAATTTTATTATTGTTATTAATATTATTATTATTATTCTTAAACTTGTATTTTGTGTCAAATTAAAATGTCTGATCTTTCTAGCAGTAAGTTATTAATTATTTTTTTTTTATAATATTTATATCGAAAAACTGTAAACTACAAATTTATAAAGTGCCTATGAATAATATTGTGAAAACTTTATAACACATTTATAAAATGAATTTTGTATGAAAAATTTGTTTTATAAGTCAATTATAAATTTTAAAAATGATTATGCATATGACCCTAATTCTATACTGTAATAAGAGACATTGGTCTTGTGTATAGAATTCCAAAATAAATAAATAAATAAATCTGTGTTTCGGTGATACAAAAACACATGTGCCTTTAATGGAATCGATTTTTTATAATTTCCATATGGGTTTTGAAGTAGCTGCTGTAGCCAACTACCGTTATTATCAAAATGTATTCAATACGTAGTTATAATGGCTGGGTATTCGGTTCGTGCTGAATCGGTTAATCAGTGACCATTATTATACATATCTTCGTCACTAAGCCAACAAAAAAAAACAACAAGCACTACCAGAGATGTATAATATAGAGATGTGACATCGATAACGATAAACAAACTGTAGATGTAGGAAATGTAGGTAATTTTGTCAAGGGAGGATTTTATTTTCTCAAGTGAGGTTTTAACAGAGTTGTCAGGTAATGGGAGTTGGGCCCAAATTAGGGATTTCGATTTCGGTTTGCGATTAAAAAATTGTAAATTTTAAAATATTTAGTTTCAGTCCGAAAATCAAAAGAATTTTCGAATAAACTATAGTGTAAACACAACTTATGCAAACTTTATGTGCAAAATAGTTTACAAGCCCTCGAACTTACACCTACTAGATTTACACTTAACCAGAAACTAGTGGTTTTTGAAAATTCCATAAAAATTTTGGAAAACAAAAATATTTTTCACGATAATGAGTTTCGATTTAACACGAAAATTTAATGCACAAGACTATTATTTTGAAAAAGTGACATTTCAGCTTTATTGTGATTGTGTCTTTCTTATAAAAAAAATGTTTACTCTCACAATTTAAACAAAGATTTGAGGCATTCTTCGTGAAATATTAAATTTTATTTACTTTGCTGAGTCATTTATTAATAATTTTCTGGATTTAAGAGCGATGCGTACTTAGCTTCTATTTTTTCTTTTAAATTGGGTTTTTGTTTAAATTAAAACTAATTGGGAATAAAATTGGGGATTTAAATTTTTAAAATGGGAATGAGCTAAAACTCTTCGGGCCACTAAACCAGTGGTCGGCACAAAGAGAGAATGTGAATGTATTGTGTTTCTACACTGTGAGAAATTAGTTTATCATTTTTAAATTTATATTTGTATATTAAGAACATGAATTAATGAAGAAATGCAATAATGAATGAATGAATGCATTAATGAATTAAAGAAATAAAAAAGAAAAAAAATTATAGTAATTTAATTTTTTTTAAATAATTCATAATAAATTTTATTATACACATTATTCAAAAAATATTTATTTTTTTGTATATAAATTATTTATTCTTAAAAAAGTATTCCATTAGTTAGTAAATTTTAATGAACTAAAAATAATTCATAATAAATTTCCTGTTCTTGTAAAATTTTAAGAGTGTAATATTTTTCTAAAATTTCTTAAACAAAGCGACGTCAACCTGCTTTGTTGAAAGCTACCATGCTACTGAATAAATTTTACGCTCTTAGTTGAGAGTTTTGTTGCCATTCGTGTTGTGTACGTGTGAAAAGCCGATTATGATCGGCCACTGGTGGCTATGGGTGCCGACCACTGCACTAAACAGAGCAGTATTGCCAAAAAAAAAAAAAACAAAAAACAGCCGGCAGCGCCATCTGTTGCATTAAAAACCGTTAATGCTGTAATTCAGGAACAAGCGAGACCTCTGAGCACTGAGTGTGTGATAGAGGAGAAAAAATTAATGAACACATACTAATGGGCGGTATAGCAAAAACTCCAATACCGTTTTTTTTTTTCATTGTGGTAAAATACGTCTGAATACAAAACGATATTTTTTTATTTTGGAATTTACAAATAAACACAACTCTCCCGGCAAATCTATTGAAATTTAGAGAATATATGAATGAACTCGCTTGCAAAATTTTACAAAACATGCTTCTAGAACGACTCTGTAGTGAAATCGCCTAACTGTCGATTTCGACAACACCAATCGCAAATAGAAATAACGTAACACTTCAACGAAGAGTTTTAGAGAATAAACTTCCGAGTGTACGAAGAAAATCAGTATGTTGGCATTAGGAGTGTGTCAAATTAGACGTAAATAGCAGCTAAAACAACAACAAAGTTGTACGTTGACGTATCACTTTCTTACATTCTGGTAGAGGGTAAAAGTTTTCCTGAAAAATCGAAGTTTGGCCCATATTTCATAAAATTTTTTAAAACTGTGTCTTATAAATATTAATCGTATCGTATAACATTAATCGTACGCCTAGTAGCACAGCGTATTTTATATAACATCAATATATTGAGTAAAATAACGCAGTTCCTTTAACATAGCTTTAAAATTTCAGATCATTTTGTTAAGTAAAAAAATCTTCAAGTTATAACATGGAAATAATAAAAAATTAAATAAAAACAAACAGAAAATTTATATAAAAATAGTATATTTTATTATTTGAAATTTTCGAAAAAATACTTTCAAATTTAACATATAATTGCGGGTTGTTTTTCTAATTAATACATATAAATATATTTACACTTATATTGGCAACTTGTAGTTATCTGTTGTAAATTAAATAATGAAAAAACTTAAAATATATATAAACTACCTACTATATAGACATTATTTCAATTGAGAGAGTAAAGAAAATATAATAATCTAAAGCAAAACAAAGATATCAATTATAATTACGATAATCAATCATTCATATATACAGGATAAATAATTACAAACTAAATAAATGTAATATATTTAAAGAAAAATCAAAAAGAAAAACTTATGAGGATTAATACATAATGACACACTTAGTATGTACTTTAACAATTATTAATTTTTCAGTGTGGCAAAAACAAAATATTCTTAATAATTTTATTTTACATTAAACGATAAAAAAAAAGAAACTTGGCTAACTACAAAATATAAAATAAAGCTAGCGAAAAAATAAAAAAAAATTCACTTAAATTTATAAAAAATCTTTTAAAGCAAAACTATTAAACATAATGAGAAAGATATAATTTTAAGTGTTTTTTAATAAATTTCAAAAAGAAAATACACGGAATGTTTTAAAATGATCATCAAATTAAAAATAAGAGAAGAACATAACGTCATATAAAATCAAAAAAGCCGTAAGTTACAAAAAATTCAAAATCAATTTTTTGATCTCCTACGACTAAACACGACGATTTTATTAACAAAATTCTAAACAGCCCCAAGTGTAAGCACAAGCAATTTTAAAAAATTGTTTGCTTCTCCTGTAAAATTTTTTAAGTGTAACTTACGGCTTTTTTGATTTCATATGACGATAAGTTTATGACAAAAATATATAAAAAAAATCAAAGTTTTTATAAAGGAAAAAATTAACAACAAAAATTTTTAAATTATGAGAGAGAGCATTATAATAATATGTAACTTATAAAATTACTTAAAGCAAGTGGAGGGGATAGCATTTGTGCTTTGAATAACTTAAAGAAAAATCACTGAACACAAATCACTTTTTGCTATTAACTTTCTTACCGGACGTTACAAAAGGACCCACATAATTGCTGGGGAATAAACCAGTGAGACCATTTAATTCACCACGCCACCATTCGGGCTCATCACGACCTAGTACACTAATAATATCATCCTTATCAAACGATAATTCATCATCATTTTGTGCTTTGTAGGGATATAGAGCAATTACTTTATCTGTAATGATATAAATATAATAAAATATTGAAACTTATTTAAAGCAATTTATTGTATTCATCAAATTTATTCAATTTCATTCATTCCCTGCACTTAATTAATTCAATTCATTCGCTTTATTCACTGCATTCAATTCATTCGGTGTGTTTAAACGGGTTAAGGGATTCCAAATAAAACACAACATGTTTTCAATTTTAATTTTAAATTATTTTAGGGTTTAGAATATAGTGGGTGTAACTAATTTTATATTTTTGTAATGATTAGAGCGACCAGAAAAATGCTCTAAAATATTCATGTTCTTAGAATTTAAAAACTATGCTGTTAAGGCCCGATTACTGAAGGTCCAGTTAGCTACTAAAGACTGCGTTCGAAAAAATTGTCCATCGCATAATTCAAAAAATTTGTTGAACCAGTCATTCAATTTTAAAAATAAAAACTGTTTTATAACCGTGTTTTTATAAGATTGTAATAAAACTATATACAAATTTTTATTATTTTTATTTTACAAATTTTTTTTATTTTTCTGGTACCCCTTCTATCATGGTATTATTAGATACCTTTCGAGATGGTAATTATCATCTTTGACGGCTTTTTTGTTGCCTTAATTTCCGTTTTTACCAAAGCCCAGTACCTTTTAATTAGCCTGAGCTCTAGACAGTTTGGTGAATTTGCTTCTCGAAGCACCAAAAGCACATTATTATTTAAGTACCACTCCAAGGCAGCTTTGATAGAAATGAATAGACACCCCATGATGTCTAACAAAAGGCTTTAGGCGCTTCTCCAAGCACTCTTTGATATAAATTTCCGTGTTTATTCTACTCGTGGTCATTACAAGTGCAGATAGCTTGCCATACCAGGAATTTTCGAGGAAATTTGTCGTCCACCTTCGCCCGTGAATCTGCAATGTAGAATTCCTGGCCTGGAAGCTGTGAGAAGTCGGCTAAAACATACGTCATCCATGATGCAGTAATTGAATTTTAAAAAAACCCTTTTTTAATTTTTTGGCACGCTGTTTTGCTGCCGTGTTCTTTATAGTATTCCTATCCAGAATTTTTTGTACTTTAAAAGTTTTCAGGCCAGCGTTCTTTTTGATCTTGCAATTTTTTAGCGTCTTTTCTCCCTGAAATGTTGCGATTCTTCTTCAACATGGCACTGATTTTGTTCAATCAATTTAACTCACTGAATTCATTTTTGTGGGATAACACAGATTTTTGTAAAAATTATTAACTTTTCTAGTTAAGTGTTTGTAACCGTCGCATTGGACGATTGCAGTTAATATTAGAATTAATTACTAAAGAATTTTTCTTAAGTTAAATTACAGTAAGAAGAATAAGAAAACATTTTCATTGATAAACTTAACAGACACAAGGGAATTACCAGACTGTCACAATTGCGTCTCACCTAAAGACTCGTCGGTGGTTAGTTTATGTGTCAATTTATCCCACTCCCACTGGAGCATAGGGCGCCAATTTATCAAAGTAATTTTAATTGTTATTTTGTCTTTATATGAAAAACTTTTCGCCAACCCTCTACATTGGCTATGACTCGTAGCATCACCTCTTAACGAGATACACCACGGTCGAACAGCGATGAGTGTGGCTAATTGAAGTTTTGTCAATCACAGCCTACACAGTGTATGTTTGTAATCAGAAGAGCCAGTATCCCCTTTGGCCCATTTGGGCAACATATAAAACTAGTGTTCTTTACATCTGAGGTGTAGGATATGCTCAGCAACTTTGTAGAAAATATTAAGGCAAATATTTTTGTAGAACATATTAACCCTCTAACTCCACCAAATAACGGTAATTTTTGGCTCTATTCTAACAAATCGTAAAAAACACCCTTAAAAAGGGGGAGGGCGGGGATGAAATATTCTACAAAAATGTTGGCCATAAAATTTTACTACACATGTCAGAACACACCGAAGCCCAAAACTTAACACAAAAAGCAAAAACCAGTCAAATTCAAGATTGCCCATTAAGGGTTAATTTAGTTATTGTTCACATATGTAGGGCATCCCATCTCTGACAAGAAGGTTTGACACTCAACTACTGAATACTTCTGTATACATGCTACTAGGAGTTCAGTTTTGTTGCTTATGTTCTTCATTCTTTTTGTCATTATCTTTTCGCCGCTCAAAATTGCCATAAGGGAATTTAATCTTTTTCGGAATAATTGACTGCTTTTGCTGTGTCTGCGGCAAGCAGAGCAGGAATACAAGGTGTCATTTTTCCATAGTAAAGTGGAAAATATAATATATCCAGGGGAGTTACTATGCAATTCGATTCGAAAAGAAAACGCTTTCGAACAGAATTTTCACATTAAAAATTCAATAACAGAAAATAGTTTTTAGTGAAGGAAAATGTTGAAAAAAAATTGGACTTTCAGAACGGATATCTTATTACAAGAGTTTTAAAATTTCCGAATTCGAACAATATTTTTCGAATCCGCTTACGTAATAACCCCCCAGATGAGCCATGGGTACCATAACATATCTACCGAAATTGCTACATGAATGATTGATATTTTTAGCACGACAATAATTTTGTAAAATTATTTGTTTAGGTGAACGAAACTCAATGAACTTTGGCATTCCGATGCTTTGGCTAGAGCCAGATGAGCACGACGAGAATACATGCTATGTTTGCCAAAATAGTGGCATAATGAAATTAAATAGGCATAATCGAAAGAGCTTTGTATATAAAGCCGTGTCATCAGCTTTGCTTCCAAAGCCACATTCGGATGTACTTCCGGTATTTGCACTACCTGTTCACAGTCCAAGTCTACGTTGGGGACCTGGTACAAGCATCGAAACCGAAACCATCATCTCTAATTTTGTACAATTCGAACCAACATCAAGCCCAAAATTAATGTCGCAAGAGCATTTAAATGCTTTGTTGAGAAAATTGACACTATCAAAAAATAATGCAGAAATGTCAGTAGTCGACTTGAAAAGGCTTTATTTACTCGAGCCTGGAGTGAAAGTTTCGAGTTTCAGAACGCGCAATCATACATTTCTGCCATATTTTACAGTAAACGAAATGAACACATTTGTTTATTGTAACGATATTGTAGGTCTAATGAATGAAATGAGCATACAGTACAACCCAGCCGATTGGCGTATTTTTTTTACCCTCTTTTTACGTCTTAAAGCTGTACTTCTATTTTTACGAAACCCAATTCCAATTGAGTATGGTGTCAATATGAAAGAGCGTTATAATGATTCTATAAAATGTACACTCAAAAAAAGTCAGGAGCGTGCTTGCAAAAAAGTTGGTAATTTCAGCAAAAGGTTTTTGCTGAAAATCAGCGAGCTGATTTTTACCAAAAAAAAATAGTAATCTCAGCAAAAGTTTTGCTAGCACTTAGTCCATTGCTAATGAAAAAAATCTTGGCTAAAATCACTAAACTTTTTGCTGAATATTAGTATTGTATATTGAAAAAAACTCAAAATATTTGTAGAAAAATTTTACTTTAGTTAATTTATTTCCTGAAAGTTTAAATATAGAAATTGTGTAGAGTTGTTTTTTTTTTAATTATCATGGATGTTGGCTGTACTACATCCAGACATCCAGACAAGCTGCGAGCACCGTGCAAAATGTATGAAATTTGTAAAATTCCAAACTACATACATCCTTGAAAATAGGACATGTCTGGATATGCTTGAACATTTTATATATACCGCTGTACGTGCCTCAAAAAAAACCTTTTATGATACCCATATTGAGTATGTTGTCTTCAATTAAAATGCAAAATTCCTACAAAAACTAAAAAAAAAATACCTTTTTTAAAAATGGTCCAGCTCGTGAGATCTCAATGCTAGAAACGAAATATTTTGGAAATCATCATAAAACAAAAAAAAAACAAACCAAGGTGTATTTTGAGGGGGGCACTTTTTTTCTGCCCATATAAGGTGAGTCGCTCTAATATTCATATAAAGAATACGTCCAGGAAAATTTTCTGTTCCAAAGAATCGGTTGCACAATAGCTACTTTTCCTTTACAACCCCTTCTACTGTCAATTGTATGAAATTGTCCCAAAAGCAACTGCTTCAGTAGATCCAAAGTGGAACCGGTTGCCTTGGAATCAGTTCTGGAACTAGTTCTAGAACTGCGTCAGTTATATCTTCCATTTAAGATCCGCGGAACTGGTTCCGGAATCACTTCCATGGAATCTGTTACAGTGGAACTTGTTAAGGATTTGGTGTGGTTGGCAACCGATTGTAAAAAATAATACTAAACTTTAACAAAAAATGTTGATGGACTAAGAACCACGTGTAAGTGCATCTTTTAAAGCTTAAGGAATCATCTGTTAAATGCTTTTTAAATTTTGAAAATATCTTTATTACTTCAGAAGTTATGATATTTGTATTCATTCAATTCGCTCGATATATTCAGTTCATTGAATTCGCTCGATTCATTCAATTCACAAAATTCATTCAATTCAATTATAAATCCTTACCCAATATTGTCTCGGTCATTTCAATGCGACTACCAGAAACAGGTGTATTTCGACCACTATTACGTCCACCTTGTAATACTTTCACATAAGTCGCAGGGAACCAACCAATTTGTCTCCTCCGACCTTTAGCTTGTAATTCACCTTCCCACCACCCTGAATCGGTTTTCTTGCGTATCATAATCAATTGACCACGTGTCAACGATAGCTGTTCAGGACTTGTAGCTTCATAAGGTGCAATAACTTGAGCTATTTCCGAACGTTTAGCTCGCATGCCCTAAAGAAAAGGAAGACATATAAAACAAACAGAAAATCAATATAAAATCACTTTTACAACGTTTCAGTGACATTTAACAGAAAAAAAGCATTAAAGAAGCAACACAAAAAAGTTGTTAAAAGCAATATAAAGACACTTAGATATATAAAAAAAAAAACATTCATTGTAGTAGAAGAAGAAAAAAATAGTTTTTAATTACTGGAGTCATGGAAGAAGTACGTGACATGGGGCGACTATAAGATTCAGCAGGTTCACTTGATTGTGTTTTATTATTCGATTGTGTATTAATTTGTGAAACTTCTGTGTCCAATTCTTCATTTGTACGTGTTTCTTCTGCAGCAGCGGCAGCAGCCGATACAGTTTTTGTATCTGCATAGAAATCGGCGTTAGAGGCGGGTGGCATTTCATTGGTTAATTGCGTTTCTTGCGGCGGCTGTTCCTGCTGCAAAGCTATTGTTGAAGCAACTTCAGAGGTTATTTGATCTTGAGCATTGCCGTTATATGTATTATCCTAAAGTAGGAAATGAGAGAGAGAGACACAAAATGTTTGGATTTTACGATTAGGAGGGAATTTTTCATGAATGTGAATTTTTTTAATTTTTCTTGTTTTGCTCAAGTCTTTGATATTCTCTCAATTTATAAACTAATTTTTGTTAGTCATGATATCAACAAACATTAACATTTACTACTTTCTACTCAATACTTACCTTATACGTGTCATCATCGTAAGCTGGTGTCATATCAGGTTCTGTGGTGTTGGTTGCTGTTGTGCCTCCCACATCTGCTTTTTGTACATAATTTGAAGGAAACATGCCAGTACGATTACCAATTGTACCCGTCCACCAATCACCCTCTTTTTTAATGACCATAACCATTTCACCAGCACTAAATGTTAAATCTCCCGCTTCGGCAGATTCATAAGGATAGGCGGCTATATAATACTCAACATCACCATTATAAGCATCTGTTGGAACTGCGGCTGCTGTTATTTCTGTGGTCTCCGTTACAGTTGTACTTTTAAGAAAAACTACACTTTATTTATCTATAATAATAACAAATAAATAACTCTACTTACGCATATTGTTGACTATTATCATTATACGAATCTTGTGCCGTATAATCTTGTGTTGTGACTGCTTCCTCTATTTCTCCTTCCAATTTTTCCACATATGTCTCGGGGAACCAACCGGTATGACCATTTATTTCACCCGCTAACCAGCCAGGTTCTGCATTTTGTTCCAATGGTACAAAGATTATATCACCAGGAACAAAAGATATTTCATCAGCATTGCGTGCTGAAAATTCATACACAGCACGATATTTCACAAAACCTTCTGGTGCTGGTCCACTTGTATCCACAGCATTAACCGCTACGGCTTCCTCTGCTAACGCAGCACTATTATCATTTGGCAGTCCACCATACTGATCAATGCTTGAAGTAGTGGTTGCCCCCCAGGCTGATCCTGTATCCCAGGCTGAGGTAGCTGCAGTAACATTTTCATTTTTCTTATTGTATTTCATTTCTAATATTTGTGTACGTTGTTTATCATAGTCCGTATAAAGTTCTTCACATTTTGTTATTAATTCGGAAAGTTCGGTTTTGACTTCGGTTACGGTTAGATCGTGTGAATTAATATCTTCTTTTTTCGATTCGATTTCATTTCGTATATTTTCAACTTTATCTTTTAATTGTTTGATAATTAGCTGGAAATAAATGGAAGATAGAATATTTGTAGAAATAAATTACCAATATTGATTTACACGCAAGGTCTGTGTGTGTGATTCACTCAGATTTGGATGAAATCAGAGGGTACTGAAAAAAATTCATTGCAACATGTTAATTAAAAATTGTTGCTATCAACACGAACTTTTATTTGTTTTTATACTTGGTATCATTTGCTTTGCGCGACATCACGAACAAATAGAAAGAGAGGAGGCTAAGAGTGAGTAGAATATATGTGACGCGCAAAATAGAAAGGGACCTAAGGGTAAAAACCGGTTTTGTTCAGGAGTGCCATTTGAAAGATTTAAATACGTGTATCTTTGGTGTACCATCACTGAGCGTGTTGGTATTTGTCTCATTTGAAAGCGACACATCTCATGACGGCAGGAACGTGTTGGTCAACCTTGAAAACGCGCGTAGGTCGTCCCTACCTCTTGTTTTGTGTAGTTGGTTTTTACTGTTTTCTACCTAGCGCGCTGTTTCCATGAGTTTGATATCAATTTTGCTCGCGGTTTTTCGAATCCAGCTTTATTTTCTGAAATTATTAATTGTGAATTATAATAAATACTCATTTCTAATTCTTTTAAATCGTGAATATCACTCTGTTAGTACGAAAAATACGATATATAAAAGGAAAAATTACTTTTTTCGCTTTTTTTAAAATACTGGCTCTTAAATAACTGAATCTCTGGAAAATGTCAATAGAATGGTAATCTAGACTGAATTAATTACCTTTTTAACAAGGCATAAAAATTAAATTCCTTGCGCTAGTAATAAACAGTTAGAAATTAACCCTTATAGGCACATGGAGTCAAAATGATCCCAAGTTTCCAAAATTTAAAAAAGTGCCATTTGAGATGAAAATCGACATAATAACATTAACTGAGCATTTTTTAGAAAAAAAATTAAAATTAACCTGTTTGAGAGCATGGTGTCAAAATGACCCAATTTTTTTAATGTTAAATAACGCCAATCATCCCTATATGTTCATATTTTATGTATTATCATTTATTTTATGAGGAAATTTCGTATTTTGAAAAATTTATTTATTAAAAAAATATATACAGCTATGGACATAGAAATAGGACACTTCATACAAAATTATCTTCATGCATTTCTCTTAATAATTATAAAGCAATAATTATATTTCTTTTCCATTATAGTAAACTGTAATCAAGTAGTCTCAGATTATATATAAAACTTTGCAATATTTAAAACATGCAAATATTTACAACAAAATTAATTTACATTGTTCAAATTTGACTTGGACATAAAAATAGGACACTTGCAATAAGTGTCAAAATTTTACTCGATGCACTTAGTAATAATTTTCTTTTCATAATTTGCGTTTAAAATAAGTAAATTCTTTTCTAATTGTACCTATATGGGACGTGGAAAACATTGTAATCCAGAAAAACGAAGACTTATATCTCAATTACACAACGAGATGAAATCTCCAACTGAAATTGCTAAAATACTAAAGTGTTCGCAAAATATGTTATACAATGCTATTCGTCTATGTGCTGCCGACAAGAAATATCATACGCAAAATAAAGAACGTAAGCCAATCCGTCGTAAAACTACAACTTATATGGACAGGACTAGGTTAGTAAGAAGAAGACTGAATGAAGCAAACTTATTTGGACGAATAAGTAGAAAGAAGCCTCTTCTTTCAAGAAAAAATATTAAGAAACGTATTGATTTTTCCAAAAAAAGGTTAAAGTCGGGCATGCCGACTATACAATACCCTACACCAGTCTGGTTAAAAGCCAACTAATGTTTGGATCAGAGATACAAGCCGGTCCATTCTGTCGGCTGCCGGCGGCTAATGGCTAAAATGGTCGGCGGCTATTGATTTTTAGAGTTGAGCCGCAAACGCATCGGCGGCGGCTGGCTTAAAAAAATAGTGTCGACTGGCGGCGGCTAACCGGCTAATGTCGGCTAAAAGGTACATTTTCCAAGAATTTCAACAGATACATACACGCAAAAAAAGCAACTGCAAAAATGTCGAAGTCAGCTTTGTAATACACTTAAAATAATACGTCAGTAAAAAAATCTGTCAAACCGGTTTCAAATCGATTTGACTAATTTTTAACAAATTTTTAGCTGAAACACTGATTTAAGCAAAGATTTTAGTAATTTTCATTCAACACTATACTAAAAATCCGGAGTACTTTAACTAATTTTGAGTGTTAATTTTCAAAATTATTTAAAACTAATTCGTTAAATTTTATAAAATTTATTGTTAAAATATAATATTTTCATGTTACTATTATTACCCGTTAGATGACGCCACCAATGTATCCGAAGTTTCAAAGATGACGCCATTTCTTTCCGTCCCGATTTTTTAAAATGGCCCATATCTCGAAAACTAAGAGAGATAGAGCAAAATTTATGAAAATTTCGACTACCTCTAACCATGTAATACCCCAGAGAAAGGGGTTACCTCTATCAAAAAATGTACTTTGGTGGGCCTTGGCCCTCGGAAATTTTTAAATAAAAATTAACCACTTCATAAAATGGTCCATATCTCGAAAACTAAGCGAGATGAAGCAAAGCGGACAAAATGTTTGCTCCATTGGAGTGCCCTTATATGCCCTTACGTGATATGGATTAGCCCCGGGGAGAGTCCCGAGACCCTAAATTTGAATAAATTCTACGACTCAGTATAATTGCAGATAAAACTAAAGTTTTACAATTTTTTTACTTAAATTGATTTGTTAAATTTAACAAAAAAAAGTGTTAAAATCAACAAATTTTCTTTTAAGCCAAAAACAGGAATAAATTTTGTTAAAGTAACAAATTTTTCGGTTCAGCCAACAGACTTAAGTGTAGTTTTCCGAATTTCTAAAATTGAGTTTATATTTCACAATGTCTATAAAATTATACATACATTTGTTAAATTTTACACAATTTATTGTTAAAATGTAAGATTTTAAACTCTCTGCCATCACCTATTAGATGGCCCCATCAGTATATCCGATGTTTTAAAGATATCCCTATTTCTTTCCCTCCCGGTTTTTCAAAATGGTACATATCTACTGAACTAAGAGAAGTAGACCAAAATGAAAATGAAATACGATGGAAAGGCATCAGAAAAATAAAAAAAATTTTGTAAAATAAAAATAATAAAAATTTGTATATACTACCTCTGTTCCGAAAAAAAGTTAACATTTCTATTGATTTTTTTTTTGTTAACATTTTACTAAGCAAAGTGTTTTTATTCAAATAAAAGATAATAAATTAAAATAACAGTTCATGTGCCACTATTGTGGTAGAAAAAATAATATTGTGTTGTAATAAAATTAATGAACAATATTTTGACGAGCTGTTGCTAATGTCTCTTCGCTGCATTTAATAGAAACCAGTAAAAGGCCATCTCGGCGAATTTTGTAATTATTACCATCTTAGTTAATCATTATAGATTCTAAACATGTTTGTAATGTCAAAAATATGTTTTCTAATTTATCTGAATTCTGTAATTTTTTCACACAAAATCAATGAATTATTTTAATTCTAATTTTCAACTTTGACATCGAATTAAAAATAAATTTAAAAAAAAAAATTGGAAAGCTATCTATAAATTCAGAATCACTGATATGTCCTAACAACTATCCAAAAAAAAATAGTTTTTTTAAAAAATCTCCACAATCCCAGCAAAAATATAGAAATGTTAACCTCATTTCGGAACGGAGGTATTAGTTTTATAAAAATCTTAAATAATTAGCTTTTATTTTTAAAATTGCATGACTGTTTCATCAGTTTTTTTGGACTATGTGATGGAAATTTTTTTCAAACGCGGAAACCTGTAGAATTGTAGTATCAACAAAACCGCCTGGTTGTGCTACCGCCAGTTTGATGCAAAACATTTTAAAAATCAACGATATCTAAAAACAAGAAAATTCAACTTTTCAAATAATTATGTATATTTAAACAAATTTTATAAATTAAAAAAAAAAATATTTTTGCATTTTTCTACCGGCTTTAGCCGAAAATTGGCTTAGCCGATTATTGTCGGCGGCTGAATCGGCTTGGCAAAGGTGTCGGCTGGCGGCGGCTAACCGGCTGAAGTCGGCTGGCTTGT
Organism: Leucophora obtusa; assembly: GCA_949987735.1. Lineage (NCBI taxonomy): Eukaryota > Metazoa > Arthropoda > Insecta > Diptera > Anthomyiidae > Leucophora > Leucophora obtusa. The sequence continues at coordinate 139,165,080 of OX465298.1, forward strand.
ATCTCTGGTTTGGATCCGAAATTCGAATGGGTTAAAATGAGGCTTGTATCAAAATTTTCTATAATGTGAGTCAGTGCACCAAATTTCATTAAAATATCTTAATATTTGCGACCTGCAGTTTGTAACCAAGCCAATTTTGGGGGACCCTTATATGGTTCTAAACATGGACCGATGTTCACCAAAATCAATAGGCTTCGTCCTTGGGCCAACATAGGTCTATGTACCAAATTTCATCAAAATAGCTTAATATTTGCGACCTGCAGCGTATAAACAGTATAATTTTGGTAGGACCCTTATATGGGCACTAGGTCTAAACATGGACCGATGTTCACCAAAATCAATAGGCTGCGTTATTGGGCCAATATAGGTCTATGTACCAAATTTCATCAAAATACCTTAATATTTGCGACCTGCAGCGTATAAACAGTATAATTTTGGTAGGACCCTTATATGGGCACTAGGTCTAAACATGGACCGATGTTCACCAAAATCAATAGGCTGCGTTATTGGGCTAACATAGGTCTGTGTACCAAATTTCGTCAAAATATCTTAATATTTACGACCTGCAGCGTATAAACAATATAATTTTGGTAGGATCCTTATATGGGCACTAGGTCTAAACATGGACCGATGTTCACTAAAATCAAAATTGTTCGTCCTTGGGCCAACATATGTCTGCGTACTAAATTTCATCAAAATATCTTAATATTTGCGACCTGTAGAGTGCGCACAAGATTGCATGGACAGACAGACAGATGGACGGACGGACGGACGGACGGACAGACGGACATCGTTAAATCGAAATAAAAAAAAATTCTGAACCGATCGGTATACTATAAGGTGGGTCTACGACCAATATTTTGTTGTGTTACAAACATCAGCACAAACTTATAATACCCTGACCACATAGTGGTGTAGGGTATAAAAATATAAAATATAACTGTTTTACGTGTAGTGATACCCTTTGCGTGCTACTTATTCGCTTAATTACTTTAATGTCTGTTTTTGCTGGCTCTTACATAATTTTAATTTAAAATTGTCAACTAGATTTAAAAAAAAATTTTAAATTTTCAATTAGTTTCATCATTTTTTAATTGTTTTGCACATACATATGTATATGTAGTGGAGAAATTCAAATGAGAGTTTCTGAAATACAACTTTTTATTATGAATTTTAATCGATAATTTCGGAAATATAATGAGAAATACTACACCATATATATATATAAAAAATTATATTTAACAAAAACAGATTAGAAAATATCAACAGGATTGCATTTTTAGACAAGACAACATGTGCGGGGACATGAAGGAAATCTCTTTTATTTGACGTGGACCTGACAGCGTTGACAGTGTAGGTATTTATATATAATAGCATTGTTAGAATTTCGTTGATATTAATCTAATTGAGTTTCTTTAGATTTGTTTATTTATTCCACATTCAATATAAAGGGATTATCATCAAATATCAACCCATAAAGGCATAGATACTGATGATCCTGCTGACTGTATCGAATTTTTTCCAATTTTATTCACTGTAAATTATTTGAAAATTTTATCATCTTCCTTTAACCCTTAAATGCATGGTGTAGCCATTTGGCAACATACCAGTTTTCTAATTAAAAAAACCCACTTGCTGCACAAAACTTCATTTTTGTGCATTGGGGCTCCTTCTGTAAAAAGTGTTCTTATAGTTTAGCTCAGATTTTTTAAACAGTTATAGGAAAAATCTTGGTTTTGCTTTGTATGTTTGTGAAAAGTCTAAAACACGCGTTTTTTTACAAAAAGTGTAATATTCAAAAATGTTTGTTTAAATATTTAAAGAGTTATTCTCGCAATAAAATTCATTTTGGCGACAATAAATGTATAATTCATAATTTATAGATTTTTTTGTTTTTTTTTTTTCCTACACGTTAAAATTATCGCAATTTAGCTATTTGGCAAAAAACCATATTTTTCAATAAAAATATATCTTTTTTTTTGATATTTTTCTTGAAATATACACGCCTTGGTTAAAATTGAAGAGATCATGCATTTAAGGGTTAATTTGAAAAAAAATTTAAAAGAAAATATGAAAATATGTGATCTCAAATGTTTATTATTTTGGGTATAACGCTATTTTCGATTATTTCGGTATCGGTATTCTAAGGATAACGTTATTTCAGTTATTTTGGTAACGTTGTCTTAAGGATGCCGGTATTTCGGTAATTTCGTAATGGTATTTTAAGGTTAACGGTATTTTAATTATTTCGGTAACCCTATTTTATGGATAAAGGTAGTTAGGTAGTTATTTAGGTGTATACCGCAACTTGTTTTGCAAAAAACTAATTAAAATAAAAACAAAACAAATTAATCAATTTAATTTACGTAAAATACTCGATGACCACGTGTAATTAAAGAGCAGAAAAATAACGGTATTTTATGGATAACGGTTTTGCATTTATTTCGGTAACGGTATTTTAAGGTAACGATATCTCACTTATTTCGGTATCGGTATTTTAAGCATAACGTTATTTCAGTTATTTTGGTAACGGTATTTTAAGGATAATGGTATTTCGCTAAGGGTATTATTTGAGGCGTTGAAAATTTGTTGGTTAAATTCAAATTTAAAAAAAATATTTTTTTAAATTTGAATTATTTAATGGAGCAATTCACTACACTCAAAAAAGTTTGACAGTTACTACATGACAGTTGTTTGTGTAGTAATCAATAGTTGTTGTTTTTAACAGAAATTACAGTTGTTTTTCTATAATAACGAAAAGTACTGTAATTTCGTAACAGTTGTTTTTTAATAATTTTAATATCATAATAAACAACTACTAAAACAGTAATTTTACAGTAAACAGTTATTTTTGGTAGTTATTTAAAAAATAAAATATTTCGTTGAATTTTTTTAAATTTTTGTTTAGTTTATATTTGTCATTATTGTTATAGTTCTAGTTTGCAAATAAAAATCAGAAACTCCCGGGTAAAAAAAATAATATGATGTCATATGTTATGATATCTTATTTAATATAATTGGAGATATGCTATGATCCGAAAAATGGTGGATAAAATTATATCGGATAAGATCTAAATATATTGAATCATATAGAATCTTATCCGGATTTTGACCCGATATAATTATATCTAATTTGATGTAGAAAGACATAATTATATAACGCTTCATACTTCAAGATCAAAACAAAAACTATTAAAAAGTACTGAAAAATAACACCCTTAAGTTAAGAATTAAAAATTTAAATAAAAATTTAAAAGAAGTTGTACATAATTCTAACCAAGCATTTTAAGCCTTCTCATATAAACATGTATTCTACCCGTAAACTGTGTAAACCTGGTATGTTTATGAGTTTAATGTCAAATTCCATACATAAAAATATGGCTTGTATTTATACAAGGTTTAAAAGGAATTTAGGAGTTATAATGAGTACGCCTTTTATATTTTGAAATCATACATAAATATATCTCAAAAAAACATAGAATTTTTTTACATTGCGCTATATTTAAACATATCTAAAACAACTTAGAAAAACATTTAACATTGTGCTATATAAAACTTTATATATTTTCCGATAAAGCCATTTTTAATTATATATGACGATGTATTAAAATTGGCATAGCATATGGCACATACAAATATATATGGGGACATGTATATTTATACTGATCTATATATGACATCATATAAGAAATTTTTGAAAAACTCAAAGCTATACATAATTATATCCGCAAAGATATAGTGTTACACTTGACTATATATAAACATATTAGTCCATATGAAATTATATAATTTCCTATATAACTATTTTTACTCGGGCTTGTATTGTATTTCCAATGCATAAAAGCATAATAACTGGAGAACGGTTTGGAATTTTTATTTCGAATTTTAAATATGCTGAAGTAATAACACATATTTTTGTAATCGAAAGAAAACAATTTTTTTTTATCAAAATATACTTTTATAAACAAGAAGAACTGACTGGAAAAAACAGTAGTTTTTACCGATTTTGTCAGTTGTTTTGAAATTTTTGTAGTAAAATTTTATCAGTTAATTTTACGACATTGGTAGTTATTTTTAATGCATTTGTTAGTTATTTTTAACAGTTAAAAATAACAAAAGCTTTAGTTATTTTAAAGGTAAATACCTTTGTCACCTTTTTAACTGCATATACCTTTGTTTTAACTGTCATTTTCAGTAGAATCTACCAACAAATTTTTGTGAGTGTACTATAAGGAAAATTATTCCTTTTGTGTGCACTCAATGGAAACGTTTCGTCACATTTAATATAAGTTTTATAAAGTTTTTTCCAATAAGATGTTTAATAAATTTATGAAACAATTCATTAAAACATAAAACATTTCATTTTCATCATATTTAAAAATGTTATTGACGTGGTCATTGTGATTTTTGTTTGCTTAAGAATAGTTTAACAAATATTTATTAAATTGTATCCTTAGACGAACATTTTACGAAACTTTTTTAAATAAAGAAATAAATCAATGGCGGAAACTACATACTTTTTAATGTAAAACTCTCGAATGACTGCTATTAATTTTTTATCTTTTTATTTTACTTACTTGTTTATTAGCAAATGCAGCCGTTAATTGTTCCTGCTGGCCAGCATCTCCTGCTAAAGCAGCTGCCTTAGCTTTAGCATCCCATTTAGCACGTTCTTGTGTCAATTGTAATAGTTTAGCATTTTGTTCTTTAATGCGTGCTTTAAGTTGAGACATTTCAGACATAGAACCATCACGTTGCGAACGCATACCATCGATAACTGATTTAACATTTGTGACACCAGCACGAGTCTCACAAATCTTTGCAGAAAGATCTTTGATCTAAAAGGAAAAGAAATTGAAAGAAAACGTTAATTAATGATTTGTATTTGAATTAATTGAAAATCTAACATTACTTTTTCATTTAATGTGCTTAATTCCACATTTAAATTAGTATTATGTGCCTTTTGCTTGAGTACTCTCTCCTGTTCACGTTGTTTTTGGGAATTCAATTCAGCAATACGTGCTTGTTCCCATTCTAAAAGACGTTGTTTTTCAAGTTCCCTTTTAAAGATAAAAAAATCGAACTTATTGTCAGTTTTTTAATATTAATAAATTAATTTACTTTCTTGCAGCTTCTTTAGCTTCTAATTCTCGTTTTCGTTGTTCTTCCTTTTCCATTTCTAGTTCTCGTTGCTTTTGCAGCTGTCTTTCGAGTTCTTCTTGTTGTTTTCGTTCTGTCTCTAAACGCGCCTTTTCACGTTTATCAGCTTCTTCTCGTTCTTTGCGTTCACGTTCCTCTTTTTCCTTACGTTGCTGATCCTGTAGCAGCTTACGTCGTCGATCCAATTCGGCTTGACCTTTATCAAAGTTTTCTTTGCGTTTATCTTCAAAGGAAGCTAAAGAAAAAGTTTGTTATTAGTTATGAAAGTAAAAACTTAAACTAAAATTTCTATTAAAAGAAATTAAAAGCAAATTATAAAATAACTTCCTACTTTGAGGCAAACCTGCTAAGGGATCATCTAAAGCGCCTTGAGAAGAAACTGAAGCATGTCTAGAAGCTGGTTGGGAGCCTGGCCTTGAACCAGGTCCCGACACTGAACTCGTGCGTGATTTTGTTTTACGAAAACTGGGTGGTATCCAATCCATGGGCAATGTTGGCGGTATCTTTTCGCCATTCATGGCCTTGTCACATAAAAACATGGCCAATATGAATTCATCACAACTAAGACGTCCATCGCTGTCCAAATCGGATAAGGTCCAAATTTGTGCCAAAGTAGCTTGGGGTAATTTACTTTGTACTAAAATACCACGAGCCTGGACACCATTCAAATAGCCAGTACGATTACGATCAGTGGCATTAAAAACTTGAGTATATTTACGTTTAGCTGGAGCCTTAACAGCCCATTCACCTTGTCTGTGATATCAAAGTGGAAGAGGAGTACAATTAATATAGAAAGACAATTAAAATTGTGTTAATAAAAACTTACGGCGATTCCAAAGACGGTGGTCTTTCCGAAATAGACATACTACGACTTGGAGGATTACTTTGTGGTGGTGTTACCTTAGGATCATTTGCGGCAATAGCTGCTGCTGATGGAGGTGAAACAATTTTTGCAGCAGCTGTAGCTGCAGGAACTGGTGGAGGTATGCCAGGTACAGCAGATGGCATGACACCAGGAACAACAGGCATACCAGGAACTCCAGCAGGAACAATACCAGGTACCATACCTCCAGGCATCATATTTACAGCTGGTATACCGGACATTCCAGCGGGTTGAGTTACTATCGGCATTCCTGCTACGCCAGCCACGCCAGGAATACCACCAGCTGCTGGCATCATTGCTGATGGCATGACGGGCACAGCACCAGCTACCTGTTGCATTGGTGGTATGCCGACCATGGCAGAAGGTGCCATACTAGCTTGGGGCACAATACCAGGTAATGTGCCGGGCACCATTCCCGGTACTATGGGGACAGCTCCTGCCATAGGTGCAATTTGAGCTGCTGTGGGCATAGCTGCTGCTGCCATAGCTACATTTGTCATTGGCGGTGGCGGTACTTCAGGTTTAGCTGAACCCACCACTCCTTTTAAGGGCTCCATAGGACTAAGGCTAGCAGCGCCTGTGGGTGTCAACGTTGGTGTTGTACCCATTGAACTTAGCGAAGCCAAAAGTGTCGGTGGCAGTGCTTTGGGTACTTCCATGCCGCGCAATTTTAAATTTATTAATTTACATGCAATACTAAATTCACTAATGTTCATTTTTCCATCAGAATCAGTATCAGCCAAAGCCCTGAGAATAGAAAAAAAACAAAACAAAAACAAATAATCAGCATCTTTTTAGCACAACAAAAAATGGGCGAATTTTAAAATGATTCATGTATTCATAAAACAATTAAAAACAATTTTAGCTGATAAGAATAATACCCTACAAAAAGTAACTTAAAAGTTACAACGATTTTAAACAACTTTAGTCAGTCTGAAAACTGCAACTAAATATCTTAGAAAGTTGTTATAAAAAATGAGATCTTCCTTACCAGCAAAAAATAATGCTTAACCAGAAACAGTTTTTAAGACATAATTGAATTTGCACCGCTTACTAAACTGCTTCCAAATAATGTGATATTTGTTCGGAACATCCCCCTTGGTGATCTCTTTTCTTAAAAGAGCGCTTTTTTCATGGGAGCAATGAAATCAAAATTTTATATACACTCCGTTTCATAACTATAGCCGCACTATAAAACAGCTGATATGTGAGGTTCTGAATAATTTAGAAATATAAAAGACCTTATAACTAAAAGTGACATCTAAAAAACATATATTTCCAAAAAAAAAAAAATGTTAACGTAGATTAATTTAAATCGCCATTTTTACTTTTACTAGTGTTTCATAACTATAGCCGCACTTTCAGAAAAATGGATTTGGAAGTTGAAAACATTGGAGTAAAAAATTAAATAAAATAATTTAATGTTAGGTAAAGTCGACCTGATTTTAATTAATACCAAAAATCCCATTTGGCATCCACCATTGTCCACTGTCCACCAATTTTGTTTATTCATTGGTCTTCAAACTCGAGTTTCTACTCTTTTAAGATCAAAAACTGTCTGATACTATCGATTTTCTAGAAAATAATTACATAACAAAATTCCGTAGATTCGGTATATAAAATTATAAATTGTGGAGTTTCTTCCATTCATCGCTTAAACGCTGTTAAAATCGATTGAAATAATTAAAATCTGAAAAGTATAGATGATATTAATAACTATTGGATCCATCTGAAGAAGAAGAATTTTATGTAATTGGCATGTTGTATAACAACCAAAAAAGTTATTTGGGAAAAACTCCATTTTTCATACTTTTTTGTACGGGAACATGTCTGAAATTTGTGAAATATTAAATTATTTTTAAATAACAGGAATTTACTCTCAAAAAGAAAAAGTTTGCTACCCATATTGCATATATTAAGTAGTCAGGGGTTCCCAAACATTTAAAAATATAGACCTTCGGGAAAATTCGTCTGAAACCCAAAGTAGACCGAATTTCGAAAAAAGCCGAAACGCCCCCTCACTTAAATTTTATAAGGATTAATATATGTCAATTTGGCCCTTAACCCTGTATGCGTCCCAATACAAAACCACCTAAAATTTTCATGTTTTGTGCTATGCTATAAACAAATAAGCATGCTTGATCATGATTTATACATCAAAAACGACACCAAAATTTCCTGTAGTTACTTTGGAACAAATATGAAATAAACCCAAAAAACGAAAAATTGGGCTATTTTTACCCCATTTTTTAACCCTTAAATACGAGATTGGGCAGCTAAAAAAGATACGTGTCTTTTAAATTGTTCTCCTCTACAACATATCCAAAGCTCATTAACATCTGCCGGTCCGCGTTGGGAGTCTTTCCTTGTCAGTGGACGGCCTGGGTTCATATCACGGCAGGACGAAAAAAATATACATATGAACTTTTTTTATATTTTATTTTGGAAAATATAATTCCAGAACACCTATTTATTGGTTTTGCCAGCGTTTTGCCAAAGTTAAAAATTTTGTTTCTCCAGTACTTTTCCGGCGGTCCTTTAGTCTAATGACGTTATCATTTTGGGAATGGTATGTACCACCCATCGCTTTCCCCTTTATATTTTTCTGACTGGGATAATATATGAAGTCCTGCACTTGCGCCCAGTATTTTGTAAGCAGATTTTAAAACAGATTCGTTGCGACAACCTTGCCCACTGAATCGTGTAATTACAGCAACAAAGTTATTTGGTTATCGTTATCAAATGTTTTCATGGAAGAACTCAAACTTACAGTCCCAGCCAAAATTAGGTTTCAGAAATCGAATTACAAACAAACTTGATTTTTCGCATGAACTTCGCAAAAATTTAATAATGTTTACCAAATTATAAAATTTTTTTTCAAAGTCTTTGCATATTTTACTCGAATAATCTACTTAATTTCTAATTTTACCAATATCTTGGCATCAATTTCTTGTAAATATGAGAAAATTCAAAGAAAAACGTCGGTAAACTAAAATTGCTCACTTTGTTTATTTTCGTTCATAATAATATTAATAAATAAGAAAATCCCAGGATTTTTGAGAAATAATCCGGGGATTCGGGATTTCTTATTTGGAATCCCTGGTAGTTACCAAAATAATTAGTTATTCGGGTGCTAATAAGCAATTAAGAAATAAGTGGTTACAAGTTGTTAAAAAATAAGGCTTACTCATATAATTATTATTGGTTAAAAAATAAGTAGTTACCAATATCAAATTATTTTTGTAATTAAATAAGTAGTCGCGCGTCTGCGTCTAACAAAAATAACTAGTACTGACGCCGAATTATAAGCAGTAAAAAATTTTAGTTTCATTATATAACCACTTATTTGGTAATGAAAAATTTTGCTGGGTTTATATGTCTAAATTATTCAGAACCTCACATATCAGATGTTTTATAGTGCGGCTATAGTTATGAAGCGGAGTGTAGCTTCGAATTGAGCTGAAGTAATGCATATTTAAAAGTTTGGTAATAAAAAAATATTGCCACAGCGGAATAAAAAAGTTTAAGTCTGACATGCCAAATATATGATCCCCAACACCAATCTGATTTAAACCCAAATAATGCTTGAATCTGAAAAATGATACACAAATTAGAAAAACGGTAAGAAATTTTGATTTTACCTAATGTTAGTAGTCTATGAGAAATTCGGAAATATAGTAGCCCATCTCGAATCAGTAGGCTTTGTCATTGGGCCCATGTGAGTCAGTGCACCAAATTTCATTAAATTATATTCGAATGTTGCGATCTGTAGCGTGTGAACTGTCTACACATGGACCGATTATAAACAAAATCACCATACATTGTCCAAATGCCCATGTCAATCAGTGTACCAAATTTCATTAAATTATCTTCGTATTTGCAACCTGTAGCGTGCGAACAATCCCAATTTTGGGCGAATATATATATGGGCCTTACACTAAAAAAAATAAGTTAGTAGAAAAATAAGTAAAACGTTTTGTATATCATGTGTACTACTTTTCATCAATTTTTTTGCTGAATATATTTGTCACTGTTATCGTTTTTTAAAGTAAATTTTTCACTTTTTTTAATTTTTATTTTCTGGTATTTTTTTTTACTGTTTTTTATTTCTGGTCAGTTAACCGACAAACCGGTTTTTAAAAAAATCGTTTTTTTTTAACACTATCTGTGACTCCTAGACCTGGTATCGACACAATCATTGCATTGACAAATAAAATTTGAATTTTTTGAATTTTATTTTAGTTTTGTATGAAAATTTGGGACTTTCAGTTTTAAAAATAGTCTTATGACGGCCATATAGTCTTGTCTGTTAAATTGTTGGGAGAAAAATTCAACAGATTTTAAATCCATATTTTACGCATATCTTGAATTTTTACTGAATATTTCTGATTGTCAAGTGCATGGAAGTCTCCGCCCTGCTAGTTCATATTATATAATAAAAACAGCACATAAAACTTTAAATTAAAAAAAACTTCATATGTAAAGTACTTTCAAGTCGTGACGTACGTATCAGCTTTAATTGATATTAATTTTATTTTCGAAAACAAACAAGCATAATTTCTTAAATGTGTACACAAACATAATTAAAATTTGCATTAATATTTATAAACATATTAAAATCTTTTCATATTATTTCAACTGTAAATAACTTGTTTTATTAACCACAAGAACATGAATGAAAGGATTTTTTTTTTTTCAAATACGAATATTATAAATACTTTTTAAATCCATAGAATAAACACAATTGTGGATAAACAATGCTAAAGCAAATATGTTGTGTTTTGGAATAATTATATATTTTCTTTTGAGTTTATGATTCATATTTATTTTAGTATACCAATCGATTCAGAATCATTTCTAGATTCGATCCCAGATGGAAAATGTGTCTTAAAGACAATGTCAGTAGCGTCGTTTAGGTGACAAGTCAACAGCTGCAGACATTTACCAAAGACATCTTAAAGACATGTGTAAACTTTTTTTTTCCAAAATGACGCTGACAACTGCCTAATTGTCATCATCACAAGAATTCATTCTTAATTCGTGCTAACTTCCTATTTGTCAGTACACTCATAAGAAAAAAGGCCTGTACAAATAGGTAAAAATTGTGCTGGCGCAAATACATGTGCTATTTCCTGTTATTTTAGTAGAATTTTGATCTATTTGTACGGGCTTTTTAAAAGAAAATAACAGAAAAATTAGTTCAATTTAATCAGATCGCGTTTAACAGACTTTTGTGCTAACTTTTTTTTATGAGTGTATCAAATCCGATTAAATCTATAAAAAAAATATATGTTTGCCGTAACGCGATTTAAACAGCGAACCTCAAAACTAAAAACATATCCATGTCTGAGCGTCTAGACATATACACCATAAACGATTTAAAATTTGTATGTACACCGATAAAATTTCGTAGTTACATAGTTACCAAAATTTGTAGTTGAATTAAAATTAAATAAAATCAACTATTATAATCATAAACAGCTATGGATTTAGTTAACAAAAAAAATTTTAAATTGACAAATATATTTGGAAAATAAATTCATAAAAAACGTCAGAGAAGAAATATATATTTTTTAAAATTATTATGAAAAATTACAAAACATATAAAAAGTGTTAAAACTTGGATGGATACAGCTGAAATTAGTAAGTCCTTTATTAATTTGCTTACATCTTTTACAAGATTACATATATTAATATATCATGTATAAATGTATATGTTACAGAATTTTCACAAAAATGGTTTAAAAGTAAACGAAAATATAATTGAGGACAATTTAGGACAAAATTCAAAACTATTAATCATTAATGTTTCAGACCATCGCAACCATCTAAATGGAACAAGCTCATGAAAAAACAAAAGTATTGCACCCAACATAAACTTTTTTAAAATTATAAACTATTGTTAATTGCATTATATTTCTCATGCTGTTAAAAATTAAAATTAAAAAGAATAGAAACTTTAAGCATAAATTCATTTCAAATCAAAATATTTCTAGTGATAAGCAACTAGCTTCATTTTCAAATCGTTGTCGTCAACTTATTACAAAATTTCAACTACTAACCCGTTGGTAATAACTAAACTGATAGTTGAATCATTTGTATTTTAAAAACTTAGTTAATATCAACGAAATCAATTTAACTATTGATTAGTTAGAGGTATTTCACCCATGAGATAGTTGAAATATTCGTTGTAGTCAACTAAGGGGTTTTTTGGGTGTACTTATTTTGAATTTGAAAACTTTCAAATTTGTGAGGGAAATACAAATAAAATTAATATAATTTGAATTTTAATATAGGAAGATTTAAATTTAATGAATTGAACTGCAAAATGGAATACGTATATGAAATTTGATAAAAAAAAAAAAAATACGAACGGCAAAGCGTTGGGCCAGTACTTTCAAAGGTGGTACCAGCATTGGCAGAGAGAAAGACTTTCAAAGATATAGTGCTTTACCAACCCCAAAATGATAACACCGGGCTGGGCTTGGCCGTTTGTTTTTTAAACGTTGGCAGAACAATCAATAAAGTGCTTTTGGAATATTAACATGGGGAAATAAAATGCTGGAACACTTTTTGCCATTGTTGGGGAAGCGTTTTAAACTACTCATGTACCAGTGCTTTTGTTATTTTTACGGTTGTAAATTTTGTAAATTAAATACCTACTGCCAAATCACTTTTTGTCACCGCTGCAAAAGCGTTCTAAACGAGGGCTGTGCGAGTGCTTTTATTATTTTTATGGTTGCAAATTTTGTAAAATAAGTACTGGCAAAGCACTTTTTGCCAACGTTGGGAAAACGTTATCAAAGAGTTGTGCCAGTGCTTTTATTATTTCCACGATTGTAAATTAAGCACTGGCAAAGCACTTTTAGCCAAAGTTGAGAAAGCATTCTAAACCAGGGCTGTACCAGCGCTTTTGTTATTTTTATGGTTGTAAATTTTGGAAATCAAGTACTGGCAAAGCACTGTTTACTAACGTTGGCAGAGCGTTTGAAAGCTTCGCCAGCACTTTATTTGTTGTAGCATTGGCAACCAGCCCAGGTAGAAAAATGCAAACGGCACAATGTTGGCCCGGTATTGGAGGCGGTAGTACATGTACTGGCAATGCGTCGGATTTTTAACTTTCACTGTACTGGCGTGTTGTCGAAATGATAACACCAATAAACGCTTGGTCGTAGTTATTTCCCAACGTTGGCGCAGGCTTGGGACTTTATTTTTTTGTTATTATCCCAGTACATCACAGATTTTTAATGTATTCTTTCGAAACTTGACAAGAAAAGTATGGCGATGTCTCTCTTACAATTAGATAAATAATTGTGTAATATATGTAAAAATACGTAAAATTTATAAAATTGTTAATTTTAATAAATTTTTTAATTAATTTTCGTTAATTTTCAGAAAACAGTACTGGGAGGAAAGCACGTTTTAAGTAGTACCGGCATTTCGTAAAAAACAGTGCTCTCTCAGTACAACTTTTGTTGTAACGTCGGCAATTTCTACCTGGAAGTGCTTTGCCAGTGCCAACGGGTAAGCCGTTGACCTTAACCACAAGGCTTCTGCCCAGCAAAATATTGGTAATGACACCTCATTACTATCTGCATTACCAAAAATGATATATCATTACCTTTTGCATTATTTTATAATATAAAATAATGACTTCCTAATAACGGCCTATTGTATTCATTGTTTCTAAATATAAAATAATGACTTACTCGTATTAGTTTAAATAAGTACTTTTTACACAGTTAAATTTTTTTATTATATGTAAATATGTTTTATGTTTAAATTTTTATGACGAGTCCTAAAATTACACACTAGAGAAAACTTAAATTTTTCTGAATGTATTTCCTTAGGCTAATAGTATTTGCTTAAATCCTTATTTTTAAGAATCAAGTAAGCAATCGGATAACCACTTATAATTAAACTTTTTGTAAGCATGTGTGTAACCACTTATTATTCAAAATCTTATAACTAGGTACTTATTTCTCATTTTTTCGTAAGCGAGCGGGTAAGCGTGACTACTTATAAAAACGACCACGCCAAACAAAAATAATGAGTTTAGACGCCAAAAAATAAGTTGTGCGGAGCTATGAATTTCTATTATATAACCACTTATTTGGTAATGAAAAGTTTTGCTGGGTGGTTCGAATTTTGTCGAGTGTGTAAGGATGCCTCAGGGCAGCTATCATAAAATGGCCCACAAATTCATCAAATGTGTAATCATAGCTGAAGGAATAATTTACTATTTAGGCATTGGTTTTGAAGATTCTCTCCAAACTTATTTTGGCAATATCGCCTGAAGTAGACCACGAAACAAAATTTTGTGTAAAGAATTTATAGTTTATTTTTTGTGCCGAAATCATGGTATAAATTTCATTGAAAAATAGCGTAAGTGCGTCAGAGGTTTAACTAACACATCGGCTGAAAAGTCCATAGCTGGCGTCACTAATAAAAAATCCATATGATTTTTTGAAACTACCAAGCTTCAGATGATACCTGTCAAAATTTAATGACAATGTGTTCATTAGTGAACAATTTACAACTGTTTTAGAAAATCCATATGATTTTTTGAAACTACCAAGCTTCAGATGATACCTGTCAAAATTTAATGACAATGTGTTCATTAGTGAACAATTTACAACTGTTTTAGAAACGCTACTTTTTAGATTTTGAAAACAATTGATTCAAAGCAATTTCGTGTGTTGATTTATCATTGCTTTTTATTGGGGAAAACCACCGTTAAGGCCAAAGCTTGGTTTGATAAGTGTTATTCGGACTCTGCTCCATCGAGACAAGTGGTAGAAAAGTGGTTTGCTAACTTTAAACGTACTCGTACAAACACCAATGACGCCGAACGCTCTGGTCGCTCAAAAGAAGTGGTGATACCGGAAAACATCAAAAAAGTTCACAAAATCTTTTTGGCAGACCGTAAAGTGAAGTTACAAAAGATAGCTGATACCTTAATGATATCGAAGGCATGTGCCGGCTTTATTTTGCAACATTTGTCCGTGAGAAAGCTGTTTTCGAAATGGGTGCAGCGTTTGCTTACAGTGCACCAAAAACAACAACTTGTCGATGATTCTGAGAGCTGTTTCGGCGAGATAAAAATGACTTTTTGAATCGATATGTAACAATGGACGAAACTTGGATCTGCTACTTCACTCCAGAATCAAATCGCCAGTCAGCTGAGTGGACAGCAACTGGCGAACCTCGCCCAAAGACGCCAAAGACACAATAAAGTTATGGCATCAGTAATTTGAGATGCTGCTGGAATTTTGTACATTGATTACCTTGAAAAAGGCCAGACCATCAATAGCGGTCGCTGCATGGCCCAACTGGTGCGTTTGAAGGAGGAAATCGCAAAAAAAAAACGGCCCCATATGAAGAACAAAAAAGTGCTCTTTCACCAAGACAATGCGCCGTGTCACAAGTCGTTGGCTACCATGGCCAAATTGCAGGAATTACGCTTCCACGTCTAGATTTGACTCCCAGCGATTTTTACATGTTTTCAGAATTGAAAAAAATTATCGCTGAAAGAGATTTGGTTCGAATGAAGAGGTGATTGCCGAAACAGAGGCCTATTTTGAGGCCAAAGATAAATCATTCTATAAAAAAGGTATCGAACCCTGTGATTTATCGCTCTTGAAGCAGACTATGTTTATGAATAAAGTCAAATTTTGCCAATGTGTTATAATGTGTTTTCAGCCGATGTGTTATAAGGAAAGTAATGAGAGAAAGAATAAATTGAGTATTGGAAGTAGGGAGGATAAGAAAACGCAAACTTTTTTTAGCGGCTTTTGAAAAGTTGAGATGGTGATGACAACTTGCTGGCCCGTGCTGGAAATGTCAGTGACGACATTATAAAGATATGTTATTATTTATTCATCACAATGGCCTCCTGCTGACTTGTCTTAATGATATTTTTACATTTGTCATAAATGTTAACAGGTGTCTATAGGTATTTTGTATGGGAGAGGATCAGCATGTCAGCAGTGACAGCGACACGTTGCTGAGCCGTCAGGAAGATTAAGATATTTTGATGAAATTTGATGCGCCAATAAGCCCAAAAACGAAGCCTATTGCTGTTTAGACCTAGTTCCCATGTAAAGATGCCCCAAAAATTGATTCTTAAGCTTGTTCGCTACAGGGCGTCAACCTAAAGATACTGTTATAAAAATTGGTTCAGTTATTAACATGGACCCAAGAACCAGACTTATTGATGTTCGATAGAATGGATCTATGTTTAGACTGTATAAAGTCCCCCAAAAATTGGCTCTTATAAGGGTAACTACACTCAAAAAAAAAAGTCAGTAAAGTCAGCAAAAAATGTTGCTGTATCAGCAAATTTTTAGTCAGGAGCGTGCTTGAAAAAAATCCTTGCTAAAATCACTAAACTTTTTGCTGAATATTAGTAGACTGAAAAAAACTCAAAAAACTTGTAGCGAAATTTTACTTTAGTTAATTTATTTGCTGAAAATTTAAATATAGAATATGTGTAGAGTTGTTTTTCTTTTTTTGTCATTTCCGTTTCCAGACAAGTTGCGACATCTACATCTTGTCTATCTGGTTGTCGTCCACGCTATGAATGCGGTTATCAGCACAATTTTTGTAGCAAAATAAATAAGTAAAACATTAGTTCAAAATTAGTTTAGTGCTAAAAAAAATATAACTAAAATTTTTGCTGAAAACGGAATTTCAGCAAAAAAAATTGCTGAAAACTAGTACACTTGATATACAAGACGTTTTACTATTTTTTCTACTAACTTATTTTTTTGAGTGTATTTATATTTTGAGCCTAGCAATGAAAAAACAGAAATTTGTTATTGAAAATGCCTTTATTATTTTTCAAAATATTCTTCTTTATGATGTATAACACTGTTGCATGCGTTCGAACCACTTGTCACAGCATTTTTTCCATTCCGCGTGATACACCTCCAAAACATGCTTTTTTAATGCATCTACAGCTTCATCTGCTGACGAAAATCGTTTGATGTACGGGAACAAGAAAAATTCAAAAAGTCACTTGTTTGAGCCGATGTGTGAGAGCTCGTGTTGTCATGATGCAGAATTATCAGTTTTTGTGGGTTGGTTTTTCTCATTACTCCGAACACTTCTGGCAAACAAATGGTGGTGTACTAAAGAAAGGGCTGCACAAAACCTTTTAATGTTCGTTTCCCTGGTAATAGAAGGTTTTGCTGGGTAGCTGAATTTCGACTAGACTGGTGTAGGGTATCATATAGTCAGCTTCCCAGACTCTATCTTTGTTTCTCGTTATATTTACATACGAATTTTAATTACTATATCAATTTTATGAATAATCAATATTTATTAAAATATGCTGCATAAAGTAAAAAACTTCTGTTTGTTTGGTTAAATGCCAAAATTTGTATTCTAAAAAAAGTTAAAGTTGCTGTCATTTGTACAATACAATTACATAAAGTTCATAAAAAAGTTTATAATATTCAGTAGTAAGACATAAAAATCAATTGTTGACTTAAAACACTAAAAATGCATAAGACAAGATTTAAACATTTGCAAATATATTACGAAATATTTAAGAAGACATGTAAAAGAAATTGTATAACATTTTAATGTGCATGAAAATTGGCAGTTACTCAGAAATACTAGCAACCTAATGTTATAAAGGATAAATTTAAAACTTGTCGAGCAAAATTTTTATCTAAGCGGAAAATCTATCTAGTTTTCTCTTTGTCAGGGGGTTTTTAAAGCTCCCGCATATTGTTCATATTCATCAAACTGGACATGGGAGTTATGAGCAAAAATTACCAATTATTGTGGCGGCAATAGACGAAATTTGTTAAAGCGCAGATATTATTTACTAAGCGAAGTCGGTATTGGAAATATCCCACACTAAGAGAATTATCATCACTTCAGTAATGAATTTCTTCATAGTTTCAATGAAAATTGTCATTGGAACTCGTCCATTGAAAGTTTTCATAGAATCTATGAAACAGGTTTCATTAAAGTCAATGTTTATGTAAAGTTCATAAAATTAGTGAAACTCTTCATAAAATTAATAGGCCACTCGTCCAATAAATAAATCATTCAGCCAATGAAGAGCTTCATAAAATCTATGAAGCAATTTCATTTACTATTATTTATTATAGTTGGTTGTTGTCGTTGGTAAGCTGGAGTGGACAAATAAAAAGTACTTAGCAAATGCAAAAGGCGTAATAAAATCGTAGCATATTTTACGGATGTATAAAGAATTCATTAAATAAAAAAGGGTCATAAAAAATATTTCGAAAAAATTAATATGATTTATAAAAAAATTTCAGAGTCCAAAATTAATAATAAAAAATTAATTTAAAAAAAAATAAAAATTATAAAAGACTATTCTCTCAGGAAATGACGATATTTTATTAAAAAATTAAAAAAAAAGTAAATACTAGTGAACAATTTCATATATATAAAGAACATTTTCATTAAATTTATGGAGATCTAATTTATGAAATTCAATGAATTTTTTTAATGAAATTATGAAATTTTATGAAAGAAAAGTTATGAAAAATTTCATAATATTAATTAAATATTATATACATAATGAAATTCTTCATTGGTTCTACGAAAAAAATTCTATGAAATTATATCATTAATATCATGAAGGATAATTCTCTCAATGCAGATTTGAAAACCCCCAAGCACGGCCAAAGGTTGACTACATAGGAAGGTAGCCCAGCCGAGGGCTGGCTACACAGAAAGGCATTTTTAACAAAGCCGAAGTTGAAATAACAAGACTTTAATTAACCCCGGCCAAAGGCCGTTTACATACAAAAAACTTTTTGTAACGCACTTAAACTGTTTTTTTATACCCTACACCACTATGTGGTCAGGGTATTATAAGTTTGTGCTGATGTTTGTAACACCAAAAATTATTGGTCGTAGACCCACCTTATAGTATACTGATCGGCTCAGAATTTTTTTTTATTTCGATTTAACGATGTCCGTCTGTCCGTCCGTCCGTCCGTCCGTCTGTCTGTCTGTCTGTCCATGCAATCTTGTGCGCACTCCACAGGTCGCAAATATTAAGATATTTTGATGAAATTTGGTACGCAGACCTATGTTGGCCCAAGGACGAACAAGTTTGATTTTGGTGAACATCGGTCCATGTTTAGACCTAGTGCCCATATAAGGGTCCTACCAAAATTATATTGTTTATACGCTGCAGGTCGTAAATATTAAGATATTTTGACGAAATTTGGTACACGGACCTATGTTAGCCCAATAACGTAGCCTATTGATTTTGGTGAATATCGGTCCATGTTTAGACCTAGTGCCCATATAAGGGTCCTACCAAAATTATATTGTTTATACGCTGCAGGTCGTAAATATTAAGATATTTTGATGAAATTTGGTACACAGACCTATATTGGCCCAATAACGCAGCCTATTGATTTTGGTGAACATCGGTCCATGTTTAGACCTAGTGCCCATATAAGGGTCCTACCAAAATTATACTGTTTATACGCTGCAGGTCGTAAATATTAATATATTTTGATGAAATTTGGTACACAGACCTATATTGGCCCAATAACGCAGCCTATTGATTTTGGTGAACATCGGTCCATGTTTAGACCTAGTGCCCATATAAGGGTCCTACCAAAATTATACTGTTTATACGCTGCAGGTCGCAAATATTAAGATATTTTGATGAAATTTGGTACACAGACCTATTTAGGCCCAATAACGCAGCCTATTGATTTTGGTGAACATCGGTCCATGTTTAGACCCAGTGCCCATATAAGGGTCCTACCAAAATTATACTGTTTATACGCTGTAGGTCGCAAATATTAAGATATTTTGATGAAATTTGGTACACAGACCTATGTTGGCCCAATAACGCAGCCTATTGATTTTGGTGAACATTGGTCCATGTTTAGACCTAGTGCCCATATAAGGGTCCCACCAAAATTATATTGTTTATACGCTGCAGGTCGCAAATATTAAGATATTTTGATGAAATTTGGTACATAGTTGGCTATGTTGGCCCAAGGACGAAGCCTATTGATTTTGGTGAATATCGGTCCATGTTTAGAACTAGTGCCTATATAAGGGTCCCCCCAAAATTGGCTTGGTTACAAACTGCAGGTCGCAAATATTAAGATATTTTAATGAAATTTGGTGCGCTGACTCACATTATAGAAAATTTTGACACAAGCCCCATTTTAACCCATTCGAATTTCGGATCCAAACAATACACCAGACTGGTGTAGGGTATTGTATAGTCGGCATGCCCGACTTTATCCTTTTTACTCGTTTTATTATGCACACTATCCACCCAGCAAAACCTTGGTAATATATGGGTACTACTATGAATATTACCTGGTAATATATCAAACAGCTTACCCTTGCATTACTTTAGAGCCTTACACCTTACCCTTGCATTACTTTTAAGACCAAATTCATACGTTTGGATGTTTTATTGGTATAAATAATTCGTTTTTCTAGAAAATTGTAGAAATTCTATTTTTTTGTTCAAAACCCGTGAATTTAAAATTGATATTCGGTTTAAAAAATTAAAATTTAAACAAAATCAGCCTTACTATCAATATATTCAAAACGTATATTTTAGTTAGTAGTTTGAAAATACAAATATTTTTGTTGGGTTTTCATACACAAAATGAACAAAACCGTATGATTAAAAATAAAGTCGACTTTAAATTTAAAATACTCTTTTATAGTAAGGGCCAATGTTTTTAAAAACTCCTTACGTGTAAGTTCAGAATAACATGTTACTAGGTAAGGAGTTACATCGATGGACATGCCCTTGTTAAAATAATAGTAATAAAAAAGTAAGAGCTTACCGCCTTCATTACAAAATGCTTATTTTTTTAACCAAACTTATAAAAAAATTTCCAAAATTTTTTGTTAAAATTATTATAATTTTTAATTTAATAATCAATATGAAACAAGATGAAATTTTAAAAAAGAAAACGTATTATTTTAAGGTTTTTTGTAACCTAGAGGTAATAGGTAAGCGTAACATGTAAGTTCAGAATAACATATTACTAGGTAAGGAGTTAACTCGATGGACATGCCCTTGTTAAAATAATAGCTTTGGTAATAGAAAAGTAAGAGGTTACGTACCGTTATTTCTTCTTACCAAAGTCATTACCGGGTAATAGAAAGTTTTGCTGGGCATTTATAGTTTTTTTTAGGAAATATAAAGTGTGTTTGTTTACATGCTATTTCATACTAGCTTTACCATTTTTACCAGTTTTACTCAAAACTCCGTTCGAGTACAAAAAAAATTGTAAGAAATAGTAAAAAATTTAAGGGAAATTTTACTACACCTTTTGTAATTGTAATTCAGAAAATATCAATTGAAATTCAGAAAATATCAATTGAAATTCAGAATTTCGATTTGAAATTCAGAAAACATCAATTGAAATTCAGAATTTCCATTTGAAATTCAGAAAACATCAATTGAAATTCAGATTTTCCATTTGAAATTCAGAAAAAATCAATTGAAATTCTGAAAATATCATTTGAAATTCAGAAAATATCAATTGAAATTCAGAAATTATCATTTGAAATTCAGAAAATATTATTTGAAATTTAGAAAATATCAATTATTATTCAGAAAACATCATTTGAAATTCAGAAAATATCAATTGAAATTCAGAAAATATCAATTGAAATTCAGAAATCGTCATTTGAAATTCAGAAAATATCAATTCAAATTCAGAAACCGTCATTTGAAATTCAGAAAATATCAATTGAAATTCAGAAAATATCATTTGAAATTCAGAAAATGTCAATTGAAATTCAGAAAATATCATTTGAAATTCAGAAAATATCATTTGAAATTCAGAAAATGTCAATTGATGTTCAGAAAACATCAATTGAAATTCAGAAAATATCAATTGAAATTCAGAAATCGTCGTTTGAAATTCAGAAAATATCAATAGAATTTCAATTGATATTTTCTGAATTTCAATTGATGTTTTCTGAATATCAATTGATATTTTCTGAATTTCAAATGATATTTTCTGAATTTCAAATGATATTTTCTGAATTTCAATTGGCATTTTCTGAATTTCAAATGATATTTTCTGAAATTCAATTGATATTTTCTGAATTTCAAAGGACGGTTTCTGAATTTCAAATGATATTTTCTGAATTACAATTGATATTTTCTAAATTTCAAATGATATTTTCCGAATTTCAATTGATATTTTCTGAATTTCAAATGACAATTTCTGAATTTCAATTGACATTTTCTGAATTTCAAATGACGATTTCTGAATTTCAATTGATATATTCTGAATTTCAATTGATATTTTCTGAATTTCAATTGATACTTTCTGAATTTCAAATGATATTTTCTGAATTTCAAATGATATTTTCTGAATTTTAATTGATATGTTCTGAATTTCAAATGATATTTTCTGAATTTCAAATGGAAATTCTGAATTTCAATTGATCTTTTCTGAATTTCAAATGGAAATTCTGAATTTCAATTGATATTTTCTGAATTTCAAATGGAAATTCTGAATTTCAATTGATATTTTCTGAATTACAGTTGCAAAAGGTGTAGTGTTTACTTAAAAAATTTTTTACAGCAAAAACTAGTAATATGTTTTTTGTTTAGCAAACGGTAAAATTGAACGCATTTTATGTGAATCGTTATTAAATTAATTAACTCTTATGATTCGCATTAAAGTTTACACTCCGCGGACGTTTTTATGCGATTTTCGTAAATTTTTTTTGTTAGTTTACTATTCTTCGAAATTTTTTGTTCGATTACTTTTGAATATTTTGACAACTTTTTCAATATTTTTTTTTCTTTTACTACACTCAAAAAAATAAGTTAGTAGAAAAATTAGTAAAACGTCTTGTATATTAAGTGTACTAGTTTTCAGCAATGTTTTTGCTGAAATTCCGTTTTCAGCAAAAGTTTTAGTTATATATTTTTAGCACTAAACTAATTTTGAACTAATATTTTACTAATTTATTTTGCTGCAAAAATTGTGCTGATAACCGCATTTATAGCGTGGACGACAACCAGATATACAAGATATAGATGTCGCAGCTTGTCTGGATGTTGTACAGACAACGGAAATGATAAAAAAGGAAATCAACTCTACACAATTTCTGTATTTAAATTTTCAGCAAATAAATTAACTAAAGTAAAATTTTGCTACAATTTTTTTAAGTTTTTTTCAGTCTACTAATATTCAGCAAAAAGTTTAGTGATTTTAGCAAGGATTATTTTCATTTGCAATCGACTAAGTGTTAGCAAAACTTTTGCTGAAGATTACTACTTTTTTGGTAAAAATCAGCTCGCTGATTTTCAGCAAACCTTTTGCTGAAATTACCAACTTTTTTGCAAGCACGCTCCTGACTAAAAATTTGCTGACGCAGCAACATTTTTTGCTGACTTTACTGACTTTTTTTTTAGTGTAGTTTTACTAGAAATGTAATCGTACAAAGGATAAAGGCTAGTCGTAGAAACCTATAGTCACAATTTTGGGTATTAAATACAATTTTCAATATTTTACAATATTCAGACATAATTTCTACACTCAAAAAAAAAGTCAGTAAAGTCAGCAAAAAATGTATATGTGATTCCATATATGGAAAAAGATTTCATATACAGACATATATGGAGGCAACTGTTATTTCATATGTGGAAAGGGCACTCATATATGGAAAAATATGGAAGTATATGTTATTAAATTTATGCAAAAGGGACTAGTATATACACATATTTGGAAGAATACATTTTTCCATGTGTGTGAAAGGAACTCATATATGCACTCAGAAAAGTTCTGCAGTTACTACATGACAGTTATTTGTGTAGTAATGCGGTTTTAGTTATTTTAACTACAATTGTAGTTAATTTACTTAGAGCAAAATATTTCAATGTTTTTGACAGTTATTTTTTCAAACTAACTACAAAAACTACCACATTGTAGTAACATTTATTTTATGCAGTTATTTTGAATTTTTTTTACAAATACTTATATTTTCAAGTGTATGTGCACACACACGAAGCAATCAGGAGCATGTGAATAACGTGCTTGTTTAGAAATTTCTAGTGAAAGAATATGAGTAGAACATGTTTTCTCTCGTCTTAGTCATAAAACAACGCCAAAGAGTGAGGACGCGTAATACGGAAAAGTTTATATATTTTTTATTAAGTTATTAAAATAATAAGGTAAGTTTTATAATATAAATTTATTTACGGGATTATTAAAAATTATTGTATTTATTTTCATTCAGTTCTTTTATATTCTCATCTCTTTCTACCTGGAGAAAAAAAGGAAGCCAAACAACGCCATATTTCATCCCTCACAGACGGACATCTACAACAATATCTTACTAGTGAAAAATAAAAGTGACATTAGTGTAAATTTTGATTTCTCAATTTTAAATAGAATAAAATTAAGTTAGGAGTGTTTACATAAATTTGTTTTTTATTAAATTAATAATTTTTAAAACAATTTGTATTTATGTTTTTTAACTACATTTGCAGTTGTTTGTACAGTTTTACAATAATTTGCATGTATGTTGTTTCACTTGCATTTGTAGTTGTTTTTACTACATTTGTCAGTTGATTTTTAAAAGTTAAAAATAACTTCATATTGCAGTTAATTTAACTGCAAATGTAGTCTACACTTTTTTAAGTGCAAATGCAGTTATTTTAACTGTCATTTGCAGTTGATTTTACCTACATAATTCCCTGAGTGTGGATAAATATGGAATTATGTATATTTAATGCCATAAATAAAAAAAGAAACATATGTAGTGCCTAATTTAAATGTCACATAAATTTATATTTATAGTACAACCTTATAATAAAGCACAGCAACGGTCTCATGAAATTTGACAGTTAAAATAGGAAGATGTCCGATACTGAGAGGGAACAAAGCATTAACAGGTTGTTTTTTTAATATCCCGGCTAAAAATCGGCATATATGGATTCATACAGGTTTAATGTATGATCGTGCTTGCTCATAAACCTGCATGCTTTTCCATACATGGATACATAAATCTCCATACATGCACCCATATATCTTCACACATGTGCATTAACGAAATTTGAGGCAATATCGACACGTATGTTCACGTATTAACATCCATGAACATGCATGAAAATGTATGATCATACATGCAGATATTACCTCAAATGGATATTACCTGTATGGATCCATATATGTGACAGCGCATAGAGAAAGGGACCTAAGGGTAAAAAAATCAATTTTTTTTTTTTTTG
This sequence comes from Leucophora obtusa, assembly GCA_949987735.1. Taxonomy (NCBI): domain Eukaryota; kingdom Metazoa; phylum Arthropoda; class Insecta; order Diptera; family Anthomyiidae; genus Leucophora; species Leucophora obtusa. The sequence continues at coordinate 139,190,363 of OX465298.1, forward strand.
TGGACAACATCTGAGCATCGAATGCGACCGATCCCATGCTCTCCTGAACAAAACCGGTTTTTCCCCTTAGGTCCCTTTCTATTTTGCGCGTCACATATGAAGATTTTTACCTGGGATGGAAGAAATTTTATTTAAATTTAGCGCATGCTTTCATTAAAAAGAGGGTCCGCCATTGGGAGTGTATGTTTTTTAGCGAGTTTTTTGAAATTCGTAGTTTTGAGATTTTAAGATATTTTTACAAAATTCGTATAATAAAAATTTGTTATAATTTTTGAGCTAAAAGAAATTTAGAAAAGATTTTTATACTACCATAAGCGCCTTAATAAGTTCCACAATAATCACTAAAAATAATTCCATTCTTTTCCTTTAACTGATAAAAAAAAAAAACTCCAAGTTAATAAAAACATGTTTAGGACGACTTTTCGTATGCACGTTGACTTTCAATGTGGATAACACTATGCGACAGTCAAAATCGGGATGGGAAATGTTATATCGGTCAAAAACAAGTTATACGTGTCCCGGCGTTTCGCTGGGTCACGTCTAGGAATCGAGATATATCGATTTGAAGTTAGTAACTATCATATAGGGGAAATTGTCACCTTTGGTGGTCTTTTTTTGACATAACTCGAGAACCACTAGTCCGATTTTGCTCAAACAATTTTAAAAAACTTAAAAATTACAATTCCTTTAATCTGTTCATATAACGTTTTTCTATATACTCAATAGTTTTGCCGGTAAAAATAAATGTATGAAGAAAAAAAATATTTTTTGCCTAAAATATTAATTTTTTTATTTTTTAAATTCATAAAAAATCCAAAACGGAAAAAAAGGCAAGTCGTATTACATTTATTATTATTATTTCACGCAAAGTCACATAACCTTTAAACAAAATGAGACATAGATCATGAAAATCGATGGACGCGTTTCGCTTTTATTCATAATTAAGTGAAGGTATCTCATTTTGACAAGAATATTGATTTTATGTTTCAATGAGTTTGGATAATATTTATTATATATTATTTATTATTAACACGTAAAATTAAAAATTATTACAGGTAATTATTAGGTTATTACATAGATACATAGGTTATAAAAATCGATGAACGCAAAACTTATTTTCGTTTGTTTGCGCCCTTTACTTTCTTGCGTGGTGGTTCGCCCACTTGTTCAGAGTCTGTATCGGATGAGGATCTGTCTTCATCTGGAAAAAATCAATTGTTTTTAATCAGTCAGTTAACTTCATTTTTGTGACTTACCCTCGGAGGAAACTCCCATTGTATATTCTTCTTCTTCATCTTCATTGTCGAGATCGTACGTCTTTTGCGACCACCAACAAATTTCAGCCAGCAGCGAATCGAGCCTTTTGCTTCGCTGACTCGTGGGAAAATATTATTCAAACAATCAAGAATTTTCGGTTGCTTCACAATGGCCTTGATGAAATTTTTTACGATTCCCAGTTTGATATGGAGAGGGGGCATGAGGACGCTCTCCATTGGCACCAGTGAATCATTTACGCAGTTGTGTCCTTTCTCCGTTGGATCTCGAGGAAGCCAGTCATGCGTTTCGTATTGGTTTCCTTTAAATCGGTTATCCCAAAGACACAAGAAACACATGTTTTTCGTATAGCCTCCTTGGAGACCTCTTAGCATCGCCACGACTTTCAGATCACAACTGAGAGATTAATCAGAACTGGGTCGACAACGACAACGACGTGCTTTTTCATATATTTTGTATGGGAAGCAAAATGTCGCCATGTCGTCCGGCGATTTGTCGTCGTAATAGAATCTATTCTATTTTCGTGACGACACACTAATACACACTCAAAATGTTTGTCAAATAGTTACCATATTTTTAACTACTTAAGGGAACAGAGTTGCAGAAATTCGTATTAGAGTTGCAAAAATTCGTACTTTGTTTACAAAAAACATATTTTTTTGACGGAAGAAATATAATTGAAAATAAAAATGCATAATTTACCACAAAAAAGCAAAATTAAATACAAAAAAATGTAAAACAATAAGAATTAATGGAAAACCAATTGAATTGGTGAAGAATTGTGGCGAAAAAAATACAACCATATTCTTGTTTTGTTTTAATTTTTTTCTAAACGTCAAAAAATGTCGACAATCGATTGTCGCTGAATTTAAATTATTCGCGACGACTTTTGCTGTCGTCGGTCGACAATCGACACAGGTGTGATTAACCTCTAGTCCGCCACATGTGATCAGTGTAGCAAACTTTATCCAAAATTATTTTCATCGAATCGTATGTTTCGCTCATGTCTGTGCTGTAGCCAATGGGAATGCTTGGTTTTTTATTATATTTATGTAGCAAAACGACTTTCAGGCTTGATTTCGAAGAATCGATGAACATTCGCCAATCAGCTGCGACATAATTAATGGCCATCGCCTCCATCAGTCCCTTTATATCGTGGCAGTAAACAAATGTGTTCCCTTCGTTGAGTGTGTAGTACCGTTGGAATAGCAATTGTCGTCTTCGATATCCGGTGACTTTGACATTAGGCTCCAAATTGTTGCCTTCTTTCAAAAGCTGGGCAAGTTTTTCTGCTTCACGTTGAGAAAGGTTTAATTCTGCAACAATCTTGTCCACTCTTGCTTGTGATATTGGAATTATTTTGTTCGATGGGCCGGCTTCTGGTGTTGGTTTATAGGTGAAATCCGATTGATCCATTGTTTCAATAGAAAAAGAAGTTTCTCTGTCAGGACTTGGAAGCGGTGGAATTGGTATTTCACCCGAATGCGGTAGAGGTATTTGTGCACTTCTAACAGATATGTAAACTCTTTATTTAAGGCCTTTAAGATTTACTCCACATATTTTGTTTGCGCAAGCGTAACAGTTATCGGAATTGTGCTCTCCTGGATCAGTCCAAATCATTGGTGCACCAAAAGAAAGTGAACTGCGTTTCCCTTGGATCCACATGTTAAGAGCATTGTAGCACATTTTACAAATTTTGTCTGGGGCCCACGAAACGCCGCGAATTATTTCGGAATCAAAATAAAGTTTAAAAGCACGCTCCACTTGCTCAGTGAGCAATGCAGTATTTGTTGAAAAAGCTCTTTTGCCACAAACGTAACAAAATAAATTGATATTTTCTGGACAATTTGCACTCATTTCGGTTTTATACTTTTATTACTTTTTCGTCACTTTAAAAAAATCGTACTTTACGCGTTCGGAGACACTTGTTAAATGACAAAAATCGATCAATGAACACCTATAAAAACTACGTAAGTTTCAATATTTTACTGAGAGGTACTTATGAATTGGCGCATCTTTTAAGGGTGGCTATATACCTGATTCGTGTGCGTTTTAAAGTTTTCGAAACGTTCTAAAACATGACCACTCATAAATGTGGGTGCAATTTGTGTAACAAAATCATGCAGGTAGCCAACGGAAAAAACCCAAATAATTAAAAAAAGTGCACTTTCCTTTTTTCCTTTTAATTGTCCACGCACATTTATGACCGTTTTTTAGTTTGTTACCGCTACCTTAAAAATCAAATTGTGGGTGCAATTTGTGTAACAAAATCATGCAGGTAGCCAACGGAAAAAACACAAATAATTAAAAAAGTGCACTTTCCTTTTTTCCTTTTAATTGTCCACGCACATTTATGACCGTTTTTTAGTTTGTTACCGCTACCATAAAAATCAAATTGTGGGTGCAATTTGTGTAACAAAATCATGCAGGTAGCCAACGGAAAAAACCCAAATAATTAAAAAAGTGCACTTTCCTTTTTTCCTTTTAATTGTCCACGCATATGACCGTTTTTTGTTTGTTACCGCTACCATAAAAATCAAATAACCTTTTGTTTATTACTTTTTTTTAATATTTTAGGCAAAAAATATTTTTTTCTTCATACATTTATTTTTACCGGCAAAACTGTTGAGTATATAGAAAAACGTTATATGAACAGATTAAAGGAATTGTAATTTTTAATTTTTTTAAAATTGTTTGAGCAAAATCGGACTAGTGGTTCTCGAGTTATGGGACACGTATAACTTCTTTTTTATCGATATAACTTTCCCTGGTAGTTTGAACCCTTCCCGATCACTGACCCCTACCATTTGTCTCACAGTGTATTTATTAACATTGAAAACTCAACGTTTACTTTTTTGGAGGCTTTAAAATAATATATTACCGATATTGTATTTAATAATAACCTATTAATAATAGTAAAAATAATAAGTTATTCGTATTATATTATAACTACTTATTATGCGAAAGTACGATTTAATAAAAATTTAGAATCTACTTACATTGCTCGGATCGGTGTACTTTTAAACAATGTCATTATTGGTAACGTCTTATTTTATTCCCTATTTGTAACCAATGAAATTTGTACTAAAGTGTAACGACTTATTTCACTCCATACAAGTATGTACTTATTTTAGCTAACTAGTGAATTTAATATTACAAGTAACAACTTATTTCGGTACTTCCTTCGTAATCACTTATTTTAGCCTATACCGGTACGATTTAGACAACTACTTACCCCCGATGACACCCCCATGTTAAAATAATGTGTTATGCGACCAAAGTGTAAGTACCCGATTAAAAAAAATTTATATGGGGCTTTATACAGTCATATGTAATTGAACATGAGTCTTTATACAATTTTATCCGAGAAATGGGCCCATATATATTTTATAAGTTTGCATCAATTCAGTTATAATTTGATAATATCAGATATAAATAATGGCGCGATATAATGTGATCACACTTTATATAGTGCTATAAAATTATAGCTGAAATGGTACAAACATATAGAAAAACAAATATAGTTGTATATGCACTAAAAATTTCACTGAAATCCTAAACGTTTACAGAAATAACGACCTGAGATTTTGTCAGACCTAAAACTTAATGAAAGCTATTAAACTTTTATGGATTTTCACAAAAGGACATTTTAAAGGAAAGCACAAACACCTTTACTGTTGCTTTAAACTGTTTGTATAAATTTTCTAACAATTTCTTTCCATTGCAAATTTTATTTTTAACAGCCTCTGATAAAATTAACTTAGAATAAATCCTTTCGTCTAAAGAAAATTTTGTAATTTTGTAACTCATTTCGACTTACCCGAGTAAAAATAGTTATATATTGTCATATATAATGCGATTGGGTTATATCTGAAAATGAATGGAGTCACTTTAAAACACATATCATTATATACAACTACATCTGATATTATTTTCTCAACGAATTTTTTGTATGGTAAATGATGTTATTACATATCCCCAAATCTGACTCCATATATAACACCATAAGCCATATAAAACTAATCAAAATATATGTAGTGACCGATATGATTATATATGATTCGATACTAAGTTATATAACACTGTATGTGTTGTCATACTAAAAATATATTCTTGTAATTTTATATAACTTTCTATATAATCCCGTAAAAATTAATATATAGTTCAACATGAAATTTAGTAGTCTGCAAATTAAGAGTTAATTACTCCATACCCGAGTAAAAAAGTATATATATAATTATATGTGAATGGATATATTTGCAATATGTAGCTGGATATAATTTCATCCGAAAAATGGTTATATTAAATTGTATCAAATCGGATATAATTGTATTTACAAGGATACAAAGTTATATCAAATGATAAACTTATATCCAAATTTTGTCCCGATCAAATTGGATATAAGTTAATACAATACGATATGATTTAATTTAAATGATAAAAAAAACTTTGTATTGGAGGGTAACAGGATTTCGGGTCCGGATTTTCGGAAAACGAACAGTTTTTCAATCCAGAATAATTAGTTTCGCGAAAATCAAATTGGCTTCAAATTATTATTTATCGTTTTATTTGACGCCGGACATCTAAATTAGGAAATAAAAAATTATTGGTATTGTACAGATCGTAAAATATTTACCATTGAAAATCAGATCGTTTTCGTTTTCTATATTTATCACATGCCTGACTATCAGCCAGGCCTACTGTTGATAATCAGTAACTATTAAAGACGTTAATGTATAAATCCGTTATTCTTTAAAGACTAGATCATTTTTTATGAAATATGGGAATTTACTTTGGACTTATAAATTTTTTTTAAATGAGTTAACCTTTTTTTGTATTTTAAATAAAATTTTAATGGCTAGTCCGGCAATGCACTTCTTTTTTGTTGGAGGCTCATAGTTCCCGATTTATGGAGATGAAGATGATCTACAACAATATCCAACGGTTATATCTACACTCAAAACTTATCGGACCAGAAAAAAATATATATATCGTTGGAAAGGTACTTGAAATACCTTTTCAATGATATATAACATGCCTAGATTTATTAACCCATTACGAGCCGGGCCATGATTTTAAATGTTAATTTTTTTAAATTAGATTTTTTAAATTAAAAAAAAAACTTTTAGAAGTAAAAAAAGCTCAGACAATATTAATTTAATGAAAAAATTGAGTAAAACATATAAAAAAATTGTTTTTGATCAAATATTATATTCAGCCTTATTGCGGTTGTCGTTGTCGTATTACGACAGCAGGCGTTGTCGTTGTCGTTTTCATTATTTTTTGGTATTATGTAAAATATACGACAGAAAATATAAGAAAATTAAATATTTCATTTATTTTTGTAGTGTTTTCATAAAATAACCAAAAAAATAAATTTTGTAATAATAAAACCATTATTGTCTCATAAAAGCAAGGTGTCAGAGTGAAAATTTCCATTTTAAGGATAGTGTGTTTTTCCACTAGTTGTAAAATACCCAGTGAATTCAATTTTTTTAATTTTTCTTTTAAAAAAATTATATTTAAATAAAAAATTTCTAATTTTATTAATATATTAAAGTGATTTTACGTCTAATTTTACTTAATTTAATACTTTTTTTAAACCTTTTTTTGAGGCTGTCGTGAACAAAAATGTATACGACAGTTTTTGGTGTATTTGACCGACAAAAACGACATTCGCGGTACCAAAAAATGCCTTTTGGCAAAAACGACAAATTTTCTTGTCGTATACGACAACCGAAATTAGGCTGATTAATCTTGAATATATTAGTTAATATCGAACTTGGGTCTGATATTAACTAATATATCGTCGGCTTGCCTGCACTAAGTGCTGTTTTTGGTTTTAACAGGTTTGAGCGAAAAAACTTATTTATATTATCCTTTTAAGATATTTTATTGATATCATATGCCCTAATGATTCACGACCTTATTTACTACATTATTAAGGCGTAAGATGTCAATGAAATATATTAAGAGGATAATATAAATCAGTTTTTTCGCACTCCTGAAAGCCTGTTAAAGAACACATAACACTACTTGCAGGCAAGCCGACGATATTGTTATATAAAAAAATAAAATTATAAATACTTTTCGTATCTATTTATATATAAAATTTTGAACGGTTTTATGAATAATATATTCCTGTATATACAATTTGCAATAAAGCAAATACTGATATATGATATCCCGAGTAAAAATAGTTATATAGGAAATTATATAATTTAATATGGACTAATATGTTTATATATAGTCAAGTGTAACACTATATCTTTGCGGATATAATTATGTATAGCTTTGAGTTTTTCAAAAATTTCTTATATGATGTCATATATAGATCAGTATAAATATACATGTCCCCATATATATTTGTATGTACCATAAATATTTACATATGCTATGACAATTTTAATACATCGTCATATATAATTAAAAATGGCTTTATCGGAAAATATGTAAAGTTTTATATAGCTCAATGTTAAATTTTTTTCTAAGTTGTTTTAGATATGTTTAAGTATAACCCAATGTAAAAAAATCTATGTTTTTCTGAGATATATTTATGTATGATTTCAAAATATAAAAGGCGTACTCATTATAACTCCTAAATTCCTTGTAAACCTTGTATAAACACATGCCATATTTTTATGTATGGAATTTGACATTAAAATCATAAACATACCAGGTTTACACAGTTACGGGTAGAATACAAGTTTATATGAGAAGGCTTAAAATGCTTGGTTAGAATTATGTACAACTTCTTTTAAATTTTTATTTAAATTTTTAATTCTTAACTTAAGGGTGTTATTTTTCAGTACTTTTTAATAGTTTTTGTTTTGATCTTGAAGTATGAAGCGTTATATAATTATGTCTTTCTACATCAAATTAGATATAATTATATCGGGTCAAAATCCGGATAAGATTCTATATGATTCAATATATTTAGATCTTATCCGATATAATTTTATCCACCATTTTTCGGATCATAGCATATCTCCAATTATATTAAATAAGATATCATTACATATGACATCATATTATTTTTTTTACCCGGGATAATATGATTACATATGAGAAAATTTCTAAAAAAATTTTTAATATATCATCATATAAAAACATATAAGGTCGCATACAATATTTTATATTATCATATATTTTAATATTAAAAAATATATGTTATATATACCCGGGTAAAAAAAATAATATGATGTCATATGTAATGATATTAAATTATATAATTTCCTATATAACTATTTTTACTCGGGTATGCATAAAAAGTATACCTACTATCAGACAAAATTATATAAAATCAGATATTTTTATATCGATTTAGATATAATATGATGTCCAGGATATGGACAAATCTCGGATCAAACTCTATCAAATTTTATATAATTAGATACATGTAGATGACCCATTTTTCGGATCAAGCTGTATGTGGTTGTATATGGGGACTTATCAAATAAGATATAATTATATATGACACCATATTAAGATTTTTACCCGGGTAGGTTGTTTTAGAAAAGGAAGTTTTAATAAAATATCTTAAAAGTAGATTTTGTAACAGTTTTTTCGCTCTCCTGAAAATCTATTAAGAAACACATGTGACATTTTGCAGGCCGGTCGACGATAATACAAAGTGTTATTGAAACTTAAGATACAAAACTATTATAAATTAACTACACTCATAGAAATAAATCTGTAAATATAGCAGAAAAAGCAACTAAAACATAATTAAAAATGATGCTCCAGAAAAAATTGTTGAATAAATAACTAAATACTAGTAAAAGAAGAACAGCAAAACTGTTACATTCACAGAATTTTAGTTATATTTAAGTTAACTTTTAGTTAATTGAAAATGACAATTTGTTCTGTATAATTTGCAGAAAATTTTGCTAAAATTTAGTAAACTAAAAATAGCAAAAATAAACTCTTATACCTACAAAATTTTTGTTATTTTTAAGCTAAATTTATTTGAATCCAAATAGCGGTCTATCCTGCTAAACTCAGCAAAAATATTTGCTAAAAAAATTGTAAACCGCTGTTTTCAATAGGCTCGATTTTTATTTGCATTTATTTACATTTGAATGTTAAGTTTTGAAAACGCGATAAATGTAAAGAAAAGGTCAGTATGAATGGCTGTAGTTTCAAAGCTGTTCGAAAACTCAGTTTTGAAAACGCGATAAATGTAAAGAAAAGGTCAGTATGAATGGCTGTAGTTTCAAAGCTGTTCGAAAACTCAGTATGAATCTACTGTTATGACTTTGCATAATATTCTTTGCTAAAGCCAAGTACACATTACTTTTCTTCACACAAGTATGACAAAAAGTATGCTAAAATAGTCTGGTTGTCAAAAAAGTATAAAAGAAAATATTTTAAGTGTTCAGAGTGCTATCGACACACACAACAAATAAATTAAAACATTTATTTTTTCTTCTATTATTACTTTTTTCACCATTAGTTGTTTTTAATATTTGTTTACATTTATTTGTAAATAACACAACACTTGTGTTGATAAATCTTGTCAAAAAAGTTTGACCGCTTTTTAAAATGTGTGGACCAATTTTGACATGTGTTTAACGAACAGTGTTCACACTATTATACATTTTCTTTATACAACACATTTCTGACATGTATATCACACTTGTGTGATAATCTAAACAGGGCTTAATTGAGACCAACATACTTTTTTACATTGAGCATGCGGGGGCATCAATGGGTAAAACTTATTCGAGTATGCTGAATTCAATGGTTTTAAGGTTAGCCTAAAAATGATATTTGAATCTAAAATTTCTGACGTATGAAGATTATGTTCAATGGTGTTATGTCGATTACTTTATTTCGAATAGGTAAAAGTCTGCTAATAAAGTAAATGAACAAATAGGTGTTGTATTAATGTGCCTCAGTTTAAAGGAAATAAAAACATTCTTGAATTTAAGCATCAAGATAGAGATATACAAAATAGTCAAAGTAGTTGAATTACAAAACACAAAACCACAACAAACTTTCTAGATACATTAGTAAAGAGATATCAAATAAAATAAAAAAGTTAATAGTAATGACTCACCATATTTGACCAAGTATCAAAGGCGGTAATTGAGATTGTAAAAAGAAACCCTTTGCTTGAGCACCGGTTACAAAACCAACTTGTGGTTGTAATGCTTTAAATTGTTCCTGATATTTCAATTTTTCGCGTTGGGTTATAACCCAGGGATCCATAGCGGGATTCATGGTGATATTTTGGTTAAAGCTGCTGGTGGCAACGATGATTTAGACTTTGTTTTACAAAGATGAATAAGAACAAAATGTGGGTGTATATCAGATTTAACTGTTCAATGGAAGCAAAATGTTGTATTCAAAAACAGACACTAATCTCTATAATAATTTGGAAATTAGGGCGATGCACTTAATTTTGGTATTTTTCGTTTAGTATACAATAGTGACACACATTTGACAGTTGTATTGTTCTCCCGGTGAATTGGATAGATGATGAGTGACAGTAGTGGAACAGAGATGTTTTTTCTTTTGTTAAAAAATTTCCACTGAGCTTATATATTTTTGCATTGAAAATTTAAAGTGCCTTTAAGGGTGTATTCCTTGAATAGGATTTTAGAACATTTTTGTTTGACGATGACTTCCTTCCCAAACTAAAATATGTTTTGCCAATGGGTGTTTTTTTTTCTTATTGGAGAATTTGTTTGTCGGAATCTTGAGATTTTTATTGTATACACTAGCTTTGAATTTTTTTCTATATTTCTTGTTGTACTACTACCGAGTGCCCGTATTAATTTTTTGAACTTTTCTGTTGGTTTTGTTGTTTTATCTTCCTTTCTATTGCGTTTGCGTTTGTTTTTTGTATGTTTAACTCCCACCACCCGCTTTTTATTTTTGAAGATGATGGTGGTGATGTATGGTGCTTATTCTTCCACTCTTCTCTGATTTATATTAATGGTTATTTCGTTAAAGTTGCTCGTTTTGCTCTGATTTGGAAATAGTAGGTTGCTATTTTTGTTGCTGCTATTGTTGTAGTTGAGAGTTGTGATAAATTTTTTGTTGTAAGCCCCTCTCAGCCACTACAGCTAAAGCAGGAAAATTGACGAACACGAATGAACGTATGCAGGCAGGCAGCCACAAAAATCACATATGTGTATCCCGTAAATATATTTTTTATTGGTTGAAAAAAATTACGATAGTAAAAAAATTATAAAACAAAAGAAAAGCAAATTTAAAAAATTTAATAAAATAGCAGCAATAAACTTTTTCAAACACTTTTCGTAATCTCGTATTTTGCTAAATTGGTAACACTCAATATTTTTTTTCAAATGACTTGAATTTTTTCAATTGCAAAATTCCTTTACAAATTTTTCATATTTCTTTACAATATTAACTCACTTTTATATTTTTTTATTAAATTTACACTTTCCTATTATTTTATAATTTATTTCACAGAAATTTTATAATTTTATTCAGTTTTTATCGTGTAATTTCTGTCAATTGGAAAATTTGTCTACTACTATTCGCAAACGTCACTTTTTTAATCAATAAATTTAGGGTTATTGTGCTGCACAGGGTTTTCGGGGGGTTGTAAAAACGCGACGTTAATGGGCATATAAACGAATATAAACATTCATATTGTTATTACCCGGTGTCTTCAAATGGAATCCCAAGAAACATTTTTACGGACTCTCCGGCACTTACGGAATCATGAATCCGGCTTTTACGGCACATTAACGGTCCGTAATACACGTATCCGTCACAGCTTGTACGTATACGGAACATTAACGGACCGTGTAATCGGATTTGCGAACACAATACGTTTTAACTCCGTTTCCGTAACGTAAAATACGGATTTAATTGATTTTAATTTGTTTTCAAAATAAAAACAATTAAATTATTTTAAAAACTTTCTGTGGCGAGAAATTGGTGGCGCTAGATGGAATAGGTCCAATACATCATCAATTAACTAACTTCAAGTCGCATACATATATGGTAACATTAATAAAATTTAGTGCGTGTTTTATAATGGTTTGTGTAAGATCGTTTGTTTTTGAAACAAAAGCTCTGTTCCGCGTACGTTAACGCGGCTACCCAATTTTTCCAAAATTGTGTGTAAATTGTTGTTTCGAGTAAAACACCATCGTAAATACAATCAATTATACCATAACTAATTTATATTTTCTTTTGCATGTAGATGATCGATTTTATTATGGGTGGCTATTGTGAATTGATGCGCTAGATAAAGAGCTAAACTGATGTGCTGCATATAGTGTAAATAGTGTAAATGTAAATAATATCATTATTAATAAATCTACTAAAAATCAAAAAAAAAATTTACTCAAAATTAGTCTATTTAGATAGATATACAAGTCCGTTTTGGTCCGGAATCACCCCGTTTATACACGACATAACGGTCCGTAAATGGTCCGTCATTGACGGACTTTCAACGGACTTGACCGTTTTTTACACGACGCAACGGTCCGTTTTCTGGTCCGTTTACGGATCCGGAAAACGGTACGTAAACGGAGTTGGATTCCGTTTATGACGGACCGAAAACGGTACGTAAACGGAACGATTTGTTTGTTGGGATATATTACATGATCAGAATTGTCAAAATGTTTGATAAAATTTTGTATTTTTGGAAAAAAAAAATCTATGACATTTTTAAAGCCCAGTATTTTGTTTAAAAGAGCGAAAAAATTTCGATCTATGTTTGGAGCTCAAAAACTATAATAAAAACATTAAAATGCACAAATTTTTTATGGTGTATAAAAAGTTACAATCATAATTAACCCGAATGTCACTTTTTCGCTACATTTTCAAATGGTCCTGTCTATTAAATTGATGCGAAAAAAATTCAACCGCAATTTCGCAAAAATTCCACGCAAGTGAAAAATCATTTTTTTTTTTTATATGGATTTTGACGGTTTTTTTCGCAAAAGTACGAACAAAATACTGGGCTTAACCATGAAATAGCCAAGTGTTCTCTACCACTTTGCAATTGAAAGGATTTTGACGTTTTCATATCTTAAGCGGAGAATACAAGAGGGAACATTCGTGAAAAAATTCCCAGTTTTTTGTGAATGAGTGTGTTGACATCATGCAATTCGTGTTTACAAAATTATTTGATATTTTTTGTTCCCTACTGAATGTTCCTTCGTGTATTCTCCGCTTTATAATTTCAAGACACCGGCTGAAATACAATAAAAAGATAGCAAGCAATTGTCCAAATGATCTCGTCTCAAGTGACCTAGTGTCTTGACATGAAATAAAATGATGATAACAAGCAATTGTCAAAATGATTTCATCTCAAGTGAAGACACTAAATTTCAATTTTTATTGCAATATCATGATATCGCTGACATGCAAGCGGCCCTTGCAATGATGCCTGCCATGAAATGTCACTTTTCGTTTTAATTTTAACTTTGTAATAAAGAAATTTGGTAAAGAGAAAAGGAAAGTGTTTAATTTTTTTTATTATTTCTAGATAAAAATTAATGTTTGATAAAATTTTGTGTTTTTCGAAGAAAAATCTATGGTATTTTTTATCTACGAAATGGTCAAGTGTTCTCCACCAGTTTGAAATTGATATCATTTTGACGTTTCACTGAAATGGTTTTGACATTTCATATCATATAATGTATTGCATTTGAAGACACTGGGTAAAAAGAACACGTGACCATCCCAAAAACAATTCAGTCCGTTTATGCACCGTTTTCGGTCCGTCATAAACGGATTCCAACTCCGTTTACGTGCCGTTTTTTATTTTTAAATATTTTGTTAGTATTTAAACCGTTAATAATAATAACAAAAAATGTCACCTTAAATATATTTTAATTACCTTTCCAATGATGTATATATTGTCCCAATCGGACCATAAATGACGAAGATATAGTAAATTCCATTTTCAAACATTTCCGCGATTTTTTTTTAAATCACCTCAAAAAGCACTATTTGGTGGAAAAAATCGTTGAGGTGCCCTAAAGGCAACTTCTTCCATTGTTTTTCGTCCAACGTTCTTGGCAAGCCGTCAAATTAGACATTACATGCTCAAATTCATACAGCCGGCCAGAGTACCGGTTCCAAATAGTTTGCGAAGCAGTGATAAATGTTTTTCGCTCATTTAAAAATAATTACAACAAATGACAGTTTTTATCATTTCACCGCTTGCAAACTATTCAGAATCGGTACTCAGGACGGTGTGCATCATCTTATACTTCGTTCACATGAACGAGATTATTAATCTCCTCGATTTATTTTCTATGATCTATTACCATATAGTGTCAAAAAATTGCCTTATGTGGTAATAGAATAAAGAACAAAAATGTTAAGATTTAGTCAACTCGTTCATGTGAATGCCCTATTAGGTCGTCTTATAGGTCATTCACATGAACGAGATAACTAAATCTCATTTGTGTTCTTTATTCTATTACCTATAAAATCATATTTTGACATTATATGGTAATAGAATAAAGAACCAAAAACGATGAGATTAGTATTCGCATTCATATGAATGTCGTATTTAGGCCACTTTACCAGTAATTAGACCACCGGTATGAAGAAATCGCTCAACTCTGCTATGTACATGAATCACAAAATTAGATGACAATCTGGCAACACAATATTTGCTTGACAAGCACAAACTTGAACTAGGTTATGTTGATTTTCGAAAATATGGATGCCGTCGTCCATTTTTAATTAAACCATCGACTGGATAAGAGGTGCACGTGTTATAAAGTAAAGTAGGGGCTAATATTTTGTTAAAATCATTTAAATATAAATCGCAATGTCCACTACTTCAGAAGAAGAAGAAAATATAAGTGATGTTGAAGAGGAGGAAGAAGTTATTGAAGAGGGGAAACACGAGGATGACTCCAATGAAAATTCTGAACAAGATGAAAATACTGATAAAGATAAACCAATGACTTGGAAAGAATTGGTGAGTAAAATTGATAAATACTTAAGAGTATTTAATGAAAGGCGTTTAATTTATGAGTAGTTCTTTTGATTAACAGGGTCTAAATGATACTTTATCAAAAGCATGTGAAGAATTAAAATGGAAAGCTCCCTCCAAAATACAAAAAGAAGCTATACCGGTAGCGTTGCAAGGCAAAGATGTTATAGGTTTGGCTGAAACGGGATCTGGAAAAACGGGCGCATTTGCATTACCCATATTACAGGCCTTATTGGATAATCCACAGAGATATTTTGCCCTGGTTTTAACACCAACCAGGGAATTGGCATTTCAAATATCAGAACAATTTGAAGCTTTAGGTAAGTTTCAAAATAGTTATATTTTAACGAATTCTAGGAACCTTTGTAATGTTATATATCCCCGCTGCTAGGCCATGATGTTACACTGTAGTTTGATACAAAAACACATGAAATTAAACATATTTATATTTTCGTCACTACCTCTGAGCCTTTTTTATATCTAAGCAAAGTTAAAATTTTCCTAAGTATAATACTAATCATGTTCTCAATATTCTTCCCGCATTCAGGTAGTGGTATTGGTGTCAAATGTTGTGTTGTAGTCGGTGGTATGGATATGGTTTCACAAGCCTTACAATTAGGTAAGAAACCTCACATAATTGTAGCCACCCCCGGAAGGTTGGTTGATCATTTGGAAAATTTAAAAGGTTTCAACTTAAAAGCCATAAAATATCTTGTTATGGATGAAGCCGATCGTATCCTTAATATGGATTTTGAGGTTGAATTGGATAAAATTCTAAAAGTTTTACCTAAAGAACGCAGAACGTTCTTATTTAGTGCCACTATGACGAAAAAGGTTAAAAAACTACAAAGAGCGTCATTGAAAGATCCCGTAAAAGTAGAAGTCTCTAATAAATACCAAACTGTAGAACAATTGCAACAGTACTATATATTTATACCCGTCAAATACAAAGATGTTTATCTTGTACACATACTTAATGAATTGGCTGGTAACAGTTTTATGATTTTTTGCAGTACGTGCAATAATACCGTAAAAACGGCTCTAATGTTAAGAGCTTTAGGTTTAGCTGCCATTCCTCTACACGGACAAATGTCTCAAAATAAACGTTTAGCTGCTCTTAATAAATTTAAAGCGAAAAATCGTTCTATACTTATTTCAACAGATGTAGCGTCCAGAGGTTTAGATATACCCCACGTTGATGTAGTACTTAATTTTGATATACCCACTCATAGCAAAGATTATATTCATCGTGTTGGTCGTACTGCTCGTGCTGGTCGCTCCGGAAAAGCTATAACATTTGTTACCCAATATGATGTTGAACTATATCAGCGTATTGAGCATTTACTGGGCAAACAATTGCCCCTATATGCATGTGAAGAAGATGAGGTAATGGCCTTACAAGAACGAGTAAGTGAAGCTCAACGTACAGCGAAATTAGAACTTAAAGATATTGAAGAATCTAAGGGAGCAAAGGGTCGGTTTAAGAAAGGTGCTGGTGGTGATGATTTTGATGATTCAGAACAATTTACTGGTGCCCGTAAACGTTTTAAAGCTGGTGGTGGTGGCGGCGGCAAAACCAATTGGAAAAAGGCCAAAAGGAAATAATTTTTACTTTATTTTTACATTGTCTATAGTTTTTAATTTAATTTTATTGTATTATATTTTTAATTAATATATGAAATAAATATTACATTGTAATCAAAAATTTTAAAATGATTAATGAATTTCCTAACATGTACGTAATGGTAATCTGTGAGCGTAATAATCAAGAATTTTACTACAATCTTTTTGATTAAACAGCAATCTCAACCAGAAATTTCGGAGCGCTCATAAATAAAATTCTAAAGACTGATAAAAATATTTTTTTTGAAAATATATTATTTGGTCAAGGGAAATTGAATCAAATACAGGGGGATTATGTAATTCGATTCGAAAATAGAATGTTTTCGTACAGGATTTTCGCATTGAAAATTAAGTAACAAAAATAGTTTTAATGTGGAAAATAGTTGAAAACGTGTATTTGCAATAGTCATGAAAATGTAAAAAGTAAAAGAAGTAAATTTCAAGAACGGTTAATTCTGATTAATCAAATTTATGAACAATATTTTGTTTTTCTTTGTTGAAGACGCCTTTTAACACCAGTTTATTATAGAAACAATGAAATTTGAGAATGGGCATTGGTAAAGTCTGACCATTGAGCAAACAATCTGGCATGTGATGGAAAACGATCGATTTTGATTTCGATGGATTTGGTTAAAAATCAAATAATATGGATAGAAAAGGCAAAGAAGTTTAAAATTTTTTTAAACCACTTTAGTTGTATCAGGTATATTGATTTACGTCTTCTTATCGCTTTTAAATTAAAAATAATACAAAATATTCATAATTGAAATTTCAAAAACGATCGATATGAAACCGTTCGATTTTCATCACATGCCAGAATCTCTCCGATTTTCTTTATTTAGAGCATCGCCACAAAACAAAGATAAAACTGCGGTAATTTTTTCTTTTCAAACATTTTTTCAATATTAATTAAAATTATTCAAGTTTTGATTAATCAAAATTCAAATTAATCGATTAATCATAATTCTGATTAATCAAATTTTCAATTAAACGATTAATTGATTAATCAAAGTTTGATTAATCGCACATCCCTACTTAAAACAATCCGAAACAGCCCAAACAATAACAATTTTTACACAATTTTGAGGCTGTTTTGTGTTACCAGTAGTGTTTCCAATTATTCGACATAGGCGGTTAACCGGTTAATGCATTATTCGAAAAATCACTAAAATGGATTAACCGGTTTGTTGTTGTTGTTGTAACGGCTTTAAAATGAGAATTTGTAGTTAATAATTCTCATTTAAAGCCGGAGTGGCAATCCTTGCTCGGATAAATTCGAAGATTCGAATACATCCGAATCGTTCCGGCACATAGTCCGATTGCCGTGGGAACCGGGTTATACCGCCCATACTCGGTCGTCAGAGCCTCGTCAGCGTTAACAGGGGCACCATGTCCAAGGTGGACTGAGGGTGAGGTTGGCATTTGGAAATAATTTCCCTTGACCCTTAACCGGTTATTCGGGTCGGTTATTCGAGAAAATTGGCGGTTAATCGATTAATCGTTTAATGCTAAATTAATGTATTTCATTAACTTTTTATTAATTAAAACACAAAAAGCTGACTCTTTTCATTAAATATTAACGTCATATATGAATACGATGTATTTAATAAAAAAGTTTTCATATTCGAAGGTTTGAAATGTTTCGGGATCTGAGATTTTTTTAAAAAAATGTCTGTAAAAATGTTGCTAAATCTACTAAAATTTCGTTGAAGATGGCAGAAAGAATTGCTGAAACTAACAAAATATTAGTAAGTTAAGAACAGCAAACCTAAAACTGTTAAATATCGATTACTTAACGTAGATTTTTTCTTTCGAAAAAAATTTAAAAATCTGAAAAGCTTAGATACAAAATTTCTTTGAATGTGATTTTTAATCCATACTGACACTATAAAATTTAATATTGCATTTAACTTTTTCAGACCCAAAACTAGCTTGCAAAAATGTATTCATTTTATAACTTTAAGGTAAAATGGTACTAAAACTATTAAAATTTCCTGGTGTCAATTCATATTTTATGAAATATAATTTAGCTAAAAGTACAACTGAATTTTTTTATCTAAATAAACCTATTAGTATTGAAAATATTTGGAATTTTAAGCAGGGACGTAACAGTTATAACTTTTATTCAAAAAAGTGATTGTTTTACAATTATTTCCTGTTTGAGTATTTTTAATTTTCTGTTTATTTGCTCTGTTTGATTTATATTTTTAATTCAAACAAAAACAATCCAAACACGATTTTTATTTTTTCAAAAATAATAAAAGTTATTTTGTGATTTTTTTTCTTTATCAAAAAATAACAATTAAGAATATAAATCAAAAGCCATGGAACCAATGACTTCACTAATTATAATATCCTGATGATGTCAACTAGTGTTAATAAAAGATTGAACAGTGATTTAAAGTGAGTAAATATGTATATTCCAGCAACTTCCGGCATTCAATTTAGGTCAATTTTTAATTTTTATTTTATTATCAAATAAAAAAGTTAGTGCTTAATTTTTTCAAAAAAATCATTCTGTAACTTTTATAAAAAGTTTTAAAATAAAAATCAAAAAACAACAGAAATTTATAGAGTAAAATATAAAAATTGAAAAAATTAAAATCTTTGCCAAACTTTGTGATTTTTTTGTGCAATATGATTTATAAAATATAGTGCATTATTGAAATATTATAATTAAATAAATTTGGGTGGTGACTTTTTTAGAAATATAACAGTTATTTTGGGTCTCTGATTTTAAGAGAAAACATCACATCTCACAATCGTGTACGCTGGGTCTGAAAGGGTTAAAGAAATGCTACACCTAAAGTTTTTTAAATTTTAATCAGATTCTTCCTACAGCTACGAAATTTTCATTAAAGGCATCGATAAAAAAATTTGAGTTCTCTTTGAGATTAATTTCAATTAATTGAGAATACCAATTTACTTTGTTTCTCAGTATCTTCTTCGTTACTAAAGGCCATTAACAGTAAAAAAATAACCTAAAGTTTGAGCGTACTTACTCTGAGAGAATTTTATCGGACGAGCTGTAAACAAAATTTTCAATAAGCTAATGAAGTTTTCGTCAAAAAGTAAAAGCCAAATTTATTAAATTTTATGAAAAAACTTCACAATTTTTATGCATCTCTTTCTAAAAAATTTTTTTGGATGTATGACATTTTTAATAAATAATATGAAATTTTTCATAAAATTTTATGAAAAATTGCATCAATTCAATTAAAATTTTCAATAGACGAATTCTATTAATTAATCGAATCAGTGTATAAATTCATCAATAGCATATAGACAATTCACTGAGTGTGCAGTTACAGAAGTCAAATTCTATATAAATTAAAAATTTTTAACTTTAGGTTATTTGTTTTAATTCGAATTTAAATTCATTGAAACGGGTTCGGGTTCAATGTTGCTCTAGTGGAACATGTTTTAGATTTGATGTGGTTTTGAACCGATGTGTATGTACACTTTCTTAAGAAAAATAAGAAAAGTTAAAGTTCTAACAGAATTAACATGTTAATTGTGTAACAGTTTTAAAACAAATGCAGACTTGTCTTAAAGGACATGGAGATATAATTTATATAAGTTTAAATTTTTAAAAAAATTTAAACAGTAATGCAAAATTGTCTATTTTATTTCATAAAGCATCCTCCAGCTAGTCGTGTATTTCGTGTGTTTTGTGAAGTTTTAAAAAACACCTTCATTTTGGCCTTTTGCTATGTTCTTAAGGCTTTTTTACAAATAGAAACTTTGATACCAGAGCTTTGAAGAATTAATTCCTTAATTCAATTTTTCAATTCTGAATTAAAAATTCGATGAATTAATTCAGTAAGCACCATATATTGAATGGAATTAATTCATATTTGCATTCGTTAGATTTATGTTGTTACGAATTAATTCAATTACAATAGTTCTTTTTATTAAATCAAATGAATTAATTCACTGGTGAACACGTTCAATTTTATAAATCGAACGGAAAAAAAGTGAATTAATTCCTTACTGAATTAATTCACTACTGAATTCGTTCAATTTCATTTTCGTTCACTGAATTAAAAAAAAATAAAATTACGTTCAGTGAATAAAAAAAAAATAATAAGTTCACTGAATTGAAAAAAAATAAAATAAGTTCACTGAATTCAAAGCCTGTTTTCTGCCGTTCAGTAGAAGAAAACAATAATGTACAAATAAAATTTTTAAATAAGCAATTTTGCAGCGTGTGCTAGTAAAAATTAACAAATTAGAAACCGGATGCTGTTTATCAACCTACATGATTCAAAAATAAAGCCTTTTACTATTGAAAATAAAAACTTTACAGATATAGATAAATTTGGAAAAAATATAACTATTAATTTTTCAAACTAGTTATATAGTTGGGAATGCATTCAAATATTTATTTAAGAAGTGATATTTATGACTTTTGAATGCATTCCCAAGAAGTTACTTTTCATCTCTCCTTAGATAAAAAAAAATGAATTGCTTTCCTGTATAAAAAAGAACATCCAAGCACTTATTTTTATGACGTGCAAAGCAGACTTAAAGTAGCATAAACACCTTCTCTCCTATGACAAGCCAATGTTAAAAAAAATGCCTTTTTCACCTCAATTTGAACGCATTCGTGCCGAACAATATAGGTGATTTTACGGATCTTGGTCAGGTATTTTTTTGCTGGGTAATTCAATAATTGTTTAACGTTTTATTGTTGAATTTGATAATTTATATCTTATATAATTGAACGCAATAATCTACAGGGAATCATTAGGAAAAGTAAATATAAAGAGAAAGAATTCTATACACATTTGTATCTTTTTTTATTTTTAAATACGTTTTTTTATTTTTTGTAAATTAAATGATTTTACTTTGTAAATTAAATTAAATATACATTATTTAGTAGTATTTTTTAGTGAGCCATATTTGGTCCTATGGTCTTGGTTTGAAATTGTAAAATAAATAAATAAAAATACTATTAGTACAGGATATATATAATATCAATTTTTATTTCGAATTAAATTTGAGTTCCAAGTATATTCTGTATTCCTCATGTTCTTGTTGTTTGGAACACGATTTTACCATTAGAATTTTACGGATCTCGTTCTAAAAAAAGATATTTAATTAATGTTTTACTCTTATTATGAAAGGAAATTAATTTAACTTACCAAACTGTACCAAATAATATCGATTGAAAATATTATATGTAAATATTTATTTTTTTGGAAATTTGTTTCAAGACTTGACAATATAAATTGAAATGTATTACAGGGTAACAAAAAAATTATTTTGTTGGTCTAAAATAATAGTTGATTTCGACTACATCATTTAGTTTAAATGTTTTTGGTTTTAACTGAGGAACTGAGGTATTTTTTCGGTGTAACAAATGCATTAAAAATAACTAACAATGTCGTAAAATTAACTGACAAATTTTTACTACAAAAATTTTAAAACAACTGACAAATTGGGTAAAAACTTCTGTTTTTATAGTTAATTCTTTCGGTCACAGATTAATACCAGATGTGAAACCAATGACAGGTGTCAAAAAATTATTCTCGAACCGTATGGTTTTGTTTACATGGAAGTCAAATCAAGAGGGAGATAACAATATAAAATCTCCATACATTTTGTATAGCGCATTTTTTCTATATATCTGTCTCTTTTTAGATTATTGTGCTTTATCTTTTGTGTTTTTCTTAAATCTTTCATTTTGTTTTGCTCATTTTCTGTCGGCCATATTGCCCAAATCAGCTGATTCATATCTGGTATAATTTGTGCTTTCGGTATTATAAAACTATACAAAAGTATATGGGTCATTCCTTCTCAAATCGACCAATGGTTGGGATGGACCCCTTTCGATTTGGATGATTTTTGGTCAGAACTTTTCTTTCATCATATAACGAAGTTCTGCCAAAGGAAAAAATTACAAAATTTCCAAAGGTATGCAATATTCAAAATTTCAAAAAATGTCATAATTTTTCTAATTTTTTTCTTTGAGGTTATTTTTTGAATATCTCGAAATCTATAATAGCTACAAAAATGGTTCTTAGCTCGATTTAAAGAGGATATTAGGCGTATTAAAAAAAAATATTGAAAAATAAAAAATTTTAAATTTTGCAATTTTACAATTTTAAAAATCGAAAAACTCAAAAACCTATTTTTTTGCTCAATTTTTTTTTAAATTAAACTGATCTTAAAAGATCCTGAAATTTTCAACTTTTTTTTTTAAGATATGAATTTTTTTATTCTCTTTTTTTAAGTTGAATCTTAATTAGTGTTTCCAATTCGGTTAATCGATTAACCGATTCCTCGATTAATCGCCTCTATTTCGGTTAATGTCGAAACAAATAATTTAAAGCGCAAATAATTATTCGACCCGAATAATCGGTTAAAATAGCTCGATTAACCGGTTAAATTTTTAATATGTAATTTTTTGCTTTATTTTTTCCCGAAACTTCATAATTTTCTTAACTTTAGCTAAAAAATTGTAAGGAACGCTTAAAAAAACAAATACTAACTAAAATACAATCAAATTGTTTTAAAATCGATTGAAAGAGAAACCTTTAGATACCATTTTTTTAGCAACTCCAACTAGTTCAATTGAACTATTCACTTATTTGAACCAAAGACCTAGTTCACAACTAATAGCTCTTTTAGTTCAATCGCTCATTTTATTCATTCAGAAAAATATGTGTATCATTTACAAAAATTAGCGTAAAAGTTGCAAAGGCATATCGGTAATGTTACAACTCCATAAAATTACCGACAATTTTCTGAAGATGCTTGTTTAAATGTGTTAAAGAGATAAATATGTAAATAAATCGAACCTTTTGTTTAATATTAAATTTTTTCCAGATTTAATAAACTATGTATTCCTTTTTGTATATAAAAATGCCTGAAAAGGAAATTTTTTTTAAATTTTTTATTTAAAAAGCGGTTTAACTAGAAAAGCTATATAGATTTTTACAACAAATTGAACAAAAACTAGAAAGAGCGCTCACCAAATCGAACTATAATGCACAAATCTATTGACGTTTGTTTTTCGGGCTTCAAATATGGTTTTTCGCGTTCGTTTACTTTTGGGCATTTTTGTCACTTCGTGAGAGTATTTCTTGGTAACTCTCATTTTACCGAACTTTACCCAAAAAGTAAAAAACACACCTAATAACAGAAAGCCTAATAGGAAAGAAAAAACGAAGTAGTTACATGGCATTCAAGGCCTTACTTGGGTGACGGGTTGTTGAAAAAAATTATCATATAAAGACAATCTGACTATAAAAACATAAATAATTAATACAATTTAATGCAAAATCACTAACGACGCCTGTCCATACAAAAAAATGCACCAACTAGATCTAATCCGATCTGAAAATTATAATGTGTTTATAATTTTTAGAGAAAAAGGTTTAAGGCTCCATTAGTCTGGTAGTATCGTAAAGTATCGTGTCAGCTGTTTACTTTTAGTTAATGATAGTATACACAACTACTTAGTTTGGAAGTACATTTGAGGTAAGAAAATCTATTGAAAATAGATTTATACTTTACGATACCTCATTTCACCGCACTGTACTTCCAAACTAATTTGAGCTTTATTCTTCTTCTTAACCTCAAATCTATTTATTCATTAAAATTGATAAAATTGCATATAAATTACAATATTAATTGCAGCTTTCTATAGGACGTTAAAACAACACTGTACTAAACTTTTCATTGAATTGATGCAGTTTTATGAAAGATTTCGTATTATTTATTGAAAATTACATATACCCTTTTTCGTAAAATTTGTTTTGCATTAACTTTGTGAAGAAAATTTCATTAGTTTAGTGAAAACTTTCATTAAAACTCGTCCAATTAAATTTTCTCTGCGTAAATTAGCTTAAAATTTGTTATGTTAATGTCCCTTTAAAACGAAAAAGAAAAGACTTGTGTTGCTTTCTTTAGAAAGGGAAAAGAGGAGAGATAAAGCAAGATGAAGGGCTTAAACAGCTGTCATAAAAGTTGTTTTGTATTTTTCCGTAGAAAAACAACTGTAATTACTTTTAAAACAACAACTACTGATTACTACACAAACAACTGTCATGTAGTATGAGTGTATAAACCAAAAGCCATGGAACCAATGAATTCAACAATTAAAATATCCTTATGCTCCCAACTAGTGCTAATAAAAAATTGAACAGTGATTTATAGTAAGTTAATATGTGTGTTACATTAAATTCGGGCATGGAATACAGATCTCTTGGAAAAACAGAAATATAAATTATTACAACCGTAATTTACAAATATTTTATTTTGACTTAATGTAAAAAACAAGTTTGTTGCGATTTTTTTATATCAAAATTAATGTTTGCTATGAAATGAAAACCTTGCTGGGTTTTATTATTTCTTAGCCCCCGTTTCCACATGCAAGTGCAAGTTCGAAAAACTCAATACACTCACACTTTTTCACTAATACTATCACACTTATACGACTTGCGGCTCCCCACATAGCATTTGGAAGATTGTTTTGTCAAAAATCACCTAGGTGAGTCTTCTTCGAGTACTTTTGATGACCAAATAATGATTAATCACTTGCGTGCTTGAAAAAAGACTCGAAAATGATTCTCGCTTATGCTTAAAGTGAGTTATTGAAAATTAATTTGCGCATTTAAAAAAGTGCTTGTTATGTTGTTGTTTTTGTTTATAACGGGACAATATTTTACTTGCTTTGAAGCAGACGTCCAATACTTGAATATTGTAAATTTTTGTTTATTTATTTGAGTGGATTCGTGGTATAAAGTTTGTAATTTTATAAAAGTAAATATAATTTAATATTATAATTTTTATATATTATAATTTTAGTGAAAAGTGATTTTTAAATAAAAAAAGGTGATGTCAGCCAAACAATTAAAAGCCGAAAAATTAATGGAACGAAAAAATAAGTGCTCAGAAAAATACAAATAACAAACATTTTTGTTATTTTATAGTATTATAATTTTGTTTATATTAATATAATAATAATCTACATCAAATAAATATTTTGTTTTTTTAATGTAAACAATTAGAAATACGGCTGAAAAATTACTCGAGAAAGACTCCCAAACGATCAGAAATAAGACCAAAAATGACTCGAAAATTATTAGAAATGCGAATAAAAATTACTCAAAAAAGATTCGCAAATGATTAGAAAACGACTAAAAAATTACTCCAAAAAGACTTGCAAATGATTAGAAATACGAGTCAGAAATGAGTCGAAACTGATCAGAAAAGCGAGTTATAAAAGACTCATCAAGAAGAGTCGCGGGTAGGGTACAATTTTCTCCCGACAAAACAATCATTTATGATCAGAAAATGTGCTCAATTATGATCATTTTAATCGTCCAGAGGAGTCATAAATGACTCGAATGTGATCAATAATTTCATAAAATGCTAGGTGGGTCCCCACATAGCATTTGGAAGATTGTTTTGTCAAAAATCATCTAGGAGAGTCTTCTTCGAGTACTTTGATGATTAAATACTGATTCATCACTTGCGCGCTTGAAAAAAGAATCGAAAATGATTCTCGCTTATGCTTAAAAGAGATTTATTGAAAATTATATTGCGCATTTAAAAATGCTTGTTATGTTGTTTTTGTTTAAAAAGTGATTTATTAAAAATACAATAACAAAACCTACAGCAATCACAAATTGTTAATACAGGTGCTTGAAATGTGACTGTTTTCAATGTTATTTTAGAATACTATTTTGCGCAGCTGAAAAAGTGCTTATTATGTTGTTGTTTGTGCTTATAACGGGACAATATTTTACTTGCTTTGAAGCAGACGTCCAATATTTGAATATTGTAAATTTTTGTTTATTTATCTCATTGGATTCGTGGTATAAAGTTGTGTAATTTTATAAAAGTAAATATAAGTAATTTAATATTATAATATTTATATATTATAATTTTAGTGAAAAGTGATTTTTAAATTAAAAAAGATGATGTCAGCCAAACAATTAAAAAGCAAAAAAAAAAAAGAAGCCGAAAAATTAATAGAACCAAAAAATAAGTTCTCAGGAAATTTTCATTAACAAAGATTTTTGCTATTTTATTATAATTTTGTTTATATTATTGTATACAATTTTAATAAACTTAATTAAATAACAATTTACATAAAATAAATATTGTTTTTTTAATGTAAACAATTAGAAATACGGCTAAAAAATGACACGAAAAAGACTCCCAAACGATCATAATCACGACCAAAAATTACTCGAAAAAGATTCGCAAATGATTAGAAAACGACTAAAAAATGACTCGAAGAAGACTTACAAATAATTATAAATACGAGTCAGAAATGAGTCGAAACTGATCAGAAAAGTGAGTCATAAAAGACTCATCAAGAAGAGTCGCGGGTAGGGTACCATTTTCTCCCGACAAAACAGTCATTTATGATCAGAAAATGAGCTCAAATATGATCATTTTAATCGTCCAGAGGAGTCATAAATGACTCAATGTGATCAAAAATTTCATAAAATGCTATGTGGGTTGTCTTCTATGACTCGCTTTTCTGATCAGTTACGACTCATTTCTGACTCGTATTTATAATTATTTGTAAGTCTTCTTCGAGTAATTTTTTAGTCGTTTTCTAATCATTTGCGAATCTTTTTCGAGTCATTTTTGGTCGTGATTATGATCGTTAGGGAGTCTTTTTCGTGTCATTTTTAGCCGTATTTCTAATTGTTTACATTAAAAAAACAAAATATTTATTTGATGTAAATTGTTATTTAATTAAGTTTATTAAAATTATATACAATAATATAAACAAAATTATAATAAAATAGCAAAAATGTTTGTTAATGAAAATTTAATGAGAACTTATTTTTTGGTTCTATTAATTTTTCGGCTTCATCATCTTTTTTAATTTAAAAATCACTTTTCACTAAAATTATAATATATAAATATTATAATATTAAATTACTTTTATTTACTTTTATGAAATTACACAACTTTATACCACGAATCCACTGAGATAAATAAACAAAAATTTACAATATTCAAATATTGGACGTCTGCTTCAAAGTAAGTAAAATATTGTCCCGTTATAAGCAAAAACAAAAACATAATAAACACTTTTTCAGCTGCGCAAAATGTTATTCTAAAATAACATTGAAAACAGTCACATTTCAAGCACCTGTATGATCAATTTGTGATTACTGTAGGTTTTGTTATTGTATTTTTAATAAATCACTATTTAAACACAAACAACATAAGCATTTTTTAAATGCGCAATATAATTTTCAATAAATCTCTTTTAAGCATAAGCGAGAATCATTTTCGATTCTGTTTTCAAGCGCGAAAGTGATTAATCACTATTTGGTCATCAAAAGTACTCGAAGAAGACTCTCTTAGGTGATTTTTGACAAAACAATCTTCCAAATGCTATGTGGGAACTTGCAAGTAAATTTTGAGGACAGTGGATTTTTGATACTTGCGGCAAGTGAAATGACAGAATAAAGAAAACAGTGTTGCCTAGTAATGTTTTCTATTAATTTACTAGTATTTGGTAAAGTAAAAGTTGTAATGCAACTGATTTTGTATTTATTTGTAAAAAAAGAACACAACGACATATCTTAATGGTAATTTAAAATATCAATTTTATAAGTTTTTGAAAAAAAAAAAAAAAAAATGTTAAGAACAAATTTTTTCCCAGCTTTGTTAGAATATTGAATACTTGGCAATACTGGAGTGCTATTTAGTGACAACCTATGCCTTCGACGACATTTTAAAAATGAACTTGCTGCAAGTAGTGTGGACACATGTAAAATTTTCAAGTTTTTTCGGTAATTTTCGAAATTTTCGCTGATAATACGTATTCTCAACTTGCAACCATTTACTTGCATGTGGAAACGGGGGGTTACCAGCACATAATGCCAACGTATAACATATATCTTCTTTAATCAAAGCGCAGTGGACGGCAAAAAGAAATAAATTGAATCCAGAATCTATTTCTGATATTAGAGTCAAATATAATTTTGATATGAATTGTCAAGAGTTGTATGAATATTTGAAGAAAACACAGTAATATATTGATTCAAATTGGAAGCATTGAAATACATTCCTGGAAATGTATGCAATGAATTGGTTAGTCTTTGTTTTTTTTATACCCTACACCACTATGTGGTCAGGGTATTATAAGTTTGTGCTGATGTTTGTAACACCAAAAAATATTGGTCGTAGACCCACCTTATAGTATACCGATCGGTTCAGAATTTTTTTTTATTTCGATTTAACGATGTCCGTCTGTCCGTCCGTCCGTCCGTCGTCTGTCTGTCTGTCCATGCAATCTTGTACGCACTCTACAGGTCGCACCTATTAAGATATTTCGATGAAATTTGGTACATAGACCTATGTTGGCCCAAGGACGAACAAGTTTGATTTTTTTGAACATCGGTCCATGTTTAGACCTAGTGCCCATATAAGGGTCCTACCAAAATTATATTGTTTATACGCTGCAGGTCGTAAATATTAAGATATTTTGATGAAATTTGGTACACAGACCTATATTGGCCCAATAACGCAGCCTATTGATTTTGGTGAACATCGGTCCATGTTTAGACCTAGTGCCCATATAAGGGTCCTACCAAAATTATACTGTTTATACGCTGCAGGTCGTAAATATTAAGATATTTTGATGAAATTTGGTACACAGACCTATATTGGCCCAATAACGCAGCCTATTGATTTTGGTGAACATCGGTCCATGTTTAGACCTAGTGCCCATATAAGGGTCCTACCAAAATTATACTGTTTATACGCTGCAGGTCGTAAATATTAAGATATTTTGATAAAATTTGGTATACAGACCTACATTGGCCCAGTAACGCAGCCTATTGATTTTGGTGAACATCGGTCCATGTTTAGACCTAGTGCCCATATAAGGGTCCTACTAAAATTATATGGTTTATACGCTGCAGGTCGCAAATATTAAGATATTTTGATAAAATTTGGTACACAGACCTACGTTGGCCCAAGGACAAAGCCTATTGATTTTGGTGAACATCGGTCCATGTTTAGACCTAGTGCCCATATAAGGGTCCTACCAAAATTATATTGTTTATACGCTGCAGGTCGCAAATATTAAGATATTTTGATGAAATTTGGTACACCGACTTATGGCAGCCGAAGGACGAAGCCTATTGATTTTGGTGAACATCGGTCTATGTTTAGACCTAGTGCCCATATAAGGGTCCTACCAAAATTATATTGTTTATACGCTGCAGGTCGTAAATATTAAGATATTTTGATGAAATTTGGTACACAGACCTATATTGGCCCAATAACGCAGCCTATTGATTTTGGTGAACATCGGTCCATGTTTAGACCTAGTGCCCATATAAGGGTCCTACCAAAATTATACTGTTTATACGCTGCAGGTCGTAAATATTAAGATATTTTGATGAAATTTGGTACACAGACCTATATTGGCCCAATAACGCAGCCTATTGATTTTGGTGAACATCGGTCCATGTTTAGACCTAGTGCCCATATAAGGGTCCTACCAAAATTATACTGTTTATACGCTGCAGGTCGTAAATATTAAGATATTTTGATAAAATTTGGTATACAGACCTACATTGGCCCAGTAACGCAGCCTATTGATTTTGGTGAACATCGGTCCATGTTTAGACCTAGTGCCCATATAAGGGTCCTACTAAAATTATATGGTTTATACGCTGCAGGTCGCAAATATTAAGATATTTTGATAAAATTTGGTACACAGACCTACGTTGGCCCAAGGACAAAGCCTATTGATTTTGGTGAACATCGGTCCATGTTTAGACCTAGTGCCCATATAAGGGTCCTACCAAAATTATATTGTTTATACGCTGCAGGTCGCAAATATTAAGATATTTTGATGAAATTTGGTACACCGACTTATGGCAGCCGAAGGACGAAGCCTATTGATTTTGGTGAACATCGGTCTATGTTTAGACCTAGTGCCCATATAAGGGTCCCCCCAAAATTATATTGTTTATACGATGCACGTCGTAAATATTAAGATATTTTGACGAAATTTGGTACACAGACCTATTTTGGCCCACGGACGAAGCCTATTGATTTTGATGAACATCGGTCCATGTTTAGACCTAGTGCCCATATAAGGGTCCTACCAAAATTATACTGTTTATACGATGCAGGTCGCAAATATTAAGATATTTTGATGAAATTTGGTACACAGACCTATATTGGCCCAATAACGCAGCCTATTGATTTTGGTGACATTAGTTGGCTTTTACCCAGACTGGTGTAGGGTATTCTATAGTCGGCATGCCCGACTTTAACCTTTTTACTCGTTTTTGTTTATTTATGTGCCACTAATTTAAAGTTCAGAATGATTTTTTTATTTTTTGTGAATTTTTTTTAGTGGGAATAAAATTTTTTATTTATAAAATAAATTTTTATTTGTACACTCACAATATTTTATCGCTAAAAACAACTTAAAATACATATTAAATTAATAGCAAACGCTATTAAAAAAGGACTTCTGATTTTTCATAATATTCAAACCATTTTGCTATCTGTTTTTAAACATTGGTAGCATTCGGCAGAGAAACCTTAAACTGATACCGGTGACTTGTAGCGATTTGTGATTACTTACTCTGCTGAACGATGTTTTCTTTCTTTTGTTTTTAAATACACTTTTTCTATAGTTTTCTTTTATTTTTGTTTTCGAATTATGTTTGTATGTTTTTATTTGTCATTCTTACAAAACAATTTTTATTGTAAATGAACACCAAATGTATCACTTATTGATCAAAAGTAGCTAACATTTTTTACGCTACCCAAATATGACAGCGCTACCTCTGCACTCAGACTGAGCGGTAAGTGATCAGGTCGTTCAGCAGATAGTTGTACAACTGTTGTAGAACTGTTGACTAATAAATTGTATCTGCCGAACGCACCCATTGTTTAAACAATCCATAAAAGAAATAAAAATAACTGAAAATTCTGTTAAAACAGTCTTCAATTTTTAACTGAAAATACGTTGCGAAAAAAACGATTTTGTGGTTTGTTTGTTCATATTTGAAAGTTTGTGTTTTGTTTGAATTTTCAAGACACTGCACACACGTTCATATTTTTATTGGCTTGGAATTTCTTCTAATTTGAATTGAAATAATTTTGTATATAAACAAACTATTTTAACAAAAAAAAAAACCGAAAATATTTGAATTTTTTGTTTTAAAACAGAAAACAACGAAATCGTTTAAATTATTTTTTCTAAAAATAGAAAACTCAAAATAGAACATTTGACTGAAAATATCAACTCCTACAGACGATACGCATTTCTTTGTAGTTTGTTTTTTATTGACTTATACAAAAAGTTAAACAATATGTTTCCATGTATTTTAATTGATTCTTCAATTGAAAACAAAATTTACCTATTACTTTTCAAATAAACTTCAATCGGTTATGGAAAATATATTGTGAGTGTATATTTTATCGCGTTGTTGATTTTTGTAAAATTATTTTATTAAAACAAATTGTCCTCTTTTTTAAGACAAATGTCCTCCTTTTTTGAGGTTGACGTCCTCTTTTTCTCAAAATGGAAATGGCAACCCTAGGTATAGTTAATTTATGTTTTAATTTTAATTATTAAATATACTTAAAATACGTGTTGTTATTTTATTAAACAAAGTTACCCTTCTTTTTCAGCAGGTTGTTCTTCAATTTCTTCTGTTATTAATTTACGTTTGCAAACTCTCCAGCTAGCAAAAGGATCATTAAATTCATCTTCCGGAGCATGATGATCTTTATGTCGACGATGAGTTTTTAAAGCTGCTCCACATATAAAAGCCTCTGAACAAACATTACACTTGTAAGGTTTTTCGCCTGTATGACGTCGAATATGAATTTTTAAGTCGTTTGACTGTGCGAAACTGCGTTCGCACTGGGTACATTTATAAGGGCGTTCACCAGTGTGAATACGCATATGGCGCGTTAATTTATTCAATCGTGAAAATAACTTTCCACATACAGTGCAGGCGTGCGGTTTTTCGCCAGTATGTTGTCGCTGGTGCACTACTAGATCCTGTCGTCTGGGAAAGGCCTTTTCACATTGGTCACATTGATAAGGATTTTCACCCGTGTGTCTACGTATGTGAACGACAAGGCTTGCTTGTGAAAAGTTTTCTCCACAATATGGACAATCGCTACGCTTATAAGTTTGCTTTGTCTCTGCCAGTTCTCTATCTCTAGCTGAAAGTTGATCCGTATTGTACGAATGGCTATTTAATAAATGTCGTACATAGTTCTTCCGACGCTTGAATGTTTGCGAACAATGCGTGCATACAATAAGTTTATCATCTGAGGAAATAATTGCTGCTTTAGCTTGAGATAACCGCGACCCCGTTGGAGAATTAACAGTATCTTTTCTGAACTTTTCTGAATTTGGTTTTTGGCATCTAAAAAAAATAAACAAAATAATCATATACAACGGTAACTGAAAACTAGTGTGTAAATTCATAAATTATCTAGGTATAAATTTATAAGAGGCTTATAATAAAACTAATTTTGTATGAAAAATTTATTTTTTAACCTCTTTTAACTCTATAAAGCATTTATGAACTTACACAAAAAACTATAAGTTTATTACTTTGAAATAACTAGAATTTCTTCAGAGTGAATTTCTTCCTCTAAAAAAATTTCTTCAGTATGTTCTAATTCTAAGTGCTCCTCGCCATCTATTATTTCTTCCACTTCGTTTAATTCTTTTTCAAATTCTTCTAATACTTCAATATCCTCTGTATCCATATCCGTGGCGTCAATCTCGGCAACATCCGTCTCATCTTCCTCCTTTATTTGCTGCAATTGTTCCGCCGACTGGCTCTCGAGCCTCAAATAATTTTCTATTTCTTGTTCAGCTTCTTCTACAGCACAAATAAAATCATAAGCACTTAATAAACGTGTCGTACATTCTTGACATATATGGACAGGTTTATCTTCATTCGATTCCAATACCTTTAAGTGGAAAAATTGTGTTTAAACACGCAAAAGAAAATGCACCCTTCCTTACCTCTATACAAGTGACTTTTTGGAATACATTTCCCAATTTTAAATAAACATCATATTCGACTTCATCAAAAAATGAATTTGTTTCCGGATTACATTGTAAACAAACGCGACATACAGATTTTAAAGAATCCATTATAATTTCATCAATGTT
This sequence comes from Leucophora obtusa, assembly GCA_949987735.1. NCBI lineage: Eukaryota > Metazoa > Arthropoda > Insecta > Diptera > Anthomyiidae > Leucophora > Leucophora obtusa. Next base: position 139,224,367 of record OX465298.1, read on the forward strand.
ATTGACGAGTGAACTTGTAAAATTATCGACTCCGAAAAAAAGTAAAAACAAATTACAAAAAAGAGTAAGAGGTTAATCACAACTGTATCGATTGTCGACCGACGACAGCAAAAGTCGTCGCGATTAATTTAAATTCAGCGACAATCGATTGTCGACATTTTTTGACGTTTAGAACAAAAATTAAAGCAAAACAATAATATGGTTGTATTTTTTTCGCCACAATTCTTCACCAATTCAATTGGTTTTCCATTAATTCTTATTGTTTTACATTTTTTTGTATTTAATTTTGCTTTTTTGCGGTAAATTATGCATTTTTATTTTCAATTATATTTCTTCCGTCAAAAAAATATTTTTTTTTGTAAACATAGTACGAATTTTTGCAACTCTAATACGAATTTCTGCAACTCTGTTCCCTTAAGTAGTTAAAAATATGGCAACTATTTGACAAATATTTTGAGTGTGTATTAGTGTGTCGTCACGAAAATAGAATAGATTCTATTCCGTCGACAAATCGCCGGACGACATGGCGACATTTTGCTTCCCATACAAAATATATGAAAAAGCACATGTCGTTGTCGTTGTCGACCCAGTTCTGATTAATCTCTAAGTGTTGCCAACTTTTGAGAACAGAAAAGCACAGTGAATTCGAAAAACGTTGAGCCCGTCACCGTCTACACCGACAAAATTCCTAGTTGCCTAGTTCAAGAAATTTTTAATTTTCAGCAAACAAAAAACCGTTGCCAAGTAATTGTGAGTATTTAAACTAATAAAGTTTTTTTTCGCATTGTTCAAAATTTAAAAACGAAAAAACTTTATTAGTTGAAATACTCCTAATTACTTGGTAAAGATTTTTTTGTGTGAATAGGAAAAAATTAAATGATATGTTGGTGAATAAAAACATTTTTTAATCACTCTGTGAATTTCAACTTCTTTGGATGTCAGAAATATTTCAAAAGAAAACAAAAATGCAAATATTTTTATATTTATGGTAATAGTGTATTTAGACTTGGCAAAAACTAGTAGTTTTTGGCCATTTTTAGTTTTTGAGCCGAAAACTGCAAAATTAATTTAGTTTTTCCACACAATTTTAATACAAACTGAAAACCAGAATCTACCTGGTTTTTGCCAAAAAACCAAGTAAAAATTTTTTAAATGTTCATTTTTGATATACCCGGTATCATTTATAGTTAATTTTCGGTACACCCTGTTACAACGAATATAGGAGTAAAGCAAGTTTCAAAAAAATATTTTTTAATTTTTATTAGCCGTTTTTTCTAATCACTTGGATAAATCCAAAAAGTATTTCTAAAAGTGCTCAACAGATGGGGTTAGATTCTTCCTATTTTAAAAAAAATTCTGTCCGACTCTTCTTTCACCCTAATTTTTAATACCGAATTCGATGATGAAGGATTTTACTTTAACTTTAGCTTTTAATTTATAATTATATTTTACATAAAACAGCGATAAACAGTCTGCCTTTTCAGTTTTATCACTTCAATTTATATTTTTACACAATTGAAAAATTCCATTGCAATATTTAATATTCACTAATTGGATTTAATTAAATTACTGTAGAGTGAAAAATTTGCCATTTCTATTTGAGCTATTTCTCCATGTCCAAGATGATAAATATGTATTTGGTGAGGTGTAGTTTTTTTTCTAAACATATTTCATAAAAAAAAATTTAATAAAAACCTTTTATTTATTAGTTTTTCAATTTTTTTGTTTCTCTTTTAATTTTCATTCGTATTTTTTTCTGACATTAAATTAATAGGCTGTTTCATATATTTGTGCTTTTATTGTGGATTTATTAAATCAAGCTTTTTTTGGATTTAATAAATCAATTTTTTTTATGAAAAATTCTAAATCCAGTACCCCGTTTCTGTATCTAATGCGAGAAGTTTTCGCATCGAGAAATGCATGGTCACCTTGCATTATACAGGCTGATTAAAGGCGTGATAAAATGGACTGCAGTTTTTGTTGTAATTTGTTCAGATAATGTAACTTTAAGAACTGTTGACACATGTTGTTTTGCAAAACACCTAATTTAATTAGAAATAACTTACTATGCAACGTATTACTAGCGGATTTGGTTTCATATATAATTTATTGTCTGCGACTCACCCTATATCAAGCAGAGCAGGGTTGCATTTCACATGTTTTTTCCGCAAACTTTTTCGATGCGGGAAATACAGAAACGGGGTGCAGGTGATTAAAAAACACGCTAAATATTTCTAGTTTAAATTGAAATTGTGTGTTGTTATTCTTTTTTAAATATATCTATAATTTTTTTAAAAATAAAAAAAGGAAGAACCCAGCAAACTATTGGTAATGACAGCTCATTGCTGTCTGCATTACCAATAATGATATATCATTACCTTTTGCATTATTTTGTAATATAAAATAATGACTTCCTAATAACGGCCTATTGTAGTCATTGCTTTTAAATATAAAATAATGACTTACTCGCAATAGTTTAAATACGTACTTTTTACAAAGTTAAATTTTATACATTTATATTATTACATGTAAATATTTTTTGTGTTAAAATTTTTATAACGAGTTCTAAAATTACACTCTAGCAAAAACTTTAATTTCTCTGAATGTATTTCCTGAAGCTAATAGTATTTGTGTAACTCCTTATTTTTAAGAATCAAGTAAGCAGTCGGATAACCACTTATAATTCAACTTTTTGTAAGCATGTTTGTAACCACTTATTATTCAGAATCTCATAACTACTTACTTCTCATTTTTTCGTAAGCGAGCGGGTAAGCGTGCCTACTTATAAAAACGACCAGGCCAAACAAAAATAATGAGTTTAGACACCAAAAAATAAGTTGTGCGGAGCTATGAATTTCTATTATAAAGGGTTCTTCAACAGGGACGCTACAAAAGTAGAAAGACAGGGACAGCAAACGACGCCATATTTCTTGCCGCTCTTTTGACATTTCTCTTCAGTAAGGTTTGCCATTTCATGATGGAAAGATATACGAGCCAACAACGAGTCGAAATTATTAAAATTTAATACCGAAATTCAGAGTCAGTGGCCTCAACGTTAAGAGCGCTACGTTCAATTGATGGTCGTCATAATGAATGGCTACATCTTTTTTTTTTAGTTTTAAAGTAACGTTAAATGTACCGTTAAATGGCGCTGTTACCAAACAGACATATTGCCAGGTTATAAACACGATGCGTATTGATACGCAATATAAAAAAAAACAATGTGATAAACAACACAGACGCACAGGAACAGCAACAACACCTACACAACCATTGCCTTCACAATGGAGGTTACGCGCAATTAAGTCCTAATACTCCAGAATAAAACAGACGCACAGGAACCACAGCAACACATATACGACCATTGCCTTCAAAATGGAAGCTAAGCGCGACGAAGCCCCAATACGCCCGAAAAGGTTTGCATGTGATTAGACTGCACAGTCTAACGGCAGACTGAGACACGCTTTAGAGTATTGCAAAACAAAAACAACCGATGTGCCCTATTAAAAAATTAAATACAGGTCACGAGATAACCTTCTTCTTCGGCGATTCACGGCGAACTGGAATGGCTACGTCAATAAACAAACTATGCGTTATTGGTCAGACAGCAATCCACACGTACTCCATGAATCATCATTGCATCCCGAAAAAATTACGGTTTGGTGCGGTTTATGGGCCGGCGGCGTCATTGGGCCGTACTTCTTCCGTGATGATCAAGACCGGCACGTTACTGTGAATGGGAATCGCTACCGTTCAATGATAACCGAATATTTTTGGCCCCAATTGGATGATATGGACTTGGAGGACATGTGGTTCCAACAGGACGGCGCCACAAGCCACACAGCGAATGTCACAATCAATTTATTGCAAACCAAGTTTGGAGAACGTGTTATCTCACGAAATGGTCCAGTCGATTGGCCGCCTCGGTCGTGCGATTTTACGCCGTTGGAATATTTCCTGTGGGGCTACGTCAAATCTATGGTCTATGCCAACAAGCCAGCGACGATTGATGAACTTCATACGAATATCGGCCGATTTATGCTTGAAAACCATCGAAAATTGGTTTCAGCGTCTAGACTTCTGCAAACGTGCCGTGGTGGCCATTGAAAAGAGATCGATTTCCATACATAATGGCATCGAACGTACTTTCACAGGAATAAAAAATTTCATTGATATCCAAAACCGTTTTTGTTTTATTTAAAAAAAACTTTTGTAGCGCTCTTATTGAAGAACCCTTTATAACCACTTATTTGGTAATGAAAGATTTTGCTGGGAAAGTATGTAATAAAAAAGTGTTATGACAAAGAAAAACTAAATAACCAGTGTAAATGACTTGGGTTTTGCAATTTAGTTTTTTACAAAAACCAGCTAGTTTTTGCTTAGTCTAAATTCAGTATAAGAACAGATATATTTTATAAAAAATAATTACTAAACCGGTTTTAAACATGGTTAAATTGTTATTTTTTAAGCTTTAGAAAAAACGACATTGAGATTTTAAAAACAATGAAGGAATTCACAGTTTAAGTGCTATAGATGTAAAATATCATGATTTTTGAAGTTTAACCCATATAAAGCTCTCAAATTTACGATAAACCCAGTAATAATAATCTAATTTTTTTTCTTTGTTGTTATAGTCACACTTTTATGCTATTTTTTGCTTTCTATTGGCTGTTAAGCTGAGAATACACAAAGGAACATTGAGTAGGGAACAAAAAATATCAAAAAATTTTGTAAACACGAATCAGAGCTTTAAAGAATTAATTCCTTTTTGGAATGAATTCCCAAAAATTTAATTCAAGGAATGAATTCAGCAATAAGACATAAGCAGGAATTAATTCCTGTGAATGAATTCAAAGAATTCAAATTTATAGAATGAATTCCCTGAACAAAGCGTTAAGCATTAAAATTAAAGAATTCATTCACTAAAGAATTCATTCAATTTTAAGTCAAGGAATTCATTCAATTCTAGTTAATTCAAATGTTGGTCAAGGAATTAATTCCCTTGTACATTTAATTCCCTGAAGGAATTAACTTTTTCGTTTAATTCCCTGAATTTAAGTTTTCTTTTAATGCCCATCTCTTAATGGTATTAAATTGCGATGTACATATATACAGCAGAGCTTTGAAGAATTAACTCTTTTTTGAATGAATAAACTACCAATCGAATTCAAGTTTCTCTAGAATGGAATGAATTCCTTTTCTTAAGTAATTCACTGAATTCGTTCAACTGAACGCGTTCATCAAACAATAAATTCAAAGAATTAATTCCATTGCAATAGTTCTCTTTATTAAATCAAATGAATTAAATCACTGGTGAACGCGTTCAATTTTATAAATCGAACTGAAAAAAAGTGAATTAATTCCTTACTGAATTAATTCACCACAGAATTCGTTCAATTTCATTTTCGTTCAGTGAATTAAAAAAAAAAAATAAAATTAGGTTCAGTGAATAAAAAAAAAAAAAAATTACGTTCAGTAAATTAAAAAAAAATTAAATTACGTTCAGTGAATTAAAAAAGAAAAAAAAACAAAAATTACGTTCGCTGAATTCAAAGCCTGTTTTCTGCCGTTCAGTAGAAGAAAACATTGTATTGTAAAAACGTATAAATGAAATACGTCATAAGCAAGCATCTACAGCAGAGGTCGGCATGACCTATGCCCATGGGCGCTCTGTCACACCTACATAAGCTCACACATAGAACAAAAAAATAATCAGTCGCATACAATATTTCAATGAAGTAGGTTGTCACATCGCAAGTTTTTTTTGTTTTTATTTTTTTTGTGTTGTTGTTTTTTGATATTTGTTATCGTAGTTGTTGTTTGCTTTTAAATTTTTACCCCTCAATTCATAAATGCTTTGCAAAGTTATAGCAGGTTTACAAAACGCCATTTTCATACAAAATTTGTTCAATAAACCTCCTATAATTTTACAAAGTGTTTATGAATTTAGGAGTTATTTTATATTCCCATTATAAACATTTAAAATTTTCGAATTATTATACAAACGTTCTTTGTCAGTGCATGAGAGTGAGAGGCTGCAACTCACTCATACAAGCACAAAATAAGGTTGTATATTTTGCCGATCCCTGATCTACACGCTTTATTTTTTAATCATGTAGGTTGATAAAGTGCATCGGGTTTCTCTAACACTTAATATATACATATATGTAATTTGTTTATTTTTACTGGCAAACGCTGTAAAATTGCTTAGTTGCAAAGTTTATTTGTATATAAATGTTTTCTTCTACTGAACGGCAGAAAACAGGCTTTGAGTTCAATGAACGTATTTTTTGTTTTTTTAATTCAGTGAACGGATTTTTTTTTTAATTCACTGGACGTAATTTAATTTTTTTATAATTTACTGAACGTAATTTTATTTTTTCTTAATTCACTGAACGTAAATTTATTCGATTTATAAAATTGAAGCGTTCACCAGTGAATTAATTCATTTGATTTAATAAAAAGAACTATAGCAATTAAATTAATTCGTAACAAAATAAATCGAACGAAAACAAATATGAATTAATTCCATTCAATATATGTGACCTCCGAGAAAAGGGACCTAGTGTGTGAAAATGAAGTTTTGAGAAGAACGCATTTAAGTTAAATTAAAAATAAAATTTTAATGTTTTTCTCATCTTTATCGAACCCCGTTTTTTGACACACTAGGTCCCTTTTCTCGGAGAAGGTCACATATGGTGCTTTGTGAATTAATTCATCGAATTTTTATTTCAGAATTGAAAAATTGAATTAAGGAATTAATTCTTCAAAGCTCTGATATACAGGCCATTTTGTAAAATGGCGATTTTTTTAAAATGGCCCGTATCTTGAAAACTAAGTGAAATAGAGCTCCTACGAAGTAATAACACACCCCAATAAGACAATTAAGCCAAGTCTTGTAAAGCTTCCGATTGATCCATTTCTATAAAACAGCACGTGGGTCACCGCCATTTAATACCATTAAGAGATGGGCATTAAGTGAAAACTTAAATTCAGGGAATTAAACGAAAAAGTTAATTCCTTAGGGAATTAAAAGAAAAATTTAATTCCTTAGGGAATTAAACGAAAATTTTAATTCCTTAGGGAATTAAGCAAAAATTTTAATTACTTAGGGAATTAAACGGAAAAGTTAATTCCTTCAGGAAATGCGTATTCTGTCTTGCTGGTCTTATAAAATAATTTTAAAAATATAGCTTTTGTTTTTCATTGAAGAACATTTCGAACTGCCCTCGTATCTACTAGATACAACTAATGACAGGTTTAAATTTATAAATAAAAAAGTAAAAATTAGGCATAACGTGAAAAAATCATAATTTTTTTTTTATTGTAGATTTTTAGTTGATCTGAAGTGTTAATGAGTGTTATTTTTGTTCGGTTTAAGATCAAATATTACAAATTCTAAATAGAATTTACAATTTTTATTTTACAACCAATAGAGAAAAACTTATGAAATAACTTTCCTAGAACCAATGGTTGACAATTAATGCATTTTCAAGTGAGACCGCTCACTATCATCAGATTGTCTTTATGGGGTCCTCTCTAGGCTATAATGTAGATTTTAGTTTTTTGTATATATATGTTCAATTTCAAAGAAATGCATTTTGAGAAGTAAAATCAAACATTTTTACTTATCCATTTTTCATTATTATAACTAACGAAAACCACATGTCTTCAACAAAGCTATTATTTTTCCCTATGTTGTAGTTGTGCTTTTTCATTGAAGTTCCTTCAATATGTAAAGCAATGATTCGTGCTTTTTAACATTCAAGCTTTTAATTCTATTTAAGAAATTAGAACTAAAGCAAAGAAACTTTTACACGGTTGTTTTATTTTTGTGTATAACATCCTAACATAACTACAACATAGGGAAAAATTATAGCTTTGTTAAAGACATGTGGTTTTCGTTAGTTATAATAATGAAAAATGGATAAGTAAAAATGTTTGAATTTACTTCTCAAAATGCATTTCTTTGAAATTGAATATACAAAAAAACTAGAATCTACATTATAGCCTAGAGAGGACCACATAAAGACAATCTGATGATAGTGAGCGGTGTCACTTAAAAATGCATTAATTGTCAACCATTGGTTCTAGAAAAGTTTTTTTCATAAGTTTTTCTCTATTGGTTGTAAAATAAAAATTGTAAATTCTATTTAGAATTTGTAATATTTGATCTTAAACCGAACAAAAATAACACTCATTTTTTTTTGATATTTTTTTAATCAAAATAAGGTGTAAAATTGACAAAAAAAATAGAAACATTTTTTGTAAAATTGGGTACCAGCGGCAATGCACTTGAAACAAGGGTATAATATTCTATATTTTATTATTAATAAAAAGGCAATTATTTATTGATAAAGATCATTAAAGAATTACTTTTAAGTTTATTTTAATACCTTAATCTAATTTATATAATAACTAATTATATTTATATATTAACTTTGTTATTATGAAATATGAAACAACTATTTAAAAAAAAAAAAAAAAAAAACTACGTCAAGATAATGTTAATTAAGTCTTTAGTATAACTACATAATGTAATTACGATAAAACCAAACCAAAAAGGAGTCAGTGATATTTAAGATCATTTTTGAAAAAAAAAACAGCTACCAATTAACATAAAAAATATATAAAAATTCAACTAGTAGTAAACAAACAAAAAAGAGGGAATTGTTAAAAAGTATACAAACGAAGCAAGTTTAACGTCAGTTCCCGTACTTTACAGTTGTAATGCAAAACAGCCCTAACAACAATTTACAAGCAATTTAGGTAAGTTGGAGTTTCCGCGGTAACGTACGGGAACACACTTATAATTATTTATAATTTCATTAAACATCAATGTACAAGTCTGTAAAATTTTTTGCAAAAGTAACTAAAAATTAGTTTGAAAGGGACCTGCCGAAAATTTTGCTAAAATCAGATGAATCTGTTTGCTAAAGTTTTAGCTAATTGCAAATAACGATTTACCCTACTTAAATAAGAAAATTTTTTGTTGAATATTAGTGAAAATTAAAACCTTCTGAAATCAGCACTACTATTTTTCAGCAAATATTTTTATTTATTTTAGCAGATAATTATTTTTTGCTTTTAAATTTAACTATAATTTTAAATTTAATTCTAATTTTAAAATTAAATGTAACTAAAATTTGTAGACATGACAGTTCTTCTTCTAGTAAGTCGTATGTTTTTATAATTTTTCGTCTACTAATCAGCAATTTTTTTTTTGCTAATATCAGCATAAATTGTAGTTTGCAACACTAAAATTTACGTAAATTTTAAAGAATTACCACATTTTTCTTGCTGTTTTTGTCTTACTAATATTTAGCAAACTTTCTGCTGATATCAGCAGTTTTTTTCTGCAGGACCCTTTTTAACTAACTTTTAGTAGCTTTTTCAGCGTGTTTGTACAGGTTTATTTCTATGAGTGTATTTTCATGATTTTAAAAGATTATTTGGTTGATTCACACGCTAAACGTGCCTGCCCATTTAATATCCCAGGCAAATTACCCCGAAAAGTTCTCTGCCACTTTTTACCAATAGTGCAACCATTCAGCAGTATTAGCTTTTTTTTAATATTTCATTACGTTTCATTCGTTTAAACAAAAATTATTTATATAAAGCCCGTATGACACTTGCTTTATGTTGTATTGTTATTCATTGTGTTCGTTTAGTTTAATATTTTTACTACAATTGGAAAGTTTTGTTTACTCTTTGTATTGAATTTTTTCCACTGTACTAAAAGTAGTAACTTTAGTAAACGAACAGGCATATTGTATTAACGAATAACACAGTACAACAAAATAAGAAAAATTTTATGCATCGGGATTGCGACACATCATTTCTAATAGATTTTGGGACGCAGATCACCAATATGGCACTAGAATTTTAAAGTTAGCTATAGTTTAAGAAATATTTGCAAAAACGTTTTTGTAGGAAAATTAATTTTTTTAAGAAACTTTTTGCAAAAAAAAAAAAAAACTGAAAGTAATAACGCTATTTTTGAAACATTTTAAAATGATGAAATATGCCCCTTAATTTGATATATTGGACGTTTTGACAGCTGCGATAATATGTGCGTTCCCGTATGTTACTGCGGGTACCCGCGGGAACCCAAAACAGCCCAAACAACAACAATTTACACGCAATTTTGAGTACGGGAACGCCTTTGGGCTAGTTTGTGTAACTTCGGTAAATTATGGGAACAGACATAATATTCCCTATATATGCATTTAAAATTGAAATTCTTCTTTTTTCACGATTTCGTTAATAAATAATCTGCGATGAAAGGAATATCTAATATTTGAATTTGTACCTTTAGTAAACATCTCAGTTACTTAATCTATCTAAAAAGATTCGCATTTTTTGTTTTAATTTAAGTTAATATTGGCTAAACCTGAAATACATCGACTTTGTTAATACCTAAAAATTAAGGAGTCTGTGAAAAAAAATAAAATATAAAACCCAGATAAAACCATTCTGAAATATAAAACATATATTTTCTAATCAATTTCAACAAAGTTTTAGATATTTAAAGTGCAAATTTCGAAAAAAATAACGATTTTAAAATAGGCATGTTCAAAAAATGTACTTTATTTCCTTTTGCCATAGTAAATTCATATAAAATTTATTTGAAATAAAAAAGATGTAAAATGTGTATTTCAGATTGAATTTTCTGCAAATATTGATGTGAATCTTTTGGTATAAAGAATTTAGTGGAATATGAATTTACGTCATATGTAAAGATTTTGCAAATCCGATTAAGGGATTTTACTAGATTTGCAAAATAGGAAAATAAGTGAAGTTTTCACTTTAATTGCAATTATATCCTAAATCCTTTACTTAATCAAATTAAGTTGATATGTTTCTGAAAGCCCAAAGTTTAACCCCTAAATTCATAAACGCTTTGTAAAATTATAGGAGGTTTATTGAACAAATTTTGTATGAAAATGACGTTTTGTAAACCTGCTATAGCTTTACAAAGCATTTATGAATTGAGGGATAAATTTTTAAACCATATTAAAAATTATCCGTGGTTTAGTCAGGTATATGAATAAATAAGAAATTTTAGCAAAAAAAACTGTCTTTTTGCTAAAAGTCAAATTTGCAAATATTTCAAAAACTAGAGCTAATTTTGAAATTTGGTGGTCACACTCGTGATATTCATCCCAAAATCTATCAGAATTGATATGTCGCATGCCCGATGCATTTTTCGTGTGTAATTGATGAATTTTTTTACGGAAAAATAATATTCTGTTTCACGTACGTTACCGTAAGTACCCAACTTCGCCAAAAAGTCTTTCTTTTGTCAAAATTGTGTGTAAATTGTTGTTGCTTCGACTAAATTGGATCCCACGGGTACGCGCGGTAACGACGTGGGACAGACCTATTCTGTAAGAGTTCAACTATGAGAATAAATGAATACACTCAAAAAAGTTTGACAGTTACTAACGTGACAGTTGTTTGTGTAGTAATAAGTAGTTGTTTTTAACTGTAATTACAGTTTTTTTTCAATGGAAAAGTACAAAACAACTTTTGTGACGGTTATTTAAGAAAACAACTAACAGAAAGTACTGTAATTTAGTAACAGTTGTTTAAAGCAGTTATTTTAAATACCAGAGTAAACAACTACCAAAACAATATTTTTACAGTAAACAGTTATTTTTTAAATAAGAAATTGTGTTGGTATTTTAAAATTCTTGTTGAGTTTATATTTGGTATTATTGATATATTGTTGCAATTGGCTTTGAATATTTTCCCATAAGAAAATTCATCAGGTGTCATAAGGGCTTAATGCTGTGCTCCCATTTGATTTACATTGCTGTCAATAACAATTATATATCGATTAAATACAAAACCAGGCAAATGTCATAAGGGCTTAAAAGACAATGAATTGGATGGATTGCTGCTTTTTAAGTGTTTGTTCTTTATAAATATTTTACAGAATTTATTGCATTTAAATTAATGAGATGCACCATTTTTTTAAATTCACTCCAAACAACGATTGACCACTGTTATCAACCGGGTAACTGGAGAATATTATTAACCCCATCTGACATCACGTCCCCGTTTGTCGCCGACGCTTTGCCAGCACTTTGCCGATTGTATTTTTCTGACTTGGCTACTATTTCTTTGTACTGGTGATATGAATTGTCAAAAACGTATTCATAAATCTTCTTTTGAAAATGACATTTAATATCCCCAATAATGCGAAGTATTAGATATGGTTTGACAGGGGTAGTTAGCGTGTGAATCCACCTTTGATTTTAAAATATTTGCACTATTATTTTTTTTTTTTAATAATAATGTGTTTTTTATATTTTAGGGCATCGAAGAATCTTAATTTAGTTTTAAAATTTTATTTTTACTGCACATTTTGTATTTTGTTTTGTTCGTCTTTTTATTTCGAGCACTTTTTACTAGGGGCATGGTATATCATACAATTCACATATACCCTCATCCTGACTTAAAACAAAGTTGTAATCATTTTGTGGTGGATTCAATGGTAAAAGAGGAGGATTTTCTGTAACAAAATTAAAAATTATTGAAAAAAAGTTATTAATTTAAAAAAAACATCAATTATAAGGAATGAAAATGGTCAACCTTTTTGAAACAACAAATAAAATCTAATACGACAATTTCATATTAGAATTTGGAAAATACTCTAACTAAGTATATGAAAATAGAGTCCGAAAAAAAATTTCTGTATTATTTAACACAAAAATTAAAATAATTGTTAATTATAAGGAATTTTAATATTTACCCATGTTTGGATCATCGGGAAAGAATCTTCTTAACGAATGTCCAGTTGTACAATTTTGTAACAGTATACGTGCTGTTAATTTATTTTCGAGTGCTTTCATTTCCTCTTTAACTTCAGGATTACAAAAGTATGTATGTTCATCATTGACTAGATTTGCTTTGGTGGTAGTTTGTGTTAAAGTTCCGGCTGTTGTTGAGTGCGTTGATGAAGACGATAATGTTGGCGATGGTGTTTCTAAACGTGAATAATGTCGAACAGAATCTGATTCTGGTTTTGTTGTACAACAACGTCCTTGATCGGTCACCAATCGTACATCGATAGTACTACCGTTATCAAGAGAAATATATAAGAAATTCTGAAACAGAGATAATAAAAATATATATAAATATATGTGGTTCTTTAAACGGCTGCACAGTGGATCCTTTTCCAAAAAAAGGTAATAAATATAGAACTTCTAAACTACTGTAACGTCGCAAATTACCACACCAATTTGGCTACTTACATAATGGAAATTTCGTTTGATACCCACCCAGCAAAAACATGGTAATGACAGGTCATTACCATACGGATTACCAAGTAATGATAGGTCATTACCTTTTGCATTACTTTAAAATACAAAATAATGACTTACAGATAATAAGATATAGAAGTACCTACATATTCGTGCAAAGTAATCACTTACTGGTAATTGATTTAATAAGTACTGATTAAGTCTTTTTTATATTAATATTTTTTATTTATAAATAGGAAATTTTCAAAGGTAAAAAGTTTTTTTTCCAATATGACCACCTATTTTACAATGTAGGGTAACGACTTATGTCTTAACTTCACAGTAACCACTTATTCTATCTTTGTGAGTAACTACTTATTCTTTCACTATGGCTAACTCGTTATTCGCACTTTTTTTGTAAGCGAGAGGGTAATGACCACCCATGAATTTTTGGACATCGCGAACAAAAGTAATGTTGCGAGTAAATAGCCTGGTAAGTAGTGAAACCCTTTGTGTGCTACTTACTCGCTTAATTACTCGGTAATGTCTGTTTTTGCTGGGCATATCATAGTATACTATAGTAGCCCCACTCATTAAAAAATTGAGAGCTTGTACAAGTAAAATTACAACACTACTTAATTTTTTCAAATCACAGAAAATGAGTAAAGCTACTATATTGGCTTTGTTTGTGCGACAAGCTATCAATGTTAGATCTAGTCTGATTTGCAGATTAATAATGTGTTTATAACTTTGAAAAAATGTTTATTCTTCTTCTTAACCTCAAACCTACATAGTTAGTTTATGTCATTCCCATAAATTTGACATTAGCCAACGTTCAATGTTAACTGTTAACTTACTTACGTCAAATTTATATTGGAATGACATAAGCCAAAGTTGATAGTTTGCCACACAAACACAGCTATTATACTATGACCCATATTGCCTATGTTAAGTAAATAGTCAGAGGTTTCCAATTCTTTAAAAAATATAGACCTTCGGGGAAATTTGTTTAAAATCCGAAGTAGGTCAAATATCGGAAAAAGCTGAAACATATCCTCACTTAAATATTATAAGGATTATGTGAATCTGACCCTTAACCCTGCATACATCCCCCATACAAAATCACCTAAATGTTTGATATTTTGTGTTTCCTTTAGTTACTTTAGAACAAATACGAACTCACTCAAACGTCCCCTTTAAAACTAGTCATTTTCGGAACAGGCTGGAAGAAGCGGCATAAATAAATAAGAGACACTTTCTCACAAAGCCCATTCTTATTAAGTTCCCTTTCAGAATAATACAAACTCTTTACATCCCAGTGGAGAAACGGTAATGACATATCATTATTTTTTGGACTACCAGAAATGACACCCACTTACCTTCTGTATTATTTTAAAACATATAATAATGAGTTACTGATAATGACTTATTTTTATCATTATTTCAAATAGAAAATAATTTTTTAGATTTTTTTGAAAATTTTTTGAAATCTATTTTTACCCAGGTAGAAAAATACAAACGGCACAATGTCGGCCCGGTATTGGAGATGGTAGTACATGTACTGGCAATGCGTCGGATTTTCACTTTCACTGTACTGGCATGTTGTCGAAATGATAACACCAATAAATGCTTGGCCGTAGTTATTTCCCAACGTTGGCGAAGGCTTGCGATTTTATTTTTTTGGTATTATCCCAGTACATTTAATAACAAATTTAGTAGTTTGCTAGTACTTTACTGTCCTTTTAGTGTACATCACAGATTTTTAATGTATTCTTTCGAAACTTCACAAGAAAAGAATGGCTATGTCTCTCTTACATAAATAATTGGGTAATAGATGCAAAAATACATAAAATTGTTAATTTTAATAAATTAAAAAAAGGTCGTTAATTTTCAGAAAACAGTACTGGCAAAGCACGTTTTAAGTAGTACCGGCATTTCGTAAAAAACAGTGCTCTCCCAGTACAATTTTTGTTGCAACGTCGGCAATTTCTACCTGGGCGATATCGGAGACGGTAGTACATGTACCGGCAAAGCGTCGGATTTTTAACTTTCACTGTACCGGCATGTTGTCGAAATGATAACACCAATAAACGCTTGGCCGTGGTTATTTCCCAACGTTGGCGCAGGCTTGGGATTTTATTTTTTTGGTATTATCCCAGTACATTTAATAACAAATTTAGTAGTTTACTAGAACTTTACTGTCCTCTTAGTGTACATCACAAATTTTTAATGTATTCTTTCGAAACTTAACAAGAAAATAATGGTGATGTCTCTCTTACATAAATAATTGTGTAATAGATGTAAAAATACGTAAAATTTATAAAATTGTTAATTTTAATAGATTAAAAAAAGCTCGTTAATTTTCAGAAAACAGTACTGGCAAAGCACGTTTTAAGTAGTACCGGCATTTCGTAAAAAAACAGTGCTCTTCCAGTACAACTTTTGTTGTTACGTCGGCAATTTCTACCTGGGTAGACTCTAATATTTTTTAAACACTGGTAAGGATATATGTAACCACATATTTTTTGATTTTTTGTATGTTGGCGAGTAAGCTACTTGTGTGCAGCAGGTCAATTGTGTTTTTATCTATTAAATATTACATGTCGATATAGCTCAGATGGTAGAGGTGTTGACTGGCAATCTGTAGACCCAGGTTCGATTCCCGCACCAGCCAATTTTATTAAAAAAAAAAATACAATAAAAAATATTTTTTTTTATATAATTTATTTTTTAGAAAATCTATTTTTAGACTCATTATTTTTGTCAGTACTGGTAAGCACATAGGTAACGATATATTTTTTGATTTTTCGTATGCTGGTGTGTAACGACAACTCATTATTTTTCGCGACATCGCCATATAAAGGTAATAAGAAATGTAATAACAAAAGTAACTAGTTCCCATTACCAAGTATGTAGTTACATAACCACATATCTGGTAATGATTTTCTACACTGGGATGTTCTGACAGAACTTTTTTTCTGGAATTACTAAAGCCCCATTCAGATTACACACAGGCGTTTATACTTTTCTTCACACAAGTATGACGAAAAATATGCTGAAATTTTCTGGTTGTCACAAAAATATAAAAGAAAATCTTTTGAGTGTTCAGACTGTTATCGTCACACATAACAAATAAATTAAAGCAGTTATTTTTTCTACTAATCATTAATATTTTCACCATTAGTTGTTTTCAATCTTTGTGTACTTTTATTTGTGAATAACACAACACTTGTTTTGAGACAAATGGTAACTTTATGAAACATTTCCAAATATAAAGCTTGCCAAAACAGTGTGAACTGTTTTTAAAATGTGTATATTCATTTTGACATGTGTGTAACGAATTGTGTTCACACTATTATACATTTTCTTTATACAACACATTTCTCACATATATAACACACTTGTGTGAGAATGTAAGCGGGGCTTAAGGAGTGATACTCGCAAAGTGTTTTGTCGCCCTTACTGCCTTTTTGACAAATATCAGAACAATAAATATTTACGAATTTTCAAAAGAAAATAATTTTTTCGGCATTTTGGACTTGAATTCACACTAAAATATTTTGCTTAGAAGAAACATCGGAATACCTTTACAATTTCTCTTCAAATTAAATAATGTTAAACAAAATTTTAATTTAATAGTATATTTTGACTGGGCAAAAACTAGTAGTTTTTGGTAAGTTTTAGGTTTTGAGCCGAAAACTATAAAATTAATTTAGTTTTTCAATACAATTTTCATACAAACTGAAAACCAGATTCTACCTGGTTTTTGCCAAAAACCAAGTAAAAATATCTGAAATTTGTATTTTTGATACACCCGATGTCTTTTATAACTAATTTTCGATACACCCTGTTGCAACGAATATAGAATTAAAGCAAGTGTCAAAAATATATTTTTTAATTTTTTTTAAATATTTCAGTTTTAGTTTAAAATAGTGTGTTGTTATACATTTTTAAATATGTTAATAATTTTTTTAATTTAATTTAACCATAAACACATAAACAAAAGTGCTTAATAAAAAAGTGATGTGACAAAGAAAAACTAAAAATTCAGTGTAAATGAATTGGCTTTTGTAATTTAGTTTCGTACAAAAACCAACTGGTTTTTGCTCAGTCTAAATTCAGTATAAGAGTAAAATTATAGTCGTTTTTGCGATTTTGAAAACGCCAGTATTGCCATTGTTCTGATTTACGTCATAAAAATCAGTCCTTACTTCGTCCATGGATCGAAATATCCCACGGGATCCCATTTTTACTAAAAAGCGTTCGCGTACTCGACAATTGGGTAAATGGGAGCTGCCATAAGAGAGTAATATCCTTCTTCTTCTTGCACGAAGAAGCCCAGACTAATTAATTAATTGTTTTTATCACCCCTATCTTTGGTTCACTAATTTGAACCAAAGACCTAGTTCACAACTAATAGATCTTTTAGTTAAGAGCTAAGGGCTCTGCTATCGAGCGTACTGTTCTAATCCCTGTTTTATCTTATTTTTCAGATGGATATCATTGACCAGAATACAAATGAAAATAAGCAAGAGAAGATCAACGCAGATCTATCCTCATTAGGCAAAGGGGCTTTATGCCCAAATGATGCTAAGGACAAGTTAGCCTTGGTTGAACCAACAGAAGACGCTTCTAGTCTTAACTTTGCTGAACCGATGGATGTTGGGATTATAACTGAGGACCTCTCGGGTCCAACTATAGAAACCAATACCAACATCCCAACGGATGAAGAGGACGAACTTCTAAGCTCTCAGCCCAAAGTTGCTGTAAGAAAAGAAGTTCCGGGCGAAAAGTCGAAACCAGTGACTGAGAGAGTAAAGCTCTGCGGGGCTGCTCGTAAACGCCTGAAGTTGTACCGGGATGTAGAAATTGACCTAGAGGCGGCGCGGAGACTTTGTCTGCTACCCATGCGCGAAGCCCGTAAGGAAGTCAAAGAACTATCAGTAATCAGAAAGAGGGTGCGATCAGATGGCTCAACACCACCTGGTTCCGGACACCCTGCCAAAAGGACCGCTGAGATGGCTATTGATGGCCTCTAAAGGTCGGTGGTGGCACATTATCAAAGGCAGCCTTGGCGGCCCTGGTAACACAGCAAAAAACAGTGGTGCCATCTTACGAAGAAACTGTTGCGACGACGAAGATTGGTGTTATTCCGCCATCAATCCCTGTTTGTCGAGCTGCTCCTTTAAGCCGGAATGGCTTAGTTTTGTGTGCACAGTGGTTGGAGACTCCTGTCCCCACGTTAAAGCCATGGAGTGACGCTGTGATGAAGGTGGTGGTGGAAGACGAAGTACCGAAGGCCCAATTGTTCATGGGATATTTCCCTGACAAAGAGGACTCGTCCAATCACCTAATTTTTGGAATGGTTGAGGGCCAGAACTTTGAACTTTCGGTTGAGTACTGGAAGGTGTTGAACAGAGTCATTAAGGGTGGCATAGTGGAATTAACCCTTTCTATTAACCCAGCTGAGATCGGGCGAAAGAGTCACAGGGTGAACTTTGGATATAGAACGGCGCTGGTAAAACCTACAGGAAAAGAACAAGTGGTCGGGCGCGACATATCCAACCAAGTAAAGGCAAACACCTCAGCAACTGCGGCTAAATCCGATACGAGTCTCTAAGGACACAACGTCAGATGAAAAACCGGCCTGCTCAAGCAACCTTGCCAAACCCAGTTCTACTGAGCCCATTGCCAAAAAGTCGCCCAAGCTTATGGCTCCCACTTTTTGCGCCTGCTGCCAAAATTGTTCGCAAGTGATGGTGCAGGCCAACACCGAAGCACCTCAGGTGCTTGCAAGTGAACCTTCACCATGCCATAGCGGCATCTGATGTTGCCAACAGAAGGTTCACCGTTGACATAGCCGTGGGTGCACAATGGAGCCTTGGTAGGTTGATATATGATGAACCATGGTAGGGTGATGATTCCAAACACAGTCGACCTAGAGCGGCCATCCTTGAGAGGAGCAACCTAACATTTCTTCCAATTTTTAGAGTTTGTATTGGGAGACCTGGTTGCGATCTGGGCAAAAGTGCATTCCTTGGCTAGGGAGCATAAGGTGATGTTGGCCTCTGCGTATTTGCTTGGGGACAGCGAAGCGGCACCGACCGCTGAGGTCTCAGATTTGTGGAATATGGCCGAGTGAGGGGTCTGAGTTGGATCCAATGCTGTGACGCCAACGCTCATCACAAAACGTGGGGAAGTACCAATGTCAAAAAACGGGGTGAGTACTTGCTTGAATTTATATGTAGTTATGGGGTATAAACATAGCAAATAGGGGTGACGAACCGACGTTTAGGAATGCTTTTAGGTCAGAGGTCTTGGACCTCACTCTTACTAGTTCTAACCTTTCTTTCGCCATCTCTAACTGGAATGTATCCAGCGAACTATAAATGTCTGACAACACCTGGTCTTTGATGTTGTTAGTGCGTTGGACTCGTGCCAGAAAAATCGTAATCGCAAGCGCACAAACTGGGAGAACTTCCGTTGTCATTTCAAAAGCGATGACAATCTCTCTAACGGGCTCATTCTGAGTCCAGATGAGATTGATTATCAGGCATCTCAGTTACAGTCGAGTTTGACTTCTGCTTACTTTGCGAGCTGTCCTCAAGGGATCAGGAGGGTGAGAAGGGACGTTCCATGGTGCAACTATGGTCTGGATAAGATCAAAAGGTGCACGTGGCGCAGCTACTTTATGATCTCTGATCTTCCGGAAGCTGCGCGACTTCAGAAGGCCCTTTCACATGATCACACGAACGGTCTTTGCACTCTCAGGAGATCCGACGGTTCCTACACTGGATCTCCTGAGGAAACCTGTGACCTATTGTTAGACACGCACTTCCCAGGCTGCGTAGCCTCCCGCAGGTCTTTTGCGATTCAAAGAATCCCAAACCTGACGGGGAGGTATGTACGCCTAACTGGTGCCGTCTTTCGAGAGGACAGAGTGAAATGGGCGATAAATGGATTTTCGTCCTTTAAGTCGCCGGGCCCCGTGTCTGATGTAGAGGGGGTGGATATAATAGCCCCACAACTGGTTAGGATATTTAGATCCAGTATTTTGCTGTGTCATGTACCCACGAATTGGAGGGGGGTTAAAGTTTTCTTTATTCCAAAGGCTGGGGGGGGGGGGGAAATCCGAGCAGCTGCCTAAATCGTATAGACCAATTAGCTTCAGCTCTTTTCTTCTTTAATCAATGGATAAAGTTTTGGACCACCACATTCGGGACACGTACCTCAGGTGCAAGCCAATACACGAGCTTCGGTTCGCGTATCAACGGGGTAAGCCTACCGAAAGTGCTGTTCATCATGTTGTCACGTTGATAGAGAAGGCACTGGAGGCAAAGAACATTGCCGTCTGTACCTTTATTAATATACAGGGTGCTTTTGACAACACGTCCTACAATGCGATCGGGCTGTCTATGTTCAGAAAAGGCATCTCTCCAATGATTATAAATTGGACATTGGAGTTGCTCAACTCTAGGGAGATCACGTTCGGTATAGGGTCTACTAGTAGCACCGTGAATGCGACCAGAGGATCCTCAGAGCGGTGTACTGTCGCCTTTACTATGGACACTGGTCATTGATGAAATGCTTGAGGGTCTGAACGACCTGGGCTTCAGGACCTATGGCTACGCCGATGATCTTGTCATCTCCGTTGTCGGCTGGGATGACAGGACCATCTTTGATCGTATGCAGCAGACTTTGAACTTTACTCACTCATGGTGTTGGGAAAAAGGGTTGACTATCAAACCGTCGAAGACGATTCTGATACCGTTCACAAGGACAAAAAGGGTCAACCTGACCGAACCTGTTGTTGGGGAAAAAACGATAGGCTTCTCGGATAGTGTGAAATATTTAGGGGTGACTCTGGATAAATCCCTTATGTGGAAAGATCATCTCGACTCCGTGACAGGCCACCAGGGCATATTATGCCTGTCAGAGGCTCTTTGGGAAAACATGGGGTCTAAGACCACACATGGTCTACTGGTCATTCGACACCATTGTGAAACCTATGTCAAGTATGCAGCCTTAGCATGGTGGCCAAAGGTTGAGCAGTCAACAGCAAGGGATACTCTAAAGAAGCTGTATCGGATTGTGTGTACTGGCATTACGGGGTCGGGAGAACGTGCCCGACGGATTCCATTGGGGCCATGCTGGGTATTCCACCATTGCATATTTCCGTGAAGATCGAGACATGAGCTGGGACCTAAAGGGTCACATGATGATCGCCGGGATCTTTATGGACGACCCAATCTTAAGGGTGGCGGACAAAATAATCCCGGAACAGATTTTCGTCAGGCATTTTGACATTACGTCATTTGACAGGGATAGGTGGACCAACCAATCCTGGAAGCCCGAAGAGGGGGCTGAGATATGGTTCACTGATAGCTAGAAACAGGCTAATGGTGACACGGGGGCAGGTGTCTTTGGAGCCAGATTCCAACGTGCTCTACCAATGGGCAAGTACCCCTCCGTCTTTCAGGCGGAGATTTTTCCCATCTGCGTATGTGTGAGAGAGTGCCTGCGAAGAGGCACGGATAGATCCCGCATCTACATTCTTTCTGACAGCCAGGCTGCGCTAAAGGCTCTAGGAGCTTACGGGGTCATGGAGTGTATGGGAATTCTCAACGAACTCGGTAGGAACAACTCCCTTACACTGGGATGGATTCCTGGTCATGAAGGGCACGAGGATAACGAAAGGGCCGATTGTCTAGCCAATTGTGGAGCAGAACCATTCTTTGGGATACCCGAGGGGTACGCTAGGGAAAAACTCAGGCTGTGGAGAGAGACTGAGTTTGCTAGACATTGGGAAACTTCTACTACACTCAAAAAAAAGTCAGTAAAGTCAGCAAAAAATGTTGCTGTGTCAGCAAATTTTAAGTCCGGAGCGTGCTTGCAAAAAAGTTGGTAATTTCAGCAAAAGGTTTGCTGAAAATCGGCGAGCTGATTTTTGCCAAAAAATAGTAATCTCAGCAAAAGTTTTGCTAACACTTAGTCGATTGCAAATGAAAAAAATCCTTGCTAAAATCACTAAACTTTTTTCTGAATATTAGTAGGCTGAAAAAAACTCAAATAACTTGTAGCGAAATTTTACTTTAGTTAATTTATTTGCTGAAAATTTAAATATAGAAATTGTGTAGAGTTGTTTTTTTAATTATAATTTCCGTTGTATGTACTATGAGTACATCCAGACAAGCTGCGACATCTACATCATGTCTACCTGGTTGTCGTCCACGCTATAAATGCGGTTATCAGCACAATTTTTGTAGCAAAATAAATTAGTAAAACATTAGTTCAAAATTAGTTTAGTGCTAAAAAAATATAACTAAAACTTTTGCTGAAAACGGAATTTCAGCAAAAAAATTGCTGAAAAATAGTACACTTGATATACAAGACGTTTTACGAATTTTTCTACTAACTTATTTTTTTGAGTGTAGCCAAAGACAAGACAAAAGATTAATTTCCTTGTCCAGCGGAGTATCAAGGTGACTATTGTCACTCGACAGGGGTAACCTTAGGACCCTGACGGGATACTTAACTGGACACTGTGGGCTCAGGTACCAGCTTCACAAACAGTCCCGGTCGGACACTGATGTTTGCAGGTTTTGTGAGCTGGAAAGTGAAACATCGGAGCATATTCTCTGCGAATGTCCGAGATTATGTGACAGGAGAAATTCTTCTAACGGGATTACTGGCTTTATTGGTAACCTGAATCTCTAGGGAACTCTAGGCAGCACAAAAGAACTATATTGGACGCGGTGTGTAGTGCCTTTCTAATGTAGTTAAATCGCTCATTTCATTCATTTAGAAAAATATAAATATATCATTTACAAAAATTAGTGTAAAAGTTGCGAAAGTTTCTCGGTAACATTACAACTACATAATATTACCGACAAGTTTTTAAAGACGCTTATTTAAATGTGTAAAAAGATAAATATAGCTGCATTTTGTCTCATATCAAAGTTAAGTATTTAAAGCAAATCTACGTTAAACCGATTGTAGCATAAACAAATTTGAAACAGGTTATGTTCATATTTGTCCCGTTATAATCGAATGTACGTCAGCAAAAGGTTTTAGGAAGTAACGCGAATAAGTTACGTTAGATGTGAAAATGTATAAACGTTGACTTTTCAACGTTAATAATTATCCGTGTTGAAAGTTAACATGAATACGAAAAGTCATGTGTTAGTTTTCGTCATAAGGGTGAGTTACCCAACCGTAAACGCTGTGGTGTAATGGTTAGCGCGTTGGATTGTTACACGTGAGGTTGCGGGTTCGAGCCCCAACCAATGCAACATCAATTTAGGAAAAATAGTAATATGTATGAGTTTTTTCTATCCCTCATACATATCGCAGCGTCCTCCTTCGGTGTTCCCATAGTACTTAACCCCACCGAAGTAAAATAATATAACAGGGCTATGAACAAAAAAGCTTCAACAAAGTTCGCCAACTCACCATCAGATGGCGCGTAACAACTGTTCTAAAATTCAACATCTCGCGTAATTACAGTGTTGCCATATTTGAAGCCCTTCATTTTTCACCACCTTTCATTTCTTCTCTATCCCCTTTCCAAAGGAAGCAACACGTTAATTAATAGGAAGAATTTCCTGAGTGTTGCTTCTCTTTAAAAAAAAAAAAAAAAAAAAAAAAAAAAACGTAACTGTAACTAATCAGCTGTTTCGAAACCATAAGAAGTGTATACAAATGGTTACCAACGCGTAAATGTAAACGTACTTGCCGGATCATTCTGTTGAAATTAGAATTTTCTATCCATCATCGAAGCAGCTGAATGATTTTAGTCGGAAAAAAATATAAAATGAATAAAGAAAATAGATTCAAACAACAAATAAGAAATAAAAATTAACAAATAAATGGACGCTCACGCACGCTCACGAAAGAAAAATAATAATCACGCACGAACATTTTTTATAATCACGCTCACTTACGCTCACGTCATTATTTTTAATTTGAATCACGCTCACGAAGTACTCACGCTCACGAAATACTCACGAAAAATAAGAAATTTGTTTTTTATGTTAATTATTTAAGGAAACTTTATTGAATATAAGTTAACAAATATTTCTAGAAATACTAAAAACGTCGAACAGTGCTTTGATTCCATATAACGATTGGACAAAAATAGAAGGAGTGGAGACAGGGTTTTGAAATTTGGTACACTAACATAGAAGCCCTTAGTTAAGAAAAATTTTAATTTTTTGAAATATCGGGCCATGGGCACGCCCACCTCCCATAGGTCCTGAAATTTAAAAATATTATATTAGCTACATTAATGGACGTAAAATTACAAAAAAAAATCCATTGAGATACACATAAAACTGGAAACGTTTGTGTCAATTTTTATCAAAATCGAAGCAAGGACTCTTAGTCCTGCCATATATCCTTTATCTTAAAATCTTTATAAAACCTGCAAAAATTATCCGATTGCCATGAAATTTAGCACGTGAATTGTGTGCCATATTTGTGCCAAATTTGGGTAAAATCGAATCATTAATAAAAAAAATGCCTCATAAAAAATAAGTTTTAAACGCTTAAAATGATTTTTCTAAAACAAAAAAAATTAACTGGGTGTTTTTATAAAAAGAATCAAACGAATTCGTTAACAAATTTGTGTGAAAAATACTAATTTAAATACGTTTTTCCTTCAAAATTTTTGCACAAATTTGTTGGGACTTCTATGTAGAATAAATGAGGCTAAAAAATTTTCAAGATAAATCTTTTTAAGTTTGTGTTTTTTACACAAACGTTTTAACGAATTTCTCCGATTCTTTTTATAAAAACAGGCAGTAAATAGGATTAAAATAGGAAACCATGTGAATCCTCCATTTTAGGTATTTTTGAGGAACATTTTATCTAACTCCTCAATTAAAGGGACTTTTTTGGCACCTTTTTAAAACGGACAAAAACGACCCGTAAGTTGAAGAGTTAGAGGGTTAAAATGTTAAAATATTTGTCATGAAATTCAGACAAGGAAAAATTCTGAATTTTATTTAAAAATCCATAAATATTTGAAATTTTATTTTTGCTTAAAATAAAAATCCCAAAAATGTGTGAATACTCAAACCGAGACATTACATAAGGTACAAAAAATCAACGGGCCGAGAATTTTATACTTTCGTATATGAACTGTCTGATTTTGGTAAAATCAGCTAAAAATCAACTCCTTTTTGAAAGCAACAATTACATAAAAGTACCCTTTGGGTACTATTTATATGTATGTTCGTTGTCAATACATTTTGTAAAAAAAACTAACATTAAACTCAAAACAAAATAAATATTTGAATGAGATTTTAGCCGTGGTATGCCCGTCCCCAACAATTATACGAATTTTTGCATTAAAAATACAAAATTTGTTTTCCCGGACTTTCTATATTTTCATATTATGACTAAAGTTAATATATTATGACTAAAGTTAATACAGTTAATACATAATTCTCATTTATTTAAAGTGGGGATCAGTATAAACTCTGATGTTTTGCACATACATAAGTAATCAAACTAACTTTAGTCATAATATTTTATGGTTATGATCTTGCGCTGATACTCATGAAGGGGAGTAACGTCCTCCGAAACAGCTGTCTATCCTGTTTGCAAGAAAAAAATTTTGAAAAACTAATTTGCACGGTTTTTATTTAAATAAATAAAAAATAAAAACACCGAAGTAGAGGCTGAATAATATCTGCCCTTACTTGAAAATTTTTAAAAATTGACAAATTTGTCTTTATTTCTGTGCAGAATAAGTGCGATTCAAAGTTTTTTATACGAACACTATTTGAGAGACACTAAAAGGACCCTAAAAAGTTTGATCAAGTACACAAACTAATCAGTGTGTTCGTTTACCCGAAAATCTTATTACTTTCACTCAATCGTTGTTTTGGTTACTTTTTCAATTTTTCCAGTTGTAGCAAATTTTAGTAAGTAAACCAACACGCCTAATGTAAAATGTTTACTATTTTCAAAAGGTTAGAAAATTTTGCATAAGAAAATTTGAAATAATTAACTTTATTATTTTAAACTGCTTTTTTTGAAATCCCGGAATTCCCGGTCCAAATTCCCGGGAATGCGGGAACTGAAAAATGCTAAATTTCCCGGGAATCCCGGGATGCATTCCCTACTTATAGTATACCGATTAGCTCAGAATCACTTTTTATTTCGATTTAACGATGTCCGTTCGTCCGTCTGTCTGTCTGTCCATTATACCACCCAAATTTGCAAAAGTATTTTTTTGTTCGCTCCACCGGCAGTTTCCGATAGATTGGGCATAACAAATAATATGTGTACAAAAATTGGATCTCTCGGGCGCATATAGGCCAGTCAGTTTGGACTTTTGACCCTAAAAATTACCTAAAAACACTTCAAAGGTTTTTTGCGCCATAACTCCTAAATTTGCGGTTTTCCGAAAAAATACCATATAAGTGTTTTTATGCGGAATTAGAGGACACGCACTCTCTTCATAATAATCTTTGGTATAAGTATTACTTCTCGTGGCGTTTTAAGCGGATAAAATCAAAATTTGTGTTAAGACTTCATTTTAAACGGCCCTCTTTAAAATTTGGACAGAGACAGTTAGGATCGGTTATCATTTTTTTTAAGAGTTGAAAATATAGGGTAGATATGTTCCGAAAAAATGTTAAGGTTGAAAAAATATTGGAGGTCAGTTATACATTTCACTCCTCTAGGGGCACCCTTGGGACAGTTAGAGCGGTGGGAGCAAATTTTAAAAAATGTAATTTTTGTATGGAAGCGCCCTTAGGGAGTGGAGGCAGAGGGTAGGTATGTTCGGAAACAATATTGGGAGGAAAAATTAATGGGGATCGGTCTTACATACCACCCCTCTAGGAGGCTCCGTGGGGCGGTAGGAGCTGATTTCATAAAAAAAATGTATAAAAAAATAAAAAATTTGTATGGGGACCGCTATAAGTGTTGAAGATAGAGGGTAGATATATTCCGAGAAAATATTGTGGTTCAAAAAATATTGGGGGTCAGTCATACATTTGACTCCTCTAGGAACACCCTTGGGGCAATTAGAGCGATGGGAGGAAATTTTATAAAAATGTCATATTTGTTTGGGAGCCCTCTTACGGATTAGAGATAGGGGCTAGGTATGTTCGGAAAAAATGTTAGAGGGAAAAATTAATGGGGGTCGGTCTTACATTCTACCCCTCTAGGTGGCACCATGGGACCGATAAGAGCTGATTTCATAAAAAATAATTATAAAAAAATTTAAAATTGTATGGTGACCGCCTTAAGGGTTAAAGATAGAGGGTAGATATGTTCCCAGAAAATGTTGAAACTAAAAAAATATTGGGGGTTAGTCATATATTTGACTTCTCTAGGGGACAGTTAAAGCAGTGAGGACAGTTAAAGCAGTGAGAGTAAATTTTATAAAAATGTCATTTGTATGGGAGCCCTCTTACAGAGTGGAGATAGGGGATAGATATGTTCGGAAAAAATGCTGAGAAAGACAATTCAATGGGGGTCGGTCTTACATTTTACCGCTCTTGGGTCGAATCCGGGGAAGTTGTGGGGCTTTTTGTGGATTTTTAACCCTTCACCACCACCTTTGACCCCGATGAGGAGCCCATTTTTCGCTCATGCATTTTTTTCAAACCTCACAAAATTAGGGGTTCTAGCGTATCCAATTCATGTTACTAAGGGTTTCCGTACAACATATATGTATAATAAACCGATACTTCAAAGTCAAATTTTGGTCAATTTTTCATGGAATAACCGATATTTGTTAAAAATGTAATTACTTTATGAAAACTAAATATATTACTACACAAAATAATGGAAACCAATCTTAACTGTCTCTGTCGAAATTTTAACGAGGGTCGTTTAAAATGAAGCCTTCACACAAATTTTGACTTTTTCCCCTTAAAACTTCACTACACATCATACTTAAGTAGAAGTATAGTATGAAGGAAGTGTTTGTCTTCTTGTTCTACATAAAAATGCCTATATAGTAAGGTGACCATATGTCATCTTTTTTGGAGGACAATCATCTATTTTCACTCGCTGTCATCTATAAAATTTGTGTCCTCTTTTTGTCATCTTTTTCATAATCGGTCATCTTTTGTCATCTTTATTTTTAAAAGCATAATTAATATTTTTTATTATTGATCTTATAGTATCTTATAGTATGAACAGTACAAGAACGGCACGAGGTACGATTTCCGTTAAAAATTACAACAAATTTTATTTGAATCGTATAAAAAATGTCGTGCCGTGCTTGTTCTGTTCATACTCTTACTTAACTTTCGCTTTTGAAAATAAATTTTAGCACTTATTTTCTTTTCGTAAGGGGGGGGGGGGGACATACGCGATAATACAAGCTGTACAATTTGTTGGATGAAAATGCGATATTAATCGTGTATGGAGCAATTCCATTTTATTTCAACGAACATTTTTTCGGTAGTGTCCGATTTTGATAAAACTTGGTGAATGTGTGTAGTAGTGTATGTATGTTCACAAAACAATTTTTAATTTTTTTGTTTTCGAAAACTGTGGCAACCCTGCAGCTTTGAAGTACTGAAAATTGCAGGGTAGGCACTGCACTTAAAATTTCATAACTTTTGTTGTGAGCAAAATATTGAAAAAATTCTTTTTGCGTGGGATTAGTGAAGTTTTTAGGTTTAAGAAATTTATTATTATTTTTTTTTAAATTTTTAAAATTTAAAAAAAAAAAAAAAAATTAAAATTTATTTTTTGAAAAAAACCCATTTTTTAAAATTTTTATATTTTTTGCACAAAATGCCACATATGTGTTCTAAACATCCTAAAAATTTCAGAGTGGAATGCCTCCTACTTTTTGAGATATATTAAAAAATGTAAAAATGTAAACAAAAATATAATTCATTTTTTGGAAAAAAAAAGTTTTTCTTATAAAAATAGCCACATGTACGTTATAAATACCTTGAAAATTGCGGAATCTTTTCGAGATATTAGAAAAAATATAAAAGTATTTATAAGTATTTTATTATCTTAATAGGTTTTGGAGTTTCAACTGAATTTGAAAAGGTTTTGGCAGCTATTTCTGTTCTTGAAATAGGTACGAAGGAATGGAGTTTTTGTGTTCCTTTAATTGCAACAGATTTTTTAAATCTAGTGTTTACTTTTATTTCCTCTTCTTCATATTCATTTTTTGTGCAGAATGTTACATTGATATTAGGCAAACCCTTAGCGTATTCAAATAAATCTGTAGCATTTACAATTTGATTTTCTATTGGACGCTGAAGACTGGCAAGAGCTGCTGCTCTTTTCAGTGAACCTCCAACTCCATCACAAGGGCCTTTCCCATGTGATGTCGCAAAAAAGTGCCATTCAGCATCACAATCAAAATCGGTTTTATCGTATAGTAAATTTACAAAATTTTTTCGATTTTTATACTGAGCTGCGCAACCGTCAGAAAAATATATTATTTTGTCAATGTTTTCATTAACATGTTCTTTTATAAATTGTACAAATTTCCTTTGAAATAAATGAACAGCGACTGTGTTGTGCTCCAAAATATCGGAAATGACAACAAAGCTTATGTGATCTATTTTTCCATCTGCATTTCGGAAATATGTCACAAAGGGGTGTATAGTGGCTTGAGAATTTTCGGCAAAATCACAGATAGTCAAAAATTCTCCAATTTTTAAATTGGATTTTACCTCATCAAGAAACTTGTTCTGTTCTTTTGCCACAAAACTATGAAAAATTAATTTTATCATTTCTTCAGAAAGTTTTCCACAAAGTCGTCAGATGGAGATGTTATGGTCAAAAGATTGGATCTGTCTACTTGAACCCATTGTTTGTATGTTATGTTTTCTGTGTTGTTAGTGGAATATGCGTTTTTAAGGGCATCTTTAAGGTAAGTATCCCCTGGACAAAGTGAACAATTTCCCATATAGCATTGTACAGTTGCTGGATTACAAATAGATTGAGCAATCCAATGCTTGTAAGTGGGAAAACCTATAACTTCCTCTTCAGCCAATTCCTTGATTTCCCCCCCCCCCCCCCCCAATAAACATAAGTTTGGAATTTTGGTGAATAGCACACACGCAAACTGTATGAGTGCCACTTCGCCCAATCAAAATACATTCTTGTGGTCTCAGCTCTGAAAATTTTGAAAATCCAATTTTTACTGTTGGATAAACTTCTTGAAAGGAATTATGCAATTCTTTCAGATTACAAAGCATCATCATCTCTTCTGTTTTTTTTTCTTTCTCCCCATTACAACTCTTAACAGACTTATAGTCTTTTTTCCCGGGCATAACGCGACTGTTTTTGTCGTTTCTATAAAAATCTTCAACTATAGATTTTGTCTCTGTCGAGAGGCCGGATCGTCTTTTTGGATGCGAAGAAAAATAATAATCGCCATTTTGAATTAGTTTTTTAGCTTTACGAGCCATATAGTTTGTAGTTGAAAAGGTTTTTTCTATTTTACCAACACTCCAAGAATGTGGCAAAGATGTTAATATTTTAATTTGTCTATCTTTATCATCTTCAGAAGTATTGTAAATCTCTTTTAAGTGGTTTAAAATATCTTCACCATCGCAGGATATATTTTCTAAACTAAAAAGGTTTTTCCTAAATATGGAATTTATATTGCCTAAAATTTCTTCCTGTTTATATTTAGAATAGTTATTTTTAAACTCAATGGGAGATTCATTTAGCGCTTCTAAGCACTTATTCAAATAAAAAAAAGCTGTGTTCTTCTTTTCATTGAAAGCCTCTTCGGTTGTTTCTTCCGAAAGTGAGCCAATATCACTTTCAGACAAACTTTCATCAGCATTGGCAATTTTTAAAGCTGATGTAGAAGTTCCTGCAACCGTGTCAATTTCAAAATCTTCGAAATTGTTTTCGTTTTTCTTTTTCTTTATCAATGACTTCGCTTGATCTAATAGAGCCATTCTACATGAAGCACAGATATATTGACCATGCAAATATTGTGGAAAACGCTCCCTAAGACTTTGCGAAACTTTACGAACACATTTTATTTTGTTTGTTTTATGCTTGAGTTTTCGGAAAGGATTACAACAAACTTTTCCAAAAGGCATTTTAAGCAAATTAAAAATCTGTGAACAAATGTGTACTGCTTGAAATAAAATAGTTTTTGAAAATTATTTTCAGAGAATAAAACTACTACGATGTTGACTTGTCAAAAATCTATAAACAATTAAAAAGCTACTCAACAACGCAAAGACATTAAAGAAATCTAAATCGTTTTCATCGTTTTGTTTTTGAAATAACGGAACTTCTTAAGCATCAGCAAAAACAATTTTCAATGAATACAAACAATGCTTCCAATGAATTGCATACAAGCAAACTTAACTTATTAACTCAGTGGCACGTAGCAACTAGTAAAAGAGAGTATTTCTTATAAACATACCAGCACATTTTTTAATATATCTCAAAAAGTAGGAGGCATTCCACTCTGAAATTTTTAGGATGTTTAGAACACATATGTGGCATTTTGTGCAAAAAATATAAAAATTTTAAAAAATGGGTTTTTTTCAAAAAATAATTTTTTTTTTTTTTTTAAATTTTAAAAATTTAAAAAAAAAATAATAATAATAAATTTCTTAAACCTAAAAACTTCACTAATCCCACGCAAAAAGAATTTTTTCAATATCTTGCTCACAACAAAAGTTATGAAATTTTAAGTGTAGTGCCTCCCTGCAATTTTCAGTATTTCAAAGCTGCAGGGTTGCCACAGTTTTCGAAAACAAAACAATTAAAAATCATTTTGTGAACATACATACACTAATACACACATTCACCAAGTTTTATCAAAATCGGACACTACCGAAAAAATGTTCGTTGAAATAAAATGGAATTGCTCTATGGGCTTGTCTGACAACCATTACAAAAACAAAATGCACACGTCCATCCAGCAAGTTGGACGACATGCAGTCTCGTGTATGGGCTCCTGTAAGCTTCACGAGTACAGGGTTGATACATTGCAAACATTTAGTTCTATTATCCCATTTTTTAAGTTTCGTTTTTTTTTTAACTAACTTTATATATTTATAAGTAAATGTAATTTTTTTTTGTTTTTTTAACTAATTTTAAATATTTACATATCGCTCTTGATCAACAAGAGGGTATTAACTCAAAATTTTAAAATTTTCACTTTTTCCAAGAAATCAAATAACAACATCAATATCTATCTATCTACTGTAAAAATTACAAGGTATTCCGATTACTCTTTCATCTCGAAAACCACATTTGAGATCATTTTCGTGATAGTGTAGTGGCTACCTTTATATTAACAAAAAGTTGCAAAAAATGGTATTAACTCAAAAAATAGATTTTTTTTGCAATAATTGCAAAAATTTCAAAGAAAAGCAATGTAAATATATTTCCAAATGGAATTTGCTTACTATGATGTATTCGGATTTTCAAATTCTCTTGAAATGTAACCACAAACAGTTTTTCATCTCTACTGAAAATTCTAAAATTTTGAGTTAATATCCTCTTCTTGATCAAGTGCGATATGTGAATGTAAATTTTTCTGTAAAAAATGTTGAATTCAAATAAAATTTTCTTTTCTTAATGTCATCTTTTTTTCTTTTTCAAAATCTGGTCGCCTTATATATAGTATATTTTCAAAAAACGCCAAATTTAGAAGTTATGGCACAAAAGAGCTTTGAAGTGCTTTTAGGTAATTTTTAGGGTCAAAAGTTCAAACTGACTGGCCTGTATGACCCCGAAAGTTCGAACGAAAAAGCAGTTTTGAAAATCTCATACATTTCATGGGTGGTCTACTGTTCATGCATTTATGAGCGCACTCTAGAAGTCGTAAATATTAAGATCTTTTGATGAAATTTGGTACACCGACTTAGCTCGGCCCAAGGTTTTGGTTTAGGTTAAAATTGCTCCATGTTGCCCATATTAATGCCCCCCCCCCCAAATTGTCTTATTTACACATTGCAGGTCGCAAATACGAAGATATTTTAATGAAATTTGGTAGACAGACCTATATCGGGCCAAGAACGAAGCCTGTCGATTTTGGTTAAAATCGGTACATGTTTAGACCTAGTTCCCATGTAAGGGTCCAACCGAAAATTGGCTTTTTTACTCGCTGCAGGTCGGAAATACGAAGATATTTCAATGAAATTTGGTACACAGACCTATGTCGGCCCAAGGACGAAGCCTATTGATTTTGGTTAAAATCGGTGCATGCTTAGACCTAGTGCCCATATAAGGGTCCACCCAAAATTGGCTTGGTTACACGCTGCAGGAATTAAACACGAAGTTATTTCAATGAAATTTGGTTCGCTGACTCACATGGTCCCAAGGACAAAGCCTATTGATTCTAGATAGGATCAGTTCATATTTGGACCTATCGCCCATATGGGCTATATTTTCGATTTTCTCTGCTTTTATCTTTTTATAGAAAATTTTGACGCAAGTCCGTTTAATTTCGGATCCAAACATTAGATGGCTTTTAATCAAACTGGTGTAGGCAGGCGCGGATACAAGAGGGGGCTATGGTCCCCCCTTGTGGACAAAAAAAAATTTTTTTTGCAAATAATGGACAACATGATTAATTTTTTAAACACACGCTTAGAATTTCACATTAAACAAACATTTTTAAATTAGAGATTTTGTGTAGATTCTTGGATTCAAGAATTTGTTTTGTCCAGGAAAATATTTTTTTATGTGTTTTTTCTTATAGAATTATTGTGAAATCATTAACCATTTTCTGCAATTGAACAAATGTTTTGAGGCATTTAACTTTAAAATTAATATTTAGGATCTGTTTTATTGACAGAACTTAGATCGTTTCCAAACAATATTTCTTACTTAAGAAGTATTTAAGAAAACCCTTATGTTCTAAAGTGAACTTAAATGAACTTCTTTAACAATTGTTTGAATTTATTATTTGGTTTTATTTAATATCGGCCCTCAGATTTTAGATATGAATGTTCTCAAATTCTAACTTTTTTGGAAGAAATTCCTCATATTTTTTTACATTTTATCGTAGAAAAATTTTACATTAAGAAAAAGACTGTTAATTCTAAGGCATTTAAAAAATATCAGAGGGGCAATTCTATAACTTTTTAACGACAAAATTCGGTAAATGTTAAAATTTTCATAGTAACAACTTAACTACGGAATTTTATCGTTAAAAAACTAGAGAATACCACTACAGTTTCGGAGTCATATTTTTATAAAAAAATCATATATCTAAACAAAAATTACGCCATTTAAAATATTTTTATGTGCATCATAAATGCTTTTTAAAGCTATGAAATAAATAAATTTTGTATGGAAAATTTGTTTTGTAAACCTCTTATAACTTTATAAAGCATTTATGAATTTACACATATGTAGTGTTTTTTCGTATTATTTTAAAAAAATTGTAGAGAAATTAAATATCATTGCATAAGTATTTTCCAGTGTTTTTTAGTTTTTTTATTCGAAAAAAACTAAAAGAAAATGACAAAAGAAAATGACAGAATATTGTATACAAAATAACAATTAACCAGTGTTGCCATAACGGCGATTTTCTCGTCAGATCTAGCGATTTTATTTCACTCCTAGCGGGAAGAATTGTCCTGTAGCTATTAGCCAAAAATCTAGCGATTTTTTATCAGCTGTGATATAATTTTTAAAACTCGGTTTTATGTTAAAAAATCTTACAAAATTCGCATATTGATATTCCTTTATTATAAAACACAACTTTTTAAACGATTTTAGTAAAAAATCTTTTTAAAAAATACACAATTCGATAAAATATGTATGCAGTTTTTCACCGTACAACGCCCTCTATTGAGTATTTTCAATACTAATATTAATTCAATTCATCATTTTAAGATTAATCGTAAAATTTTTAATTATCTAAAACTTTGTAACCCTTCTTAAGGCACATCTACACGGGATAGAAAACTCGCTAGACTTTATGATAATGCAGCTCTGTCTAAGTCTACGAAATGTAATCTCTAGCCCATTGACAATTGCTGTCATACATAATTTCTTTAATTAGTAAAAATTTTCAAGATGTCTTGTAATATTATTGAACATTTATATTTATTAAATGCACTTTTAGTATTTGGAGAAAAAATTATTCTTTAAAATATAACAATTTTAATAAACACAAATACTTGACAACTAAAGATGATACTTTTACGATAAAAATTAGTGCCAACTTTATTAGAGATGACAAATTAAGCGCAAACTCTACGAGAGTTATATCCCGTGTAGATGTGCCTTTATGAATATATTATATAAATTTTTGAGTAAAAAAATTCCTTTAAATACAATTTTTCAACAATCTAGCGATAAAATCGCTAAATTTTGCACTTTTGATAAATCTAGTGATTTTCTAGCGATTTTTGGGTCTGATCTAGCCATTAATTTTGAAAATTTGTTGGCAACAATTAACTATTAGTGAGAGCTTAAACCTGCAGTATGAGACCCACCACCGTTAGTTATTAATTAAAATTTTTTATTAAATTTCACAAGTAAATACAAGCAGTTTTCAAAAACTTTTAAATAGTTTTTGATTAATTGTAAATGTAATATTAAAAGTATGTTACTTTTAATTTAAAATTTAGGGTGGGTGCGAACTGGCTAAATAAAATCTAAACTAAATTCAGGATTCCAAATTTCCATGAAATTTAAAAAAGTTTTCAAAAATTGTTTAAAGAAATTTTAAACCCTTTTGTCAATTTGTATTTAGTTTAGAATTTATTTAGCCACCTCGCAAAGGGCCTTAATACACAATATAAAAATATACGGACGGCTCCTTGTAGGAGTAAAAGGAATCTATATACAAAATATTGAAATTATTTATTTATTTATTTTATTTATTTATTTATTTTAATTTCAATACATGGAAGCCTTCATGGCCAATTATAAATGTATTTAGAGATTAATATCCATGCCCAAAAACAACAACAATTAGGCGATAGGTAAAAACTATAATTAAACTTAAAACTAAGTAAAGAATTTTTATATATTAAATATAGCTAACAAATGGCTCCCCAGCCACATAAATATTGCTAAAAAAATAAAACAATTTAAAAAATAAAGATCCCATAAAACCAGATTTTAGAAATATATATAATTAAACATTGTGTTATTCAATAATCCCGGTAGTTAAAAAATGTAACACTTTTCTTTTGTAAGTTAAAAATGAATATGAGAACAATCTTAGCGGAGGTGGCAGGTGATTCCAAATACGACAGATCCTTACTTTAAAAGAGCGTTCCAGAATTGAGAGGTGAATACGAGGTATTTCAATTTGTATATTGCGTGTAGACAAAATGAAGGAAAATTCAACAACCAGAGAATGTGGCTGTCTCAATTTCATGATTTTATAAAAATATAGCAGTAATCGTAATTGTAGATAATCATCAAAAGTACAGCCTAAAAATTCCGGGATAAGCTCAGTAACACGATCATGATCATAAAGTCTTACACCATACACATACCGGACAGTTTTTCTTATTATTCTCTCAAGGCGATCTAAGTTTCCAGAAAGGGCACCGGAAAAAACTTCAAGACAATAGTTAAACTGTGACATTAATA
This sequence comes from Leucophora obtusa, assembly GCA_949987735.1. Taxonomy (NCBI): domain Eukaryota; kingdom Metazoa; phylum Arthropoda; class Insecta; order Diptera; family Anthomyiidae; genus Leucophora; species Leucophora obtusa. The sequence goes on from OX465298.1 coordinate 139,261,158, forward strand.
AAGAATGAGCCAAACGATATCTAACTTGTTTAGGAGTGTAAGCTTTTAAAGAATACAATCTTCTTAAAGTGAAGCAGGCTCTATTAGTCAACACATCAATGTGACTATTAAAATTAAGGCTGGAATCAATAATCACTCCAAGACAATTAAAAAAAATCTCAATTACTTTTGACCTACAATGAGAGAATTATCTGCAGGATATTCATGAATTTTGCATAAAAGTTTCACTTTTCATTGAGATAATGGAATTTTTCATAAAATTTTGTGAAAATCTTCATTTTAGTTACTAAAAGTATTATACACTCAATGAAAAATTTTCATGAAATATGTGAAGCTTTTTCATCAGTTTTAAGCAATTTTTCATTTATTTCGTAAAGAAAACTTCATTAGTTTAAGGAAACATTTCATTAAAACTCGTCGAGAAAAATTCGGTCTTTGTAGGGGTAATGAGTGTTTTGTATGGCGACTTTTTCCGGAGAGCTTTGTCACATATCCGAATGTTATTAAGATCGGAAGGAACACATCGGGATAATTTTCTCGTTGTTTATCTATTAATACCCACTTTTATTGGACAATTATAGTTGCAAAATCTATGTGATTTCGACTTTTCTTATGAATATGACGATTTCATTATCAATTTTTCATTATGACTTATTTCAACTCATTTTAAAACAATTCCGGTTTTGCTATCATATATGATATCATTTTCGATATTGAAATCGCCTAGAATAACGATAGTGTTTCGATGCTGGAACAGATTTTTGGCGATTTTACTATTGTTATTGCAGGGAATTTCGATAGTGAAAACGGCATCATAATTGCTTATCATAGTTCGAAAGGTACATTTTAGAACAAAAAATCTACCGTTTTCGTATCACAAGTGATTATCATATATTATAATAAATATCACCTAGGTGATAGTTTCGATATCGTGACGATCTCGTTTGGTTTATTGTGTAATAAATATTTTGAAATATACTTTATCAGTAAACCTTGTCGAAAACGGTATTATAACATTATTGGGATATGATATCGTTTTCGGATGTTTAAGGTGCTAGCGATTTCGCTATTGTATCGTTCTTTGGTTTCTTGGGTAATTACATTTTTATATAAAAGCGAGCTAAAATTTTTTTGGATCGTTTAAAAAAAGCGATTTTTTTTGTGGCCGCTCTTTAAAAAGAGCAAGAGCCCCAGCGAGCGAGCTTTCCCACGCCTGAAAAATACTCTATTAAAAGAGAAAAAAAAAAAGAAAAAAAAAAAAAGAATGCAACGTACAGTGATATTTAATATAATATAGCCATTCAATTTTTTTTTTTTTTTTAATCAAAATAGTGCATAGATTCGCCAAAAATGCGAGGAGATAGTTCAGAAACTTATGTAGAATTTTAACGTGATATCTGTTTCTTATATTTTGTTACTTGTTTTAAGTAGGCGTGGCTTTTAATGAAAAATAAGCGATATCGACCTTCTATCAAATTACATAGTAAATTTTAGCGAGCACTGATCGGATCTATACAAACTGTATATTTTTGGAAATTCTATAAAATTTCCTTAAATCTAGCATTATCTTTATCCACAAATGGTCTCCAGACTTAAAATGACAGTGCCTTAAACATGACCAGATTTTTCTTTGTTTTTATCGATTTTAAAATAAAGTTAACACTGAAACTTTAAAGTGAATGGGCTTACCACGATATTATAAATCAGTCAGGCCTTTTTTTTACGTTATAGTATAAAGCATTCCGTGTTTAAATTTCAGTGTTGTTAACTTTATTTTAAAATCGCTAAAAACAAAAAAAAAAATTGGTCTTGGCACTGTCATTTTAAGTCTGGCGACCATTTGTAGAAAAAAATAATAAAAGACTTAAGGAAATTTTATAGGAATTCCAATAATATACAGTTTTTCAGAACTGATCAGTACTCTCAAAATTTTAATATGTAATTTGACAGAAGGTCGATAACGCTTATTTTTGATTTAAAGCCACGCCTACTTAAAGCAAGTAGCAAAATAAAAAAACAGACGTCACGTTAAAATTTTTATACCCTACACCAGTATGTGGTCAGGGTATTATAAGTTTGTACTGATGTTTGTAACACCAAAAAATATTGGTCGTAGACCCACCTTATAGTATACCGATCGGCTTAGAATTTTTTTTTGTTTCGTTTTAACGATGTCCGTCTGTCCGTCCGTCCGTCTGTCTGTCTGTCCATGCAATCTTGTGCGCACTCTACAGGTCGCAAATATTAAGATATTGTGATAAAATTTGGTACGCAGACCTATGTTGGCCCAAGGACGAACAAGTTTGATTTTGGTGAACATCGGTCCATGTTTAGACCTAGTGCCCATATAAGGGTCCTACCAAAATTATATTGTTTATACGCTGCAGGTCGTAAATATTAAGATATTTTGACGAAATTTGGTACACAAACCTATGTTAGCCCAATAACGTAGCCTATTGATTTTGGTGAATATCGGTCCATGTTTAGACCTAGTGCCCATATAAGGGTCCTACCAAAATTATACTGTTTATACGCTGCAGGTCGTAAATATTAAGATATTTTGATGAAATTTGGTACACAGACCTACATTGGTCCAATAACGCAGCCTATTGATTTTGGTGAACATCGGTCCATGTTTAGACCTAGTGCCCATATAAGGGTCCTACCAAAATTATACTGTTTATACGCTGCAGGTCGTAAATATTAAGATATTTTGATGAAATTTGCTACACAGACCTATATTTGCCCAATAACGCAGCCTATTGATTTTGGTGAACATCGGTCCATGTTTAGACCTAGTGCCCATATAAGGGTCCTACCAAAATTATACTGTTTATACGCTGCAGGTCGCAAATATTAAGATACTTTGATGAAATTTGGTACACAGACCTATATTGGCCCAATAACGTAGCCTATTGATTTTGGTGAACATCGGTCCATGTTTAGACCTAGTGCCCATATAAGGGTCCTACCAAAATTATACTGTTTATACGCTGCAGGTCGCAAATATTAAGATATTTTGATGAAATTTGGTACACAGGCCTATGTTGGCCCAATAACGCAGCCTATTGATTTTGGTGAACGTAGGTCCATGTTTAGACCTAGTGCCCATATAAGGGTCCTACCAAAATTATACTGTTTATACGCTGCAGGTCGCAAATATTAAGATATTTTGATGAAATTTGGTACACCGACCTATGTCAGCCCAAGGATGAAGCCTATTGATTTTGGTTAACACCGGTCCATGTTTAGACCTAGTGCCCATATAAGGGTCCCCCCAAAATTATATTGTTTATACGCTGCAGGTCGCAAATATTAAGATATTTTGATGAAATTTGGTACTCAGACCTATGTTGGCCCAAGGACGAAGCCTATTGATTTTGGTGAACATCGGTCCATGTTTAGACCTAGTGCCCATATAAGGTTCCCCCGAAAATTGGTTTGGTTACAAACTGCAGGTCGCAAATATTAAGATATTTTAATGAAATTTGGTGCGCTGACTCACATTATAGAAAATTTTGACACAAGCCCCATTTTAACCCATTCGAATTTCGGATCCAAACAATACACCAGACTGGTGTAGGGTATTGTATAGTCGGCATGCCCGACTTTAACCTTTTTACTCGTTTATTCTATGTAATTTACTTGTGAAAATTGTATCATCTTTCTTTAATTTGAAAAATATTTTAAACAGAAAGTGACATTAATTTATGATCTATAGTCAAACTGAAGAACATTCACTTACCAAAATAAGAGATCAAATAAACATTCCCCTCATTCTACATAATTTTCTGAACTATCTCCTCTCATTTTTGGGCGAATCTATCCACGATTTTGATCCTTAAAAATAAAGGCAACGAGAATAAAATTAGAAAAAAACTTGAATGGCTCTATTATATTGCACATTACTGTATATATTACGATATTGAAGAAACTGATGCGGTAAACTTTCCACTGGATTTTGTGAATTCACTTGAATTGGCAGGTCTACTTCCACATATGTTTTTCATGGAATTGAAACGTACGACTACCATGGAAATGCCCATATGTAAAATAAAAAATTAATAGTCGCAAATCTTGTAAAAACAATTATTTTAATTTTTGCATTAAAAAATACAAAAAATTGTTTTTTCGGACTTTCTATATTTTCATATACATATTTAGTTAGAATATTGTTCAAGTGAAAATTCTAATATGATATTGTCATATTACATTTTATTTGTTGTTTCAAAAAGGTTGATCATTTTCATGATAGACAATACAATTGTTTAGTGGGCATCACCCCAACTCATCAGTTGTCCGCAATAAGAAAATGATTACTGGAACATACAAACCGAGACATTACATAAGGGGCAAGAATTTTGTACTTTTGTATATGAACTGTCTGGTTTAGTAAAACCAGACACCATGCCCGTACTGTAAAAGTTAAAAATCCGATATATTGCCAGTACATGTACTATTGTCTCCAACGCCATGCCAACACTGCGCCATTTCTATTTTTCTACCGGATAATAAATCGGTGTCATTTTCGCATAAACGCTTAAGACAACTTAAGAACGTGTAAAGTTTAATATTTACTACTGATTCCCTAATTAAGATGCAGTTCCGCGTCTGACACTCATTTTAAAATTCCGTTTTGAACAAACACCGTTTTTTCTGAAAATATCGGCATAAGAATAAAATTATGGTAGCCCTTATTAAGACTCATACGGTAGCCTAAACCTGCTTTCAAAGTTATTTTCAGTACAAAGGCTATAACAAATTTTCATTATACCAATTCTTTAAAAATCCCAAAACTAAAAATTTTAACATAATTTTTCTACTAATTATTAATTTGTTCACCATTCCTAACTTTTAATCGTTTCCAGTAAAATTTTCGGTTCCAAAAAATCGTTTGTAGAATAACTTCCTTTTTAACCCCTTCTACGGTCGATTCTAACACCGATGATTTTTGTTTGAAATCTTTCCAAATGTAAACGCTTCTATATCTTCAAAGTAGAACCTCTTTTCATAGAATTAGGACTGTAACTAGTTTTAGAACTGATTCTACGACAGTTATACCTTACATTTAAGTTCCACAGAATCGGTTCTAGTGGAACTAGTTGCAGAAGTGGTATAGTCGGCAACCGATTGCAAAAAATTTTCCTGGGTTGCTTATATTTGTGATTTTGCTGCAAATTATTATTTTTTTCATACAATCACGGCACCACAAGTTTGAAATTTTAAATGCACAGAAGTATTTCAGCACCCCACTTTTGAAGTTGTGTATAATAAGTTAATACTTGTTATTATATGTAAATATTTATTAATCCAGTTGTTTAAGAAATCAACATTGTAATGTTTATTTCTAATATTGTCAGTTCAAATAAATCAGAGAATTCAATAGGTTATGGGCACATCCGGCTCTGCATTAAATTTCAAAAAAACGTTTGAAAGCAATAAAAAAAAAAAATTTTTTTTGAAGTTTAAGAAGATTTTGTTTAATATTTCAAGATATCATAATAAGAAATGGAATTTACGAAGAATATGAAGCTGTTGGCATGTGAATCCGATTGGCCTATATGGAAGAGAAAGATAAGAGATCTTCTCGACTTCTACGAAGGAGCTTTAGAAGTTGCAGATCATAAGCTGATTAAGCCACAACCATTGCAAGAAGGAGCCACAGATGCGCAAGAAAGAAATTTCAAGAAACAGTTGGATTTATTCCTTAAAGCTAACTCATATGCAAAAATGTTGATTACCAGTTGCATCACAGATGATGTATATCAGAAGGTAATGGATAAGGAGACCGCATATGAATTATGGGAAGCTTTAAACCAGTTATATGAAGCAACATCAAAAGATCAGCTCTTTAAGAAGTGTACTGATCTTTTCTCATTTATTTGGAATGAAGATTAAGATGTGTCAACGCATATTGCTCAATTAAGGAGTCTTTGGAATGAAATTAATAATGGATTACAAGCGAGAGGAGAAAGTTACCAAATATGCTTTTGACGTGTAAAGTTTTGCAAATCTCGCCGAGTTCCTTTGCTGTATTTGGATCAAGTTGGATGCTAATGACACGAGATCAAGATAAATCTTTTGAGGAATTAAGTATTCAATTATCTATGTTTGAAAGGAACATGAAATGCAATCAAGGAAATGATTATGCATCACAAGAAGCATTATTTATAAAGAACAATAATAATTTTAAACAAAACAAAGGTGGTAAGAAAAATGATGTTTGTCATTACTGCAAGCAAAAAGGACATTGGCTAAGACAATGTCAGCCGTGTATGAAAAATGGATGTCCACAAAAAGGTAAAGATATTGACAACAAAGATGAGTTTGACACCGGTATAGCACTACATTCAGATAGTAATGATTCGAATATATTAACTTCAGATAAGAGTTGGTGGATAGATAATGGTGCAACGAGGCACGTAACAAACAATCGTGAGTGGTTTAGTGAATATAAACGCTTTGATGATCCTCACATGATTAGAGCTGCGAGTAAAGAATCCTTAAAGGCTTATGGCAGTGGTATAGTTGAAGTTATTTCAAAGATAAATAATGTGGAAATGAAAATGAAACTAACAAATATGTGGTATGTGCCATAAATATCGAAGAATTTGTTTTCTGTGTTAGCTGCTCAAGATTGTAATAAGAGAAGTGAATTTAAATCTACAGCGAAGAAGTGTTGGCTAACTGTTAATGGCAAAAATATTCTATATGGTAGTAGAAAAGTTGGTGGAACATTATACAAAGCTGATATAATTGCCATAAATCCAAAGAAAAATGAAACCATAAACGCAGTCAAAGTCTGTAATGGAAATTCAGAATTAGAACGTTTTCAAGAGGGAGAAAAGAGGAAAACAATTTGTTTGAATGAAGAGGGGAAGACCAACAAAAATAAAAAGAAGGATCAAAAGTATTGGAAGAGATATATAAGGAATAGAGAGATTTCGAATGAAATAAAGCAAGAGATGCAAATATATTTTAACAGGGAAAGTTCACTATTTCATTAATTTATATTAACTTATAAAACAAGGGAAAGTGTTGAAGTTGTGTTTAATAAGTTAATACTTGTTATTATATGTAAATATTTATTAATCTAGTTGTTTAAGAAATCAACATTGTAATGGTTATTTCTAATATTGTCAGTTCAAATAATAGAGAATACAATACCCACAAGTATCTTTAGTGCATTTTTACAATCAAAAGTACCAAAAGTTCTGTAAATCTTTTAATTTTAGATAGCATTTTATCTGTGTCAATACGAATTTTAAAACTGAACAACATTAAAAATTAAAACAGAATTTTAGAGAACAGATCTGGGGTAACAAGTTAAGTTGTTTTTGTTTGTATTAGTTTTTAATGAAAAAAAAAATACCTTTTAAAGGAGAAAACAAACATTAAGTGCTCTAGAGGGTATTTTCTAAAAATAGAGTGTTAAACGATACAGTATTTTTGAAAACAATCACATATGTCTGCGATCATGATTAATTTAAATGTTATGTTTAATGCATAAAATCCTTTAAAAAACATTTCGTATTTGTTTTCAATAAACTTACTTTTTGTTTAGCAATTTGTACATCTTCGTCATGGCTGGGTATTGTAAAGACACAGTCATCCCCAAATACCGATAACAAATCATCGCGGGTGACGTAGGCAAATGAACGATTAGTGGCATCTTCTTTAACATATTTAAGATTGCGTCGAGCATAATCCAATTGAGTATCAATATCAGCTTCCAGAGCAATTAAATGATTTGTACGAGACTTTATAGCACGACAAATGGAATCTTCACCCTCACCGTCAATGCCTCCCCTGGAAAAGTAGATATTACCATATTAATGTTTGCATGCATTTGTTGCTTATAAATTATCAATATTATATACCTCCATCTTACAACACTACTATAACGTGTCTTCTCAATTAGACCAACACCTTCCAAAACATTTGTGATGTCATATATACGACGTTTTTGTACATCTAATATTTCAGCAGCCTGTAAAATTACGAAAATAAATAAAAGTTCATAAGTTTGGCGCGCGTAAAAAAAGTAAAGTGAATTGCTAGCCAACAATAGCATACAGTTAATTGTTGTTGTTTTTGTATAAGTTGAATAATATTAAGAAAATACACATTCATACAATACAAAAATAACCAAGGTTTTGACTGGTTGGTGATGTTTTCCTTACTTACATCTTTGAGATCAATTTCTCCACCATTTTTTATCATTAAATCCACAAACTTTTGGGTTAATAGTACCAACGAACCCACGGCACGATTAGGAGTTTGAGGTGTTGTTGGTATAGGTTTTTCACGTTCAGTGGGTTGGGCGGGCGTTCCAACCATATTATTGGCCCAACTTGATTTTTTCGGTGTATTTTCAGGCGTTTCCATTGTCAATTTTCACACTATTTTTATTGAAATTTATACTTTATGTATTAGATTTATGTCTTCTTATAATTTTTTCGCGTTTTAAATGAGTTAAATGTTAAAAATTTACGAAATAAGAATAAAAATTTGGCGCTTGACGACTTTTTAACCCTGCCGCCATTTGATAATTTTCTACCTTTTCTTTTCAATTGACATTTTCTCCAACTTTTTTCTTTTGTAGTTGTTAAGTTTTTGTTTTCTATTCTTTCTTATTCGCAGCATAAATAATGCCAGTGTTACCAGTTTCCGGTATTTTCTCGTTTTAGGGACCTTAATGTTCAGTACAGAACTGCTTCACTGAAGATAAATAGGATTCAAAAAATTTAAATTTAAGCTTATTAATTGAATTACAATTAAAGTTCTCGCAATCACAAAGCCGAGTATTCGACATTCTTTCATATTTTTTGAACAAAAATATACAATTAAACCATTGAATTTGGTCAAAACGGTTTAGTGCAAGAAGCTGCAAATAGCAAATCTTTTACAATTAAGAGTATTTGGGGAATTTTCATATAGATAAGGGGAAATCTAAAAAAACTGGCAATACTGAAAATAAACTCAGCTGTTGACCACTGTTGGCAGTTGTATATCGTCACCTTAAATGCAAACGTAACTACACTTTTATTTTTTTTTTTACAGAAAAAGGCAAAAACGTTATAATAGGTCATTCACATGACCGAGATAACTAACTACCTAATTTCGTAAAACACTTGGGTGAAGTGAAGGGAACTTTCAATGTAAATTGTTTTTGTAACAAAAACAATTTCTATGGAAATAACGCAACACTTCACCGAAGTGTTTTAGAAAATTACCCCCTAAATCTCCTCATTTGTCTTCTTTATTCTATTACCATATAACATATTTTGACATTATATGGTAACTGAATAAAGAACACAAATGAGGAGATTTAGTTATCTCGTTCATGTGAATGACCTATAAAATCAATATTATTAAAAGCTGTATTTTGTCTCATGCCTATCAACGTTAAGTATTTAAAGCAAATATACATTAAACCGATTGTAGTATAAAAAAATTTTAAACTGGTTATGTTTATAATTGTTCCGTTATAATCGAACGTACGTCAGTAAAAGTTTTTAGGAAGTAACGAGAATAAGTTACATTAGATGTTAAAATGTATAAACGTTGAGTTTTCAACAATGATAATTATTATTATAATTATGCATACGAAAAGTAATGTATTAGTTTTCGTCTTAAACGCGTTTTTATGCACTTTGAGTTTTTTTTATGAGTGAACGGATATAGTTAATTCGAAAACACAGCAAAAGTATTCTTTGCAGTTTTTTTTTTAAATTTTACTTATATGGAGATTTATTTATTTTTTGACAATTTTTGTTTTATTTTTATATATGTGACCTTCTCCGAGAAAAGGGATCTAGTGTGGCAAAAAACCGGTTTGGACTTAAGAGTGGATTCTGGTATCTAAAATGAAATGAGTTAGATTTCTGATAAAAATTTATTTACCCCATAAAAACGTACAAAACAAACTTGGGAAAATCGATAAAAATGAGAAAAACATTAAAATTTTATTTTTTAAATGCGTTCTTCTCAAAATTTCATTTTCACACACTAGGTCCCTTTTCTCGGAGATGGTCACATATTTAAGTTTTTATGTTAGTTACGTCCTTTTGACTTGCTTTTTCTGAAACAAGAAGAAAATAAAGTAGTTTTTTGATGTAGAACCCATAACGCCACAAAAATTAAAACATCCATGTTATTTTAGAAGCTTTTTTAATAAAAATATTTGTTTATATTTTATTTTATTTTTTTATCTAAATATAAAAGAAAAACACATGTATTTTCAATACAGATATTTGAAGAATTTTAAATGAAAAAAAATTGCCACAAATCGCGGGTCATTTTTGCCTTCGTGGATAGAGCGCGGGTAATTGCTTTCATGCGTAGTTTTTGGGTAATCGGATATATTACACAATTAAAAAAGAATTCAATGCATGAATTGGATAAATGATATTTTCAAATTTTTTAGTTAATTGAATAAAGTAAAACTAACTCCGACAGTTCCAATTCAAATGAAGTGAATTTGATTTTTCAGATAATTCATTAAAAAAAAATTAGAAGTTCTGCTGTAATTTATTATACACAGAGAAATCCAATTCATTGTGACAACAGAATTTCTTGCCAACTGAATGGTTTGGTGGCAGTAACCGAATTATTGCCTGTTGCAATCAAATGTATTCCTGACATAATTTAAATATATTGTTTCAACCGAAATTCACCGAATTTCTGTTGCCACAAACAAATATATCGGTAGATCCAACCAAACCAATCGGTTGGCAACAAATTCGGTTGCCACAATGAATCTCCTTTCCCTGTGTAGTCCTTCAATATTTTCTTAAATTTGTGAAAACGTCTGCTAATCTCCATTAAAAATTATAGATTTTCAAATGTGCAATTTTGTAGGAAGGAAAAAGAATTTTATTGACCAGAATTTTATTGAACCCAGAAAAAGGGTTTTTGGTTATTCTCATAAACTAATGAAGATAGATAATTGAAATTTGCTTCGTTTTATGACGAAAAGAAAATCAACCAAAGGATTTTTGGCTATTCGAATGTTTAAGGGGTAAAACGGGGATGAGAAGTTCCAAAAAAGGAGGAGGACCCTTAACAAGAATCTGAAGTCAAAATAACGGTAATATCCGCAAACAAAAAGTCGGTAATGAAAACGTTAAAATTAAAAAAAAAATAAGAAAAACTCTATAAAAGAGGCCATGCAGAAGAAACTGTCAAAACTAGCAGAATTGGTTTGCTAAATATTAGTAAGATAAAAACAGCAAGGAAAAAATTCTAGCTATGTTTTAGTCAACTGAAAATAACTTTTGCTTAGTTTTAGTCGAATGAAAACATCATAAATTTTTTATTTTTCTTAGCATATGTAGATTTTTTTTAATATGAATAACGATTTAACTCACTGAAATTAGGACTCTACTATTGTTAAACAATTATTATTATTTTTTTTGTTATTTTAACTGGAAAATTGTTACTTTCATGCAACTAAATTTAACTTAAATATAACTAAAATTTCAGATATAACAGCATTTTGTTGCTGTTTTTTGTCTACTAATATTCAGAATTAAGCAGGGTAAATTGTCATTTGTATTGTACTAAAATATAACTAAAATTTTTTAGATTTTGAATTCCCATTATGGCAACGCTGACACAAGCTTACACACTACATGTGTTTGTATGTTTTTCATACAAGAGTGTAGTTACGTCTTTTTGCATTAAGAAATACATGCACTTGTAGTTACGTCCGTTTGAATTTCTTTAATAAAGTCGCCATTTTTGAACGTAGAAGTCTAAAATTTTGTGTGAACATGTAGTTTGATAAAACGAACCATAATCAATAAAAAACTCGATTTCGAATTTTTGTGTAGTTACGACCGTTTGAATTTCAGGTGACGATATGCACAAAAAACCGCAAAATATTTCATAAAAAGCGCTTAAACCGGTAAGAACTACGGCCAGTAGAGTTGTACACGCAAAGAAAAATTACAGTATTTTCATCTAAAATAAGCGTATAAATTGCCTAGTTGCTAGTATCTTATACTGCGGTCACAGTACGATTCTTATACGGCATTACACATACGTGCTTAACTCGATTTTACGTGTTTAAGCACCGTAAGTTATTTTTCATGTGGATAAATTTCACTCAAAGTTTAAAGGCCTTAAAAAAATTGCAAATTAAATTATAAAAATTAACAATTTTTTAATTTTATAACAAAGACACAATCACAATATACACAAAACTCTACATACTTTTCACGTGAAACTGATTATCGTGAAAAATATTTTTTTTATATGGAGTATAACAGTTTTTTCATCGAAACAACTTACGGTGCTTTAAGCGTTATGCAGCGTTCACATATACGACTTTAACTCGATTTTACGTGTTTAATGCGACGTTCACATATACGTGTTAACTGGATTTGACGTGTTTAAGCGTTAAACATGTTTAAATGAGATGTTTTGCAGTACATTATCGTGTTTAATTTTTAAACACGATAAGATTGGTATCAATTGGTGTTGAATGACAAGTTTGAAGCAGAAGAAGACACAACAAGAAAAATAAAAAATTAAAATTGAATAAAATAAACTAGAGTTGTAAAAGTATTGAGTATTCCGGTACTGAGTACTCAATACTGACTGTTTTTTTGAGTACTCAATACTAAAACGGTACTACTCAATACTTTTAAAGATGCAATTTTCCGTAGAAATGTGTATTTTTCGTATGAAAATACAACTCTAAAAATAGTACTAAAAATACAACTCTGGAAATACAACTCTATTTGTGAAGCAAAGAAATTTGTAATGAATTTTTGTGAAAAATTATTTAATTAATTTATTTATTTAAAATGTTTGAAATTTATTAAAATGTAAGTAACAATAGTTATTTAACACGTGTATGTGAATTGTTATTATTTTTCCTTATAAATACGAACTCATAACATTTTTATTTTTAAATTAAAAAAAACCGTTAAAAGTATTGAGTAGTATCGAGTACTCAATTGAAAAGTATTGAGTAGTATTGAGTACTCAAAAAGTATCGAAATTTCACAACTCTAAAATAAACTAAATTTGAATAAAAACCAGTTGAAATGTTTTTTCTTATTAAAGCACCGTAAGTTGTTTGAGTTTCACGTGAAAAAACTGTTATACTCCATATAAAAAAACTAATTTTTTACGACAATGACCCAGGTAGAAAAATACAAACGGCACAATGTTGGCCCGGTATTGAAGGCGGTAGTACATGTACTGGCAATGCGTCGGATTTTTAACTTTCACTGTACTGCCATGTTGTCGAAATGATAACACCAATAAACGCTTGGCCGTAGTTATTTCCCAACATTGGCGCAGGCGTAGGATTTTATTTTTGTGGTATTATTCCAGTACATTTAATAACAAATTTAGTAGTTTGCTAGAACTTTACTGTCCTCTTAGTGTACATCACAGATTTTTTTTTTTTTTTTTGGCAATGTCTTGAGACTTGATGGAATTTCTTCAAATGTATTCTTTCGAAACTTCACAAGAAAAGAATGACGATGTCTCTCTTACATAAATAATTGTGTAATAGATGTAAAATACGTAAAATTTATAAAATTGTTAATTTTAATAAATTAAAAAAAGCTCGTTAATTTTCAGAAAACAGTACTGGCAAAGCACGTTTTAAGTGCTTTCCTGACATAATTTAAATATATTGTTTCAACCGAAATTCTATTGTATTCACCGAATTTCTGTTGCCACAAACAAATATATCGGTAGATCCAACCAAACCAATCGGTTGGCAACAAATTCGGTTGCCACAATGAATCTCCTTTCCCTGTGTAGTCCTTCAATATTTTCTTAAATTTGTGAAAACGTCTGCTAATCTCCATTAAAAATTATAGATTTTCAAATGTGCAATTTTGTAGGAAGGAAAAAGAATTTTATTGACCAGAATTTTATTGAACCCAGAAAAAGGGTTTTTGGTTATTCTCATAAACTAATGAAGATAGATAATTGAAATTTGCTTCGTTTTATGACGAAAAGAAAATCAACCAAAGGATTTTTGGCTATTCGAATGTTTAAGGGGTAAAACGGGGATGAGAAGTTCCAAAAAAGGAGGAGGACCCTTAACAAGAATCTGAAGTCAAAATAACGGTAATATCCGCAAACAAAAAGTCGGTAATGAAAACGTTAAAATTAAAAAAAAAAAATAAGAAAAACTCTATAAAAGAGGCCATGCAGAAGAAACTGTCAAAACTAGCAGAATTGGTTTGCTAAATATTAGTAAGATAAAAACAGCAAGGAAAAAATTCTAGCTATGTTTTAGTCAACTGAAAATAACTTTTGCTTAGTTTTAGTCGAATGAAAACATCATAAATTTTTTATTTTTCTTAGCATATGTAGATTTTTTTTAATATGAATAACGATTTAACTCACTGAAATTAGGACTCTACTATTGTTAAACAATTATTATTATTTTTTTTGTTATTTTAACTGGAAAATTGTTACTTTCATGCAACTAAATTTAACTTAAATATAACTAAAATTTCAGATATAACAGCATTTTGTTGCTGTTTTTTGTCTACTAATATTCAGAATTAAGCAGGGTAAATTGTCATTTGTATTGTACTAAAATATAACTAAAATTTTTTAGATTTTGAATTCCCATTATGGCAACGCTGACACAAGCTTACACACTACATGTGTTTGTATGTTTTTCATACAAGAGTGTAGTTACGTCTTTTTGCATTAAGAAATACATGCACTTGTAGTTACGTCCGTTTGAATTTCTTTAATAAAGTCGCCATTTTTGAACGTAGAAGTCTAAAATTTTGTGTGAACATGTAGTTTGATAAAACGAACCATAATCAATAAAAAACTCGATTTCGAATTTTTGTGTAGTTACGACCGTTTGAATTTCAGGTGACGATATGCACAAAAAACCGCAAAATATTTCATAAAAAGCGCTTAAACCGGTAAGAACTACGGCCAGTAGAGTTGTACACGCAAAGAAAAATTACAGTATTTTCATCTAAAATAAGCGTATAAATTGCCTAGTTGCTAGTATCTTATACTGCGGTCACAGTACGATTCTTATACGGCATTACACATACGTGCTTAACTCGATTTTACGTGTTTAAGCACCGTAAGTTATTTTTCATGTGGATAAATTTCACTCAAAGTTTAAAGGCCTTAAAAAAATTGCAAATTGCAATTTAAATTATAAAAATTAACAATTTTTTAATTTTATAACAAAGACACAATCACAATATACACAAAACTCTACATACTTTTCACGTGCAACTGATTATCGTGAAAAATATTTTTTTTTATATGGAGTATAACAGTTTTTTCATCGAAACAACTTACGGTGCTTTAAGCGTTATGCAGCGTTCACATATACGACTTTAACTCGATTTTACGTGTTTAATGCGACGTTCACATATACGTGTTAACTGGATTTGACGTGTTTAAGCGTTAAACATGTTTAAATGAGATGTTTTGCAGTACATTATCGTGTTTAATTTTTAAACACGTTGTTAAACACGATAAGATTGGTATCAATTGGTGTTGAATGACAAGTTTGAAGCAGAAGAAGACACAACAAGAAAAATAAAAAATTAAAATTGAATAAAATAAACTAGAGTTGTAAAAGTATTGAGTATTCCGGTACTGAGTACTCAATACTGACTGTTTTTTTGAGTACTCAATACTAAAACGGTACTACTCAATACTTTTAAAGATGCAATTTTCCGTAGAAATGTGTATTTTTCGTATGAAAATACAACTCTAAAAATAGTACTAAAAATACAACTCTGGAAATACAACTCTATTTGTGAAGCAAAGAAATTTGTAATGAATTTTTGTGAAAAATTATTTAATTAATTTATTTATTTAAAATGTTTGAAATTTATTAAAATGTAAGTAACAATAGTTATTTAACACGTGTATGTGAATTGTTATTATTTTTCCTTATAAATACGAACTCATAACATTTTTATTTTTAAATTAAAAAAAACCGTTAAAAGTATTGAGTAGTATCGAGTACTCAATTGAAAAGTATTGAGTAGTATTGAGTACTCAAAAAGTATCGAAATTTCACAACTCTAAAATAAACTAAATTTGAATAAAAACCAGTTGAAATGTTTTTTCTTATTAAAGCACCGTAAGTTGTTTGAGTTTCACGTGAAAAAACTGTTATACTCCATATAAAAAAACTAATTTTTTACGACAATGACCCAGGTAGAAAAATACAAACGGCACAATGTTGGCCCGGTATTGAAGGCGGTAGTACATGTACTGGCAATGCGTCGGATTTTTAACTTTCACTGTACTGCCATGTTGTCGAAATGATAACACCAATAAACGCTTGGCCGTAGTTATTTCCCAACATTGGCGCAGGCGTAGGATTTTATTTTTGTGGTATTATTCCAGTACATTTAATAACAAATTTAGTAGTTTGCTAGAACTTTACTGTCCTCTTAGTGTACATCACAGATTTTTTTTTTTTTTTTTTGGCAATGTCTTGAGACTTGATGGAATTTCTTCAAATGTATTCTTTCGAAACTTCACAAGAAAAGAATGACGATGTCTCTCTTACATAAATAATTGTGTAATAGATGTAAAATACGTAAAATTTATAAAATTGTTAATTTTAATAAATTAAAAAAAGCTCGTTAATTTTCAGAAAACAGTACTGGCAAAGCACGTTTTAAGTAGTACCGGCATTTCGTAAAAAACAGTGCCCTCCCAGCACAACTTTTGTTGTAACGTCGGCAATTTCTACCTGGGTAGTTGTCAAGTATTTGTTTTTATTAAAATTGTTGTATTTTATAGAATAATTTGTTCTCCAAATACCAAAACGTGCATTTAATAAACTGAAATGTTCAATAATGTTACAACACATCTTAAAATGGCGACAATTACAAATAATGTATTAATTTTATTAATAAATTTTATAAATGAATAAAAAAAAAACAGAGGCTTATGAAAAATAAACAAATTAATTAAATTTGATTTTCTTCCGCGCATATTATATATATGCTCCTTGCAGGAGTAAAAGGAACAAATATATATATATTATATATGATGATATTATATATGATATGATATATATGATGTGATTAGTTCGACAAACAAACAGAACTGAGATTTCGTTTGAGGTTTTGTTGTGTGTGGCATAGTCTGTATTAAAAATTGTAAACAAAAATGAAAAACATGTTCTGACGAATGTGTATTCGTGTGTATGCTGCTTTACCTCTACGTATGGCTATCGAGCCCTTACCCGGTGTCTTCAAAAACAATAAATTATATGATATGAAATGTCAAAACCATTACAGCGAAACGTCAAAGTGATATCAATTGCAGAGTGGTGGAGAACACTTGACGATTTCATGGATAAGAAATATCATAGATTTTTCTTCGAAAAACACCAACTTTTATGAAACATTAATGTTTACCGACAAATAATAAAAAACTAAACACTTTTCCATTCCTTTTTACCAGGGACGTAACAGTTATAACTTTTATTCAAAAAAGTGATTGTTTTACAATTATTTCCTGTTTGAGTATTTTTAATTTTCTGTTTATTTGCTCTGTTTGATTTATATTTTTAATTCAAACAAAAACAATCCAAACACGATTTTTATTTTTTCAAAAATAATAAAAGTTATTTTGTGATTTTTTTTCTTTATCAAAAAATAACAATTAAGAATATAAATCAAAAGCCATGGAACCAATGACTTCACCAATTATAATATCCTGATGATGTCAACTAGTGTTAATAAAAGATTGAACAGTGATTTAAAGTGAGTAAATATGTATATTCCAGCAACTTCCGGCATTCAATTTAGGTCAATTTTTAATTTTTATTTTATTATCAAATAAAAAAGTTAGTGCTTAATTTTTTCAAAAAAATCATTCTGTAACTTTTATAAAAAGTTTTAAAATAAAAATAAAAAAACAACAGAAATTTATAGAGTAAAATATAAAAATTGAAAAAATTAAAATCTTTGCCAAACTTTGTGATTTTTTTGTGCAATATGATTTATAAAATATAGTGCATTATTGAAATATTATAATTAAATAAATTTGGGTGGTGACTTTTTTAGAAATATAACAGTTATTTTGGGTCTCTGCTTTTTACCAAATTTTTTGTTGTTTTTCTATTACAAAATTAAAATGTAAACTAAAAGTGACATTTGATCTCTGGCATCATTGCAAGATCCAATTTCATGTCAGCGATATCATGATATTGCAATAAAATTGAAATTGAGTGTCTTCACTTGAGATGAGATCATTTTGACAATTGCTTGCTATCATTTTATTGCATGTCAAGACACTAGGTTAGGTTATATAATTCTTTCTTTCGGTCGATTGTCCTCACTGGTGTTTTTGACATTTTATTATACACATCTTTTTCTTGAATATTTTTCATTGTTTTTATTTTTAAATTATTGGCATTTAACACGCGTTGGCGAAATAAATTTAATTTGAAAAAAAAATACAAAAAATCGTGTATTTCTTGAAATTTATTCGACAAAAATGTCTTCAAAAAACTTTAACAAACCACGTCTTTCCAAAGGCATATTGGAAATGAAATTTATGCAACGTACCAAAGCAAATGTGGATAAAGAAATTGAAGCTGCTGAGGGTAGAGCTATGTATTCAAATGAAATCACCGATAAAATGTTAAATAGTAATTCCAACTTTATAATTGAACCCAGTTTTGTGCATTGTGAAAATCTTATAGAGGGACGTTTAAGTTTTCGAGGTATGAATCCCGAAATTGAGAGACTTTTAGAATTAGAACGTGAAGAAAAAACAGCAGCTAAGAGACAAGAACAATCCACAGATATTTCCACACAAGAAATGGCTAAATTTTATCATGCCAATAAAACCGCAGGAGCCGGTCACACAATGGAAAAGAAATTTTCGAAATTTAAGAAAATTAATAATCAACAAAGTAAAGATAAAAAGTTTAATAATAAGCGACACATGCAAAATCATTTCGATGAGACTGGAGAAAAGAAAAAATCAAAATTTATGAAACCCAAAAAAAGCGATGATGAGGATGAGCAAAATAAATAGATTATTATGAATAAAATTTTAGAACAAGTCTACTTTAGGGGCACCTCAGCGATTTTTTTTTCCACAAATAGTGCTTTTTGAGCGGAAACGCCATGTCGGGACTTATTTCGATGCAAAGTTGAAAAAGGACTTGGCTATATCTTCGTCATTTATGGTCCGATTGGGGCAATATATACCTCATTGGTAAGGTAATTAAAATATCTAAGATATTTTTTTTTTATTAACCCATTACGACCCTGCGAAGGAATTTTAATTTTTTTTTACTTTTTTTTAAGAAAAGCAGTTTTTATAAAGAAAACTCGTATGTAACTATAGTAATACTATGAAAATATTTGTAGTCATGACCTTAAGAAGCTTTCATTTAAGGCTTAGTTTGAATTTGCAGCTCTGCAAATAAAAGTTATACGGGGAATTAAATGATTTTTTTTTGTAATTTTAAGTAAGAAGATTTGTCATTGGAAGAAAATGAAGAAGAGGTATTACAAAATTTTTGACGCTTTGAGCGACATTACCTTAAAAATAACTCGGACGACTCAGATGAGAATACTTAAAATGAAGATTTGTTTTTAAACGTCCGCTTTTATGAATTTTTAAGTTTCTTTTTATTCTTAACAAAAACTTAACAGTTATACCGTAGAATTAACTCCTTGAGAATTAATTAAAACATTGTTTTTTTTTTTTGGGAAAAATTTGTAACCTACTATCGGTATTGAGATTTTTGTATTTGTGAAAAAATTATAAATATTTGGAAAGAAAAAAAAATCGAGCGAACAAAATGTTTAACTTCATTCTCAGGGGGTTAATTCTTCAGCACGGTTGGTCTAGAATTAGGTATTGACAAAAAAATGCTCCACAAAAAGTGAGTTTAAGGGTTGAATACACTATATTTATAATTAAAAACAAAAGCATTTTTAAAAAAATTTGTAGACGAATTTAAAAGTTATGACTATTTAAAGTTTTTTGTTGAAAAAAATTGGGGGCCATTGGGAAACTCTTGAAAAAAACAACTGCTAAAATAAATATTTGACAAAAAATACAAACACAAAGTAAAGTACGTTAGTTTTTATTTTTATTTTATTTAAAATATACAGTACATATAATAAAATTTAAATATCAATCGAATTATACTCAGAAACTGCTCTTTATAGCCATTCTGCGTAATGTGTATCATAAGTTGTTCGTTTAAACCTACACCAAACCATCTTAAAGTCTGAGTGAAAAGATTTGGAAGCCTGTTAACTCCAAGGTCCTAATACAGTGTCTGTTTTAGTACAAAACTCCAATATATGGTAAAATACTATAGTATTGACAGTAACTCCCAAGGTGCATTCACTATACTGAATTTGTTGTTAGTTAGTTAGTCAGTAAACAAAGTGAGCTTAACACAATGCTGAAACTGTTGAAAACCTCAGCAAAAAGTAAAAACTTTAATGGTAGATTTTCTTCAAGAAATGACACAAACTTTGTTTACTGATTAACCACAAAGTGACAGTAACTCCCAAGGTGCATCAGTATTTCACCATACATTGAAATTTTGTACTAAAACAGGCACTGGATTAGGACCTTGGAGTGAACAGGCTTCCGAATCTGTTCAATCTTCAAAATGGTTTGGCACAGGTTTAAAAGAAAACCTTATGATCGCCATTAGGCAGAATGGCTACAAGGAGAAGTTTGTGAGTATAATTCGATTGATAACAGTTTATTATACGTATTTTAAATAAAATAAAAACAAACGAAAATATAAAAATATAAAAAAAGATTTATGTATCATTTTTATAAGTTTTAATGGCGGATTTAGTAATTGGTTTAATTTGAGATTAGGAAGACATTTTCATACAGTTTTCTTCACTAAAGCATATTTTCGGTCTAACAAAAAGTTTAAATTGTGTTTATTTAATTGAAAATAGCTTAAAACTATGCCTACTTTTAGTTCAGTATTATTTTTTTTCAGTTGTCATTTTTCGATTTCTCCAGGGGTGGCAAATTTGTTTAAATACTAAACTAGAAATTGCCATACCTTTTGATATTGTCGTGCGATTTTTTTAAGAATATTTTTTTTGAAGGAAAACTAACGTACTTTACTTTGTGTTTGTATTTTTTGTCAAATATTTATTTTAGCAGTTGTTTTCTCAAGAGTTTCCCAATGTCCCCCAATTTTTTTAAACAAAACTTTAAATGGTCATAACTTCTAAATTCGTCTACAGATTTTTTTAAAAATGCTTTTGTTTTTAATCATAAATATAGTGTATTCAACCCCTATACTCATTTTTTTGGAGCATTTTTTTGTCAATACCTAATTCTAGACAAACAGTGTCAGTATAATGGTTGGTAAGTAAATATGTAAAAAAAAAGTTAAGTTTGAAGTGATAAGAACTTATAAATATGTATATCTCAAATGAAAGCTTTAAATCTTGATAATATCTAAATAAGTACAAATTTTATTCTCATATAGGGTCTTTCTATGAAATAACATTAAAAAACATGAAAATTCTCTTGCCGGACGTAATGGGTTAATAATAATAAAAAAAATGTCAGCTACAAGACCAAACCCGACCAAACGCAAAAGTCCATTTTCGACTTTTGCACCGAAATAACTCCCAACATTGGAGTTGCCGCGAAAAAAAATATCGTAGGACTCCCAAAAAAGAGTTCTATCAGTGTTAGAAATTTGGAGTCAATTGATGAGGTGCCCCTAAACTAGACTTTAGCCAAGATTTTTTCTTTAGTTTTATATTATAGTACGAGTCATTAACAGCGCTTTCAATATTTTTATTTTTTAGAAAATATAATAAACCCAAATAAATATATACCTACACATATGAATAAGTTAAATATTGTATTTTCTTAAATTTTTGTTCATATTTCGGATTTTACTGCCTGCAGGGCATAACACATATTAGTCGAGTTTATCCAACGCCAGGTATTACGCCAAAAATCATATGTACTACCATTAACCAGAACAGTATGACAACCCACTGAAAGAAAAAAGGAAATGCATTACAACGGAATATTTACAGAGCTTTTACCAGACCTGCTGATGCGACGCCAGAATTTAAAAAAGTTTTAATAGATTTTTTGTTTTAATAAATTCCAAATAATTTTTTTCTTTTTGTTACAATTTAAAAATTATTTGCATTTTGTGAGTGTTTTTTGAGAAAAATCGAAATTTTTAAAAGAAAAAATTACGGAATATACAACCTTTTGTGTGAAGTGTATTAGGGGTTTTCATATAAATTCGTATTCTACTCGTAAACAGTGTAAACCTGTCCTGTTTATGAGTTTAATGTAAAACTCCAAACATTAAAAATATGGTTTGTATTAATACGAGGTTTACAAGGAATTTTCGAGTTTATATGAAAACCGCTATTTTAAAATACTAGCTCTGTTTCTTTACTTTTTGGTAAAGTTCGGTAAAATGAGAGTTAACAAGAAATACTCTCCGGAAATAACAAAAATGCACAAAAGTAAACGAACGCGAAAAACCACATTTGAAGCCCGAAAAACAAATGTCAATAGATTTGTGCATTATAGTTCGTTTTGGTGAGCGCTCTTTCTAGTTATTGTTCAATTTGTTGTACAAATCTAGATAGCTTTTCTAGTTAAACCCCTTTTTAAATCAAAAATTTAATACAAATTTCCTTTTTAGGGATTTCTATTTACAAAAAGGAATACATACTTTATTAAATTTGGAAAAGATTTTAATATTAAACAAAAGCTTCGATTTATTTACATATTTAACTCTTTAACATATTTAAACAAGCGTCTTCACAAAATTGTCGGTAATTTTATGGAGTTGTAAAATCACCGATAGGCTTTTGCAACTATTATACTAATTTTTGTAAATGATAAACATATTTTCTGAATGAATGAAATGATCGATTGAACTAAAAGAGCTATTAGTTGTGAACTAGGTCTTTGGTTCAAATCAGTGAAGAGTTCAATTGAACTAGTTGTACCCAACTGATGATATAACAGCTGATAAAACAATTTACCAAGGTTGGTTACCGTTATCGTTATAATACCGTTATCGCTAAAATACCGTTTCAAATTGAATACCGTTACCGTTATCGATACCTCTAAAAAAATTTATAAATACCGTTACCGTTATCGATACCTCTAAAAAAATTTATAAATACCGTTATCGTTACCGTTACCGTTATTTTTATGGGTAGTTACCGGTATTTTACCGGTATTTATTATTTTATATAAAAATTAAAATTTTTTTATTTTTTATTTTATAATCTTGAGTGTTTTTTTTACAAAAAATTTATAGATAATAAATTTACTTATTAAAACTACCAGTATTGAATTTATAGCTTAAAATCTGTATTTTCAGTACTTAAAATTAAAAATATGCCATGTTTTTACTTGTTTTTATATGTTTTTAACATAATTTTTAATACCGGTACGTACCGCTTTTGCTGTTTCGATAACGGTATACCGTTACCGAAACAGTCTTAAATACCGTTACCTTTACCGTTACCTAAACAAACGAAATCTGATACCGTTACCCTTACCGTTATTCGTTTCGGTAACCAACCTTGCAATTTACCCAAATTTACACGAAAAAAAACTGGAGTTTCTCATGCAAGAAGAACAAGAATATTACTCTCTCATGAAAGCTCTCATTTACCCAATTGTGTAGTAAGAAAACGCTTTTTGGTAAAATTGGGATCCCGCGGGATCCCAATGTTGAGTACCCGAACACAGCTACTATGACGCTGGTTTAATGCGCAATAGTAAAACTTTACAAAAAAATTTTACTTCATTTTACGAGAGTTTTCGTTGTTTTGATATTACTTTCGCAATTTTATACATGGATTATTATCAGTGTTTTTTTTTTTTTTAGTTAATGTACATGGATGGTCACCGAAACGATGCGGTTATCGGTAAGGGTAACGCTATTTCATTTATTTTGGTATCGGTAGTTTAAGGATAACGGTTTTTAAGTTATTTCGGTAACGGTATTTTAAGGATAACGGTTTTTGATTATTTCGGTAACGGTATTTTAAGGATAACGGTAGTCGGTTTTTTCGATGCATACCTCAATTTTTTTTACGAAAAACAAACGAAATTAAAAACAGAACCAATTTACCAACTTAATGTACGAAAAATACTCAATAATCCAGTGCAATTGCCAAAAACAGAAAATTAAAAATATCGGTAACGGTATTTTAGGGGTAACGGTATTTCATTTATATCGGTAAGGGTATTTTAAGGGTATCGATATTTAACTTATTTCGGTATCGGTATTTTAAGGGTAATGGTATTTCAGTTATTTCGGTGACGGTATTTTAGGGGTAAGGGTAGTCAGTGAAAGGGTTTTGAATCGATAATATTATTTTAGCGGTATTGCCTGCCAACCCTGCTTTTAAGTAATATAATTACTAGAGTTCGTCAGAAATATATAAAACTTCTTTGATTTTGGGTTATCATAATTTTTTTTTTAGTTTTTGCATTAAAAAAAGAATGGATTTTTTTTTATTTTATTATTTCAACTCCTTCCACTGGCGCAAGTCGGCCAAAAACGCTGATTTGGAGACCCATTTTCTGCAGAGCAAAAACGGCTGCATTTCTGGGAAATCTTACTTTACCATTCGATTCAGCAAAAATAAATAAAAAAAAAACATTTTGTTTGCGTTTTCTGAATAAAGCAGATAGTCATTAGAGTTGTCCAAAAATTAACTTTTTTCAAAAATTTCAAAAAGTTACTTTTTTATTACACACAATGAAAATGTATTCCCTGCTGAGAACACTGGTAAAAAATTGTTGATATACCGCGACCCGTTAAAAAGTTACTTAGTAATGAAATATGTTAAATAAAAAAAATTTTTGTAATAAACATTACAAAAATTACAAATTATTTTGTCTCTACTAATAAATAAGTTTATAATGCGGCAGCAAGTATTGAAAGCTGCATTTTAATTAGCTCAAATACTTTTTCATTGAATTAAAAAAAATCCAAATTTGATTAGCTAATAACTTTTTAACGGTTCGGGGTATATGTACCCATGTACTCTGCCGGAAATGCGATTTCATTGTGTTTAATAAAAAACTAACTTTTTAGAAGTTTTTGAAAAAAGTGGATTTTCGAACCACTCTAATGGCTATCTTGTGTATTTTGAAAATACAAACAAAAAGTTTTTTATATTAAATATCTATTTCTTAGCAATAGACGTGTTATGACGGACTTTGTTTTGGATCTCACGAACTAATTTATCATATACCATCCCTCCTTTTGGTTATCAACCTTAAATTTTTCCTAATTTGTTAATGTAAAATTAACAAAAAGTATTTTTACTTAATAAAATGCTAAATTTATTTAATGATATTTTTTTCCGATTTTTTTTATTGGATTTAGAAGTATCATGGGATTCAGTTATTGATCTCTGAATATTCCTACGTATTTCAAATTTTTTATTTTTATTAATTTGCATAAACATAATAGTTATTTGTTATATTTTGTTTTTTGTTCTTCTTGTATTTGTATTATTGTAGTTGTGCTTTAATACTAAAACTTTAATATGTTATCTTTTTACCAGGAACCGAAATTTGTAATTTATTCACTCTTGTTATTATATGGCTTCAGGTACACGAATTTGACTAGGTATTATGATGCCCAAGAATAGGAACTTAGGTCCTGTTATCAGCGATAGTTCGGCCCTAAGGTGTGCTCTATCGAATTCCGGAAATAATCTTAATATTGCACATGTTAATTGTCAAAATATAAATCCGTCTACTATGTCGGTTAAGCTAGATGAACTGAGAAGCATTTTAATAGGTTCTCGGTTGCACATCTTGGGATTACTGAGACTTGCCTTAAACCCTGTGTGACTGATAGGTTGGTTCAAATACAAATTTTCACTATTTGACGTAATGATCGCCCTGATGGTGTAGCTGGTGGTGTTTACCTTTATATTACCAATGGTCTCAAGTTTAGAAGAGTTTACCATACGGTAACCTATCATTCTTATGAAGCCTTATTTGTAGAGATTTTCCTTCCCATTTCTGTTGTTCTTTTGGGCGTAATCTATAATCTACCTAACAATGGCTTGGGATCTCTGTAGACACCGCTGGGGGATCTCTTCATGAAATATAAAATGTGGTCATAATGGGAGATTTTAATTGGAATTTATTTGAACCCTTTAAGGCCAGCTCTTTAAGATTCTTATGTAATAGCCTCAGTTTGTTTTATTTACATAATTCTCTTCCCACTTACTGGGACTCTGGTAGAGATTCTACTTCTTTGATAGACTATTTCATTTTAAGTAACCTTCCTAAAATCCACTCATCTGGTCAAGCCGTTGTACCAGCACTGTCTTATCATGCTATGATATACGTCTCTTTGTTGTATTCAGTTGAAACCCATGTGGAGTTTATAAAATATAAGGACTATAGTAGGGTGGACCATGATGTACTAAGTTCATATGTTGAAAGCTTTGATCTCTCGTCATTCTATGAGGGCGGTTGTGTTAATATTAAATTGGATATTTTGAATACATTGATCTCTGATTTATTCTTATTTGTTCCTAATGTGAGGTTCAAACCTAAGCAGAGAAAAGATCCTTGGATGAGTAAACGGGAAGTAATTGATGCTAGGACACTTCGGGATTCTGCCTACGGTGCGTTCTTGAACGATCGTTCATTAGAAAATCGTAGGGTATTTTGCAGATGCAGAAACAAATTCAAATCTATAATTCGGAGATTCAGAAGGCAGCATTACATGAATATGTTTAATGGTAGTGATAATAGAAAAATATGGAGGCTATTGAATAATGCTTACCTTGGGAAGAATAGTAATTACTTGGACAAAGTTAATGTTGATGATATTAACAATTTTTTCGTTTCTAATGTAATGGGAGTAATTTAGCTACTTTCGATATTGAAACTTTATATCATTGGTGCCCACAAAGAGAAATTAGAATGTATTAGTTACACTCTAAAAAATGCCTTGAAATTTACAACTATATTGTGTGTAATTCTTTATTTAAAATCAGGCAGAATGCTTTAGATTGCACACGTTATGTTTGAAAAATTATTTTAAAGACTTTTTATGTAAAGTTTTACATTTCTCGTTATGCAAGAACATGTTGTTTAGTAAAATAAAATTTATTGATAACGAAGTTCCATTATATTTTAATTCTACACATTTGTGCGTAATTCTAAAATAATTGTGCTTAAGTAAAATTTGTCAAAAAATTATTTGTTATTGAAAAAATATAAACAGCCACACATATTAATAAAAGGGGCTTCAACATATATTAATATTTCGCAAATACTATTAGATCCAACGGTATTTTTCTCATCAGATTTGTGCCTGTTAATTTTGATAACGTGGTAAGTATGGTTTACATTATAGGGAAAATAGTAATAAAGCTCTAAATGTCATGTTTCTTTCTCTGTTTCCTGTAGTGATGCGTAAGGATTTGTAAAAAAACTGAAGAAAGGCTAATCTCTTTAAATAACTCCATTCAAGAATTTCATTCAAGGACAATCCGCTGGAAAAAAGAAGGGGTAAATATTTTAAAGGTTAAAAAGAGATTTCGTGGTGCCATGATTATCGAATTATTGGTAAATTTAGTTTCATAAACTAGTTATGTTTCAATAAAGTATGCAAAATAATTAGTGGTTGTTTTCTTTTAAATCGCAGTTTCCATCAAAAACTTAGGTAATGACATTAGAAGTACGTTTCTAAACATTTAAATGTAGCTACTCTCATTTATTTGTGATTTATTAAGCACATTATGTATTATAAAGTTTACACACATGTAGTAGATTGAAAAGAAAAATCCAAGGCATTTAAATTTACACACTTTTAGTAATTTTAGGGTTATAAAGGTAGGCATAAAGTTACCTACCATTATTGTAGTAAATTTAAATAAAAATTTATTAGAGTGTATGTTACAAAAAAAAATAATGTATTGGTAACTATTGCACCGTTGTCGTTCGGGTTGTGTACGCGTAAAAAGCCGATTAATCTTCGTCGTTCTAACAAGTGTTTGGGCGACACTGCTTTATATGGTATTAAACTAATTATTCCTTATATATAAGAACCCATTTTACATTTATTTAATATGATAATTACAACATCAACTTATCCATACTGCTGGAAGTTGGCAGTGTGGTTCCCATTCCCAAGAGGGGTTCCTCTTATGACAATGATAATCTACGCCCTATAAGTATATTACCATCACTTTCGAAGATAATGGAGCCCCTGTTAAAGTATCAGATAATTCAGTATATATTACAGCATAATCTCATTAGGGACTTTCAATATGCCTATAGGGATAAGTACAGTACCTCGGCTATGCTCTTAGGCATAACTGAGACTGTAAGGGAGAACCTTAGGGATGACAGAGAACGTGTTTTTGGTGTCATTGGATCTTTCTAAGGCCTTCGACCGACTAAATCATTACAACCTTATTGGAAACTTAAGAGAATTTGTGGTTTCTCTAGGATAACTTGTAAGTTAATTTATTCATATTTGCAGGGAAGATCGCAATTCTAATGTTGCTTTTCTTTACTCTGGAGTTCCGCAAGGTTCTGTTATTGGACCTCTTCTCTTTTTAATGTAGTTAGATGATTGTGTAGATTGTTTGGACTTAGATTTTGTAAAACGCTTCCTATTTGCAGACGACATTCAACTGCTTTTTAGTAATAGGAGAGAGTTTCCTGATGTTTTGGAGGCGGTAATCAATTTCAACCTTGCAAACTTAAGTAATTGGATGGTGGAAAATTATTTTACTATTAACACGCTTAAAACCAAATCTATTATGTTTCGTTCACTATTTCGTAGTGTTGTTTATCCCAATATTAGTATGGGTGGTGTAAATATTAAGTTTGTTAATAATCTCAAGTGTTTAGATGTGATAATTGATGAGTACTTAAATTTTGGTCCCCAAGTGGATGCTATATCCGCTAAAGTTACCTTGGGTCTTAGATCACTGTACCACTATGGATTGCACTTGCCACTTAGGGCCAAGCGCACGATCGCGTATGCTTTACTTATGTCGCACTTCAATTGTGGTATTGAGGTTGTATGTGGTACACTATCCTATAATATAGCAGTGCTTTGAAGAATTAATTCCTTAATTCAATTTTTCAATTCTGAATTAAAAATTCGATGAATTAATTCACTAAGCACCATATATTGAATGGAATTAATTCATATTTGCTTTCGTTCGATTTATTTTGTTACGAATTAATTCAATTGCAATAGTTCTTTTTATTAAATCAAATGAATTAATTCGCCGGTGAACGCGTTCAATTTTATAAATCGAACGGAAAAAAGTGAATTAATTCCTTACTGAATTAATTCACCACTGAATTCATTCAATTTCATTTTCATTCAGTGAATTAAAAAAAAATAAAATTACATTCAGTGAATTAAAAAAAAAATAAAATTACATTCAGTGAATTAAAAAAAAAAAATAATAAGTTCACTGAATTGAAAAAAAATAAAATAAGTTCACTGAATTAAAAAAAAAAATAAAATAAGTTCACTGAATTCAAACCCTGTTTTCTGCCGTTCAGTAGAAGAAAACAATAATGTACAAATAAAAGTTTTAAATAAGCAATTTTACAGCGTGTGCTAGTAACAAATTAGAAACCGGATGCTGTTTATCAACCTACATGATTCAAAAATAAAGCATTTTACTATTAAA
This sequence comes from Leucophora obtusa, assembly GCA_949987735.1. Classification (NCBI taxonomy): domain Eukaryota; kingdom Metazoa; phylum Arthropoda; class Insecta; order Diptera; family Anthomyiidae; genus Leucophora; species Leucophora obtusa. Next base: position 139,290,857 of record OX465298.1, read on the forward strand.
AATAAAAACTTTACAGATATAGATAAATTTGTAAAAAAATATAACTATTAATTTTTCAAACTAGTTATATAGTTATATTTTTTTTCCAAATTTATCTATATCTGTAAAGTTTTTATTTTTAATAGTAAAAGGCTTTATTTTTGAATCATGTAGGTTGATAAACAGCATCCGGTTTCTAATTTGTTACTAGCACACGCTGTAAAATTGCTTATTTAAAACTTTTATTTGTACATTATTGTTTTCTTCTACTGAACGGCAGAAAACAGGCTTTGAATTCAGTGAACTTATTTTAATTTTTTTTAATTCAGTGAACTTATTTTATTTTTTTCAATTCAGTGAACTTATTATTTTTTTTTTTTAATTCACTGAATGTAATTTTATTTTTTTTTAATTCACTGAATGAAAATGAAATTGAATGAATTAATTCAGTAAGGAATTAATTCACTTTTTTTCCGTTCGATTTATAAAATGGAACGCGTTCACCGGTGAATTAATTCATTTGATTTAATAAAAAGAACTATTGCAATTTAATTAATTCTTTGAATTTGTTGTTTGATGAACGCATTCAGTTGAATGAATTCAGTGAATTACTTAAGAAAAGGAATTCATTCAATTCTAGAGAAAATTGAATTCGATTGGTAGTGAATTCATTCAAAAAGGAATTAATTCTTCAAAGCTCTGTAATATAGATAGGCTATAACGTGTTCTTAGGAGAATAGTACGATTTGTGTTTGGGATTCCTCATGATGATCATGCTCGCATTATTGGAGCCGTGAATGAATTTTTAGGCTGTTCTTTTGCACAATATCTCGAATTACGCAAATGATTTTCCTATTAAAAATACTGAAGTTTGATGTGCCTCAGTATTTGGCTTCTAAATTTATATTTTTTAGATCTATGAGGCATACTCATATTATGTCTGTTCCCGTACTTTACCGAAGTTACCCAAACTAGCCCAAAGGCGTTCCCGTACTCAAAATTACATGTAAATTGTTGTTGTTGGGGTTTGGAATCGCTTACCTGAGAATTTACATGATTTAACTGTTTCTACTGATACTTTTAAAAATAGACTTTTACGTAATTTCCAGAGAAATCGATTTCTGGAGAATCAGGAAATTTGCCGAATTTCGCTGATTGGGACTACTAATTCATAATAGTCATTTCATATGTTTATCTTGTCAAAAAAAGTTCGTAAAAACTAATTCACATAAATAAATGCAAATCAAACGACTTAAAATATGAAAATACACATCAACGAATATATTAACAAAAGATAAGCGCAAATAAAAATCCATTAGAAGATTTAGCGTAGCGTTGCATTTTTTATGCTCGCAACTGTATATCCTAATCTTATGCTTCTTGGATATTTGAGAAGACTGCCAGACTCGCCCAAGAGAGGCATATGCGTGACTGGCCTCTTTGATCCTGCTTTTTACGTCAGTTGTCAAACTTACTGTGACGGTCGTTTGCGAGGAGCGAATTTAACAACACCAAACAAAAATACGTTTCCAAAAAAGAACCACAATGTTGTCTAATTTGTGTGTATTAATATATATACGAGTGCGTTTATTTCTATAAAATAATAAATGTTACAAAAAGTACAATAAAAATATTTTATGTTGAACTTACCGCAGTGTTTTTCCCTCACAAACTGACTTTACTAACAATATTAAAAAAGCAAAGAACTAAATTCTTATTTGTATAACACATAAGAAGTAACTGTCCTTTAATATAAAAAACTTGACGAATATAAAAACCACTGCAGTAAGATCAACATCAAAAGGGAATATGCAATTATAACCAACAACAGTATGCACAGAACAAAACGTTACTTTAAATTGGACATTAGGGACCTTCACAGATCATTATAAAACAAATTGAAACATAAATCAAAAAATATTTAAATGGACAAATTTATTAAGAGCCATTGCGCGACATCCCCACCCCCGTGGATCGGTCACGATTCACTACATCAAATCAAGGACAGCAAGCTTGGAAACTGGACGCTTAAGAACACCTGTACTCGTTCTAACATCGGCCCGACGGATAACACCATCACTGCCTTGGTACACCTGCTCAACCCGACCTCGCCTCCAATCTCTACGAGAAACCGCCGGGTCACAGATGAGTACTAAATCACCGATGGCAATTGGCTTTGTGAATTGACACCATTTGGAACGCCTGGTCAAAGTGGGCAAGTATTCGTTTATCCACCGATTCCAAAAATGGTCACGCAATTGACGGGATATGCGCCATTGTTTTCTCAATACAGCCGGTTTATCCGATATGACGCCGGCAGGAGTTTGAGAAGTGTTTGCTGCTCCCAGCAAAAAATGATTAGGAGTTAGTGGCTCTTCATCTTCGTGGCTTAAAGGTAAATGTGTCAATGGGCGTGAATTTACAATATTTTCTGCTTCAATTAAGAAGCTTTGTAGAGTATGCTCACGTGGGCTGGATTCCTTTAAAGTAGATCGCAGCACCCGCTTCACACATTGGACCATGCGCTCCCATGCACCACCTTCAGCCGGATTATGCGGGCAATTAAACTGCCAATCAATACCTTTAGTAGACAGCTCATCTTGTATTCGAGCCATATCAAAAACTTCATGAAACTGTTTGGAAACCTGGTCAGCACCAACAAAATTTTTCCCGTTGTCACTCCTAAGTTTAGTTGGCGTACCACGTCGATTAATAAAATTTCGTATGGCAAGGATGCATGCATCTGTAGATAAATCAAACGCCACCTCTAAGTGAATGGCTCTAATGGTGAGACAAGTGAATAGTGCCACCCAGCGTTTTTCATGGCGACGGCCAATTGTTATTGTGACGGGCCCAAAATAATCCAAACCAGTGTAGGAAAAAGGACGAATATATGGTGTTAATCGGTCTTCTGGCAATGAACCCATAAGTGGTGGCACCGGCATTGAACGGCGAAATTTACAAATATAACAATTAGAAATACACTTACGTAAAATTCTTCTAAGGCGCGGAATCCAAAATGATCTTCTAATTTCACAAATTGTGGCTTCAAAATTTTGATGCTTCATTTTTTCATGAATATGCGTCACAAATAACTGGGTGACTGGATGAAGAGAGGGCAAAATTATAGGGCGTCTGGCGTCCAAAGGTAACCAACTAGCTGCATCAACACGTCCATAAACTCGAAGTAATGAATCTTCATCAATGTAGGGCGACAATGTATACAATTCACTTCCCTTTTGTAAATTACCGGCATTTCTTATTATTTCTATTTCAGATGAAAAATTATCCTTTTGTGCTTGGCGGCAAAGGAATACTTCAGAAGTTTTTAGTTCGGCGATAGTTAAACCATTTTCTTCTCCAAGTGGTGATTTCTTTTGACAGCGATTTATAAACCGAAACACCCAAGCAACAGTACGTTTTAATTTTAGAAATGACGAAAATCTTCCGTATTCAAAAATTGTAGGCGTGTTTATGAATAGAGTAAACTTTGGACGAAGTTCTTCATCATTTGGATCACAATTGCTTGCAGAAACTGACTGTGGCCATTCATGTTCATCAGCATATAGAAAACTGGGACCCTTAAACCAACGAAAATCATTTAAAAATTGTACCTGGCTTTTCATTCTTGTAGTTTCATCGGCAACATTAAGACTCGTTGGCAGCCACCTCCAATCGGCTGGACTGGTAGAATCCAAAATTTCTGTAATTCTGTGAGCAACAAATGGTTTGTATCTGCGGCTTTCAGAACCAATCCAACTTATGACAGTTGTAGAATCACTCCAGCAAATAAAACGTGATATTTTTAGCGAATGTTCTTTCAAAATTGTAGACATTAAACGAGTTCCCAAAACGGCTGCCTGTAGTTCAAGTCGTGGAATTGTCATCGATTTTAAAGGTGCACATTTTGTCTTGGCAGCAACAAAGGACAGTTCTATTTTCCCCATCAGCGTTTATTGACCTCCAATATGCCACGGCCCCAAAGGCGTCTTCACTGGCGTCGACAAACACATGTAGCTCCAGGTGACTGGGAGCACCATTTTTAAAATAATACCGTGGTACATTAACATTTACAACATTTTTTAGCTCCTGACGCCAATTATTCCATACGTCGCAAATTTCATCAGGCAGCACTTCATCCCAACGTATATTGTGTCTCCATACTTCACGCATCAATAATTTAGCCGTAACCATATAATTGCTCAATAAGCCAAGAGGATCAAAAACTGACATAACCACACTTAGTAACTCACGTTTTGTAGGATACCTTCTCCCTTCTATAACGTCAGCTTTTACATTATGGAACTTTAAATTGAACCTGAATGTATCATCTTTAGGTTGCCAATACATACCGAGCACCTTTTCTGATTGTAACTCACTGACATCACTTGAAAAATTAACCGGCTGGTCCACATTACCCTTAAGAGCAACAACCACTTCAGGAGAATTCGATGAAAAATTACGCAACTCAAACCCAGCAGATTTATGGATGTCCCGCACTTGTTTAGCAATTTGTATGGCACTTGATGGCGTTGGAAAACTATCTACAAAGTCATCAACATAATGGTGATCCACAATAGATTTGACGGCACGAGGATATTCACTTCGAAACTGTAAAGCGTTGTTTTCTTTGACGTATTGGGCCACACAAGGCGAACAAGCAGCTCCAAAGGTCATCACAAGCATTTCATAAACATCTGGGGCATGGGTTTCATCATCGCGCCAAAGAAATCTTTGGGAACATCTGTCTTCAGGAGCCACAAGTATTTGGTGAAACATTTCTTTGATGTCCCCGCAAACTGCCACAGCACCAACACGAAAATTAAATAACACAGATGGTAAAGGCTTATATTGTTGAGGGCCTTTTAGCAAATTTGAATTTAAAGAGACTCCTTCAACGGATGCGGCAGCATCAAATACCAAACGAATTTTCCCCGGCTTATTGGGGTTGACCACTCCGAAATGGGGAAGATACCAGGTTCTAGGACGGACAACAGATGCTTCATCAGCTGACAATTTACGTACATACCTTTTAGAAACATAATTGTTGATAATATTTTTATAAGCAGCACCAAATTCGGGGTTCCTTTTCATTTTACGCTCGATTCCTCGAAGTCTATTGAGGGCCATGGAATAGCTATCTGGCAACACAATGTCATCATAGCGCCACAAAAGCCGAGTTTGGAACCTCCCATCAAGCATTTTGGTATTTTTCAAAATTTCACGAGCACGCAAATCATCTTGGGACTCTATGACTGGCAAAACTTTTACACCAAAATTTTCAGTCTCGAAATAATTTGCCACCAAGTCATAAAGATTGTGGTCTGGGTGAACCGTGAACAAACACGAATCTGTTGATGAGCTACCTTTCATTGGGCCAAACACAACCCAGCCTAAAGGGGTGCTGGCCGCATAAGGACCATTTTCTTCCAGCGGCACTATTTCATCTGGAAGACCAAGATGGCAATGGTCTAACCCAATAAGGATCTTGGGAACCACATTGTTGTATAATCTTACGGGCAGACCGCGATGCTCACTTAAATCCATATTAAAACTTTGAGCCGGCAGCTTCAAATTTGCAACACCATATACATTTCGCAGCGCATATTTTCTTTGCCTGCCGATACCACTTACGTGCAGATTAACAACTGATGCCGTTTCTTTAGTTGCGTTGCCAGCGTACCAATGAAGTTTTAATTTACTTTGATGACCTTGAAGACCCAGCTGTCGCACCAGCGAACTGTCCACCATAGTCACCGAAGAACCATCATCCAATATAGCATAAGTTTCAATTTGACTATTGGGCCCATATAAAACGATTGGAACCACACGAAATAGCACAACACCTTTGTCAGCATTACTAGATACACAGTTAAGAACCGACTCGTTGCTATTTACAGAACCACTCAGAGCAGTTGCCTCAGTATTTTTCTTTGTATCGTGCAATAATTTGTTATGTTTAAATTGGCAATCGTCGACTGGGCATTGCTTTCGGCGATGGCACATTCTACTTGAATGCCCCACACGAAGACAAGCAAAACATAACCTTAATTTTTTCACTTCATTCCATCTACTTGGCACACTCAATGAAAGAAATTTTTTGCACTCAAAAATTGTATGCCCTGCTTGGCACACAGGGCATTCTGATTGTTTACGTTGCCCATCATCGGCATGAAGGACAACCTTTCGTTTTGGTTCACTATTTTGAGGTACAGTGGTATTTAGCACAATTCTTACCAAATCTGCGACACCTTTGAGCCAAATGTTAAAATCCAATAGGGTTGCATACGGCTTTATTGTTGATGCACAGCGGGCCCATTCCATTCGTTTGCTCATTGGAAGCTTTCCAACTAACTCTTCTAATAAAGTAGGATTTGCCAAATGTTGTTGCCCATTGGCAGTTTCTAAAAAGGCGGTAAGATTCTGCACCATAATAGCAAATGGTATAATTTTATCTATAGAGTTTTCCCCGATGGCTGAAATTTCCTTCACTTTTTGTAGCTGGCAACGAATAAGAATTTCTGGGCGACCATATTGGAAATTTAATTGCTCCATAACCATATTCACATTGTCTGGGTGGATGAGCAATGATTTCACGCTGTCACGGGCCGCACCCTTTAATGCCTTTTGGAGCCTTAAACAATTTTCAAAATTATTGTATTTATACACAGCAGTCGAATGATTAAACGCTGTTGAAAACATGGGCCAATCTTCGGGAGCGCCATTAAAATCCGGCAAATCATAAATTTTCCTATGCATTGGCATTGAACCGCCATTTTGAAACAAATTCTGGGCATTTGGCGGCATCATGTTTGATAATGGCGGTTGCCTAGCATAAATATCGTAAACATGATTTGCATCAGAATAACTCGTGCCAGAAAATGGCGTCTGAATATGGCGTTCACCGAAATCAACGTTCGCAGCGGCAGAATTGGCGTTGGCAGAATTGGCGTTGCCAGTGGGGGCATTGGCGTTGACAGCGGCAGCATTGGCGTTGACTGTGGGTAAATTGTTTTCAATTTCACTTACCCCTGATGCTGGCGGCGTGATATTTGATGGCTGTGGCAGGGCAGCAGAATAATTCGAAGCAGCGGACGAATTGTTGCTTAAAGCAGCTTTCAAGGCTCTTTGGGCACTTACCAGTTGGGCCTGAAGAATATTAATTTGGTTTTGAAGGCCTTCCAACTCTGTACCAGTAGCTGCACTCGATGATGCCAACGGCTGCAACAAAGCATTAATTTCATTTATGCTCTGTAGATTTGCAGTTGTTGTGGTTGTAGCAGTAGTGGCGGTGGCTATGGCAGAGGTACTTCCGGCAGAAGTGAAACTCATTGGCACTCCGGCGGCAGAGGCAGCAACATTTTTTTTCAAAGTTGTTCCAACGGCAGTGGAACCAGCAGGCAATGAAGGCACTCCGGCAGCAGAGGGAGCAGTGTGTTGTAAGACACTTTTTGTTCCGGCAGACGTGGAACCATTTGGTTGTTGCATCATCGATTGTTGTACGGTTGGTTGGTTACGTGGACTTCTTCTTACAGGCGATCGTTCCATTTGTAACACACAAATTTTCGCACGAAAATTGCGAAATAAAATTTGTCAAACTTACTGTGACGGTCGTTTGCGAGGAGCGAATTTAACAACACCAAACAAAAATACGTTTCCAAAAAAGAACCACAATGTTGTCTAATTTGTGTGTATTAATATATATACGAGTGCGTTTATTTCTATAAAATAATAAATGTTACAAAAAGTACAATAAAAATATTTTATGTTGAACTTACCGCAGTGTTTTTCCCTCACAAACTGACTTTACTAACAATATTAAAAAAGCAAAGAACTAAATTCTTATTTGTATAACACATAAGAAGTAACTGTCCTTTAATATAAAAAACTTGACGAATATAAAAACCACTGCAGTAAGATCAACATCAAAAGGGAATATGCAATTATAACCAACAACAGTATGCACAGAACAAAACGTTACTTTAAATTGGACATTAGGGACCTTCACAGATCATTATAAAACAAATTGAAACATAAATCAAAAAATATTTAAATGGACAAATTTATTAAGAGCCATTGCGCGACATCAGTATCTGCACCACCATCTGTACTTATTATGCTACCAGTGGGTATCGATCCCCCCTTGTCTCGCTCAATCGGCTCTCTTTTTATTTGTTCGCGAACTCGGGCTTGTGTGAAATCAAAGAGCGTAAAATAAGGAGAAATTCCAACTCTAATACAGGGGAATTGCGGGGAAATTAGATGCTTTTAAGGGGAACGAGATAATTTCCTAATGCGTCATAATTTAATTTACTGTGTTCACTGTTGGCATTTTTGGCCGAAAAACACAAAATTTAACATGAAAAGCGCTAGGAATCGAAAAAAACGTAATGTAGTGTATACAAATGAAATAAAATAAGCAATAAAATTCCCAGTGTAGAAAATCATTACCAAATATGTGGTTATGTAACTACATACTTGGTAATGGTAACTAGTTACTTTTGTTATTACATTTCTTATTACCTTTATATGGCGATGTCGCGAAAAATAATGAGTTATGGTTACACACCAACATACGAAAAATAAAAAAAATATATCATTACCTATGTGCTTACCAGTACTGACAAAAATAATGAGTCTAAAAATAGATTTTCAAAAAAATAAATTATGTAAAAAAAATATTTTTTATTGCATTTTTTTTTTAATAAAATTTCCTGGTGCGGGAATCGAACCTGGGTCTACAAATTACCAGTCAATAGCTCTACCATCTGAGCTATGTATATCGACATGTAATATTTGATAGATAAAAACATAATTGACCTGCTGCACACAAGTAAGCTTACTCGCCAACATACAAAAAATCAAAAAATATGAGGATACATATATTCTTACCAGTGTTTAAAAAATATTGAGTCTAAAAATAGATTTCAAAAATTAAAAAAAAATCTAGAAAATTATTTTCTATTTGAAATAATGATAAAATTAAGTCATTATCAGTAACTCATTACTGTATGTTTTGAAATAATGCAGAAGGTAAGTGGGTGTCATTACTGGTAGTCCAAAAAATAATGATATGTCATTACCGTTTCTACACTGGGTTTTAAATAAATTTGTTGTCTCCACCACACATTAGGTTTAATATTTTTTTTATCAATTAACTTCAAAATCAATCGCAGAGAAAATTATTTTACATGGAGAGTATATAATTAAAGCATACTTATTAAAAATTTGTTTATTAAAATTTGTGGATTTTATCAAGTTTTGTATAAATTGTGTACTTCATTGTGTTAATGATGTTGTGTTAGAAGTTGACAACACTCATTTCAAAGAAGAATATTAGCTGTGTTTGTGTGGCATGCCTATCAATGCTATCTCGAACAATTTTGACAGTAGAAAGCCGAAATAAGTGAAAAAACTGTCAAAATCGTTCTAGATAACACTGATATGCAGTCACACAAACACAGCTAATGAAAAAGGAAATTTTACGTCATCACATTTTTCCCCTCACAGTATCTTTTGTGTGCGCAAACTGTTTTCACCTGGTTTTTATTTGCTCGCCCGAGTTCGCTAAAAATATAAGAGAGTCATAGGAAGGATCGTCTCTCTCTATATGTATACTCATTGATGCTACCCAGGTAGCTAAATTAGGTAACATCTTTAATGATATTACTCAGGTATAATATTGTAATCACTAGATGGCACTTTGTTCAAAAAATTGACAATTTCCTTTTTTTTTTTTATTTAAATTTAAATAATAATAAACAACTAAGCAAAAAAAAAAAACAAACGGATATCTCAAATTTTATTATTTGAATAATCCGAGCTTGTTTTTTTCCTTATTTTGAGCAGTTTTCAGCTGTTTTTGTGTTTTAAAATATAGGCGCAGCTGATACTAAACTGTTACTAAATAGTTGCTCAGGTAATACTAAATTCCAGCGCCCTCTATCGGTGAGTAGTGTAAGTTTTGATTTCCTATCTCTAATATTACTGTCCACAATCACTGTTGGTAAAAGTGGCACAAAAGTGCCATTTGTGGCACTATTGAATGTTCAATGGCACCTTGGCACTCTCCATAGAATTTTGGCACTTTTTACGAAAATTTCTATATAATTTGATAAAAGGTCGATATCGCTGGTTTTTCATTAAAAGCCACGCCTCTTAAGAAGGGGTAGCAAAATTAAAAAACAAATGCTACACTAAAAATATCTACAATTTTTTGGACCACCTTCCAGTTCTTCGGGGACAATTTAATCATTATTTTGATATTTAAAAATAAAAGCAACGGGGATAAAATTAGAAAAACTTTAATTGATTCTATTGTATTGTCAAATTTAATTGTAAACTTTTTTGAAAATCTTGGACCTGCTAACTTATCTTAAAATAACGTAAAGCTGCCTACACACTAGGGAACATGGTTGAGGGAACAAAAAATATCAAAAAATTTTGTAAACACGAAATGCACGCTCTCAACACTCACACACACACAAACGCACTCACACATTCACAAAACATGCTCTCTTTTTTTAAGTATGTTCCCTAGTGTGTAGGCAGCTTAAGTTTAGTGCTTTACTATAGTTAAGAATGGCATTTTTATATGAAAATATTTGTGGTAGGTAATGTTAAACTCGGGTTACTTTTTAGATAAGTTCCCCGCCTTTTTTTTGTCTTTTTACTTAACCCTTAAATTCATGATCTCTACAATTTTAACCATTTTTTTATATATGATTTCTAAAGGCGTGTACATTTCAAGAAAAATACCAAAAAAATTTATTTTAAAAAAAGTTGATTTTTATTGAAAAATATTGTTTTTTGCCAAATAGCTAAATGGTGATTATTTTAACGTGTATGAAAAAAAAGAAACAAAAAAAAATATATGAAATATTAACTTTAACTGTTTAAAAAATCTGAGTTATAGTTTATAAAAGAACTTTGTGCAGAAAGGGCACCAATGCCCAAAAATTGAGTTTTATGCATCAAGTGGCGTTTTTTATTAAGAAACTGGTATGTTGCCAAATGGCTACACCATGCATTTAAGGGTTAAAGTAACTAATGTATAAATATTTGAAATAAAAGCTGAACATATTTTTTTTGAAACATTAAATGTTGCTTAATTTTTATTTTTTTTTGGCACTTTTAAAGCTTTTTTGGCACTTTTTTGGTATCATTGAGGCACCAAACGAAAATTCTCAAATACCATCACTGTCCACAATTACTGGAGTGTTGTCAGTAGAGATGAGCGATATTTTCATACCGGTGATTTAATCACAGTTATTGATAAATCACTGGTAACGGCAGTGATCAAATATTTCAAGTCGCAGTTACTCGGAATGTCGTTCTTTTAATATGTGTTTACTATTCTTTCTTGCAAACTTCATTGTGCACAGTAATACATGTTTTTTTTTCAATAACAGTGACTTGCTTTCACACTCTTCTGAATAAAATGTCTCCTTCTCTCATGTCTTTGTTACCGGTCGCAACTATTCTTCTTTTAAGGCCCAGTTTTTAGGAAGTGGTTTATTTTTAAACTTAGTTTAACGCAGTTTGTAACTGGAATACTGTTTTTAAAATGTGGTTTATTTTTTTTTATTTCAATAAAGAAATAAATTATACTCAAGAAAAAGTTTTTCCGACAAATTTTTGTTAATAAACTTTGAAATGGCTGACAAAATTGGTTTTCGGTTTAACTAAACCAAGTTTAACTGACATTTTAAAAACTCGCCATAAATATTATTTCGTATATTTATCAGAAAATCGCTGTCTTTTCCATAGAAAAACCGTGATCACGACCACAGTTTAAAAAACAGCGATTTGCAAATCACATTCACTGAGAACAATGTTACTGAAAAATCGCCGGATCGCCCATATCTATTACAACCCCGTGATCACGGTCACTGTTTAAAAGAACGGTGATTTGAAAATCACGATCACTGGTAGCAGCGTTATTCGAAAATCACCGGATCGCTCATCTCTAGTTGTCAGTTGATATTCTCATTGATTTTAAGCAATGGGTGCGTTCGGCAGACACAAATTAATAGTCAACAGTTCTACAACAGTTGTACAACTATCTGCTGAAGGGGCTGATCACTAACCGCTCAGTCTGAGCGCTCAGGTAGCGCTGTCATATTTTGGTAGCGTAAAAAATGTTTGCTACCTTTGATCAATAAGTGATACATTTGTTGTTGCTAATTTACAATAAAAATTGTTTTGTAAGAATGAAAAATAAAAACATACAAATATAATTCAAAAACAAATATTTTAAAATATAAAAGAAAACACTAGTAAAAGTGAATTTAAAAACAAAACAAAGAAATTATCGTTCAGCAGAGTAAGTAATCAGAAATCGCTATAAGTCACCGGTATCAGTTTAAGGTTTCTCTGCCGAATGCTACCAATGTTTTGATTTACAAATGTTTTGATTTACAAATGTTTTGAGTTACAAATGTTTAAATGCGCCAGTCACACAAGATATTCTTTTACCGTTAGCCCAGTATTTTGTTCAAAAGAGCGAAATCATTTCGCTCTATGTTTGGAGCTCAAAAACTATAATAAAAACATTAAAATGCACAAATTTTTTGTGGTCTATAAAAAGTTATAATCATAATTAACCCAAATGTCACTTTTTCGCTACATTTTCAAATGGTACTCTCTATTAAATTGATGCGAAAAAAAATTCCACTGCAATTTCGCACAATTCCACGCAGGTGAAAAATCATTTTTTTTATATGGAGTTTGACAGCTTTTTACGCAAAAGTACGAACAAAATACCAGGCTTTATCTCGAAAATTTTAGGGTATATTGCAACTTCTCAAACCAGTATCGTACTAAAGACATTTTAATATACAAAAGTAGGGTTACCATTTTTTTCTGACTTCAAATCAGTACAAATTTTTTTAAATATATTCACAAAAAAAAAAGAATTAAATATTTTAAAATTCTTCGGTTAATACTACCCAATTTTTATTCTGGCCAGCGAATTTTTATTGTCACAAACAAATTACATTGTCTAAACTAAATTTATGTAGACACAAACGGCATATTCGATTACCACAACAAACCAAACGGTTGGCTACAAATTCCGCCTTGACAACAAATCTGTTTTCTCTTTGCTAATTTCTGTCATAGAAACCCGTTTACATTCTGGCTGTTTTTCCTACATAAAATGATTTGAAGACAATTTTAAGGTTTTGTGAACTGTTTTCTATCATATAACCCCCAGATTTTAGATACTTTTCTTTTCGAAATAACCACATAAAAACATTCAGATTTTAAGGACTTTTTCTTCGAAAAATCTTTAGATGACGTTTCCTACACCCAGAAAACAGAATCGTACTTATTACCGTTTCGGTTGCTACAACCGAATACTTTTTAGGACAATTGAAATGTTGTTGTCACAGCCAAATAACTGTTGTATCAACTGATTTGCTATTGTAGAAACCGAAATATATTTTATTTTATTAACAGAACGGTAAAAATTTGATTTTAAATCACTAAACGGTACAAATTTTTTTAAAATCACATAAAGGAAAAATTTATTCTAAAACCAATGAACGGAAAAATATTTTTTAAATCAATGAACGGTTGAGCGAAACCGTTCATAAATTGAGTGAGTTCTTTTTTCGATTTATAAAAAATAAAGGCATTCGTCAGTAAATTAATTAATTGGATTTGATAAAATTAATTCTAAAATCATTATTGGAATTTAACGCGTTCAATTAAATAAATTCCCTTGATTAATTCGTGTTGGGAACAGACCTCAGTGGCACTAGGTCGAATAGGCACCGGCTATAAGCGAACAGACTCTTTGTTCTGGGTGTGAATCCCAACCCATCGACCTAGCCCAAGGACTGCAACAATTAAAATTATAAAACCACAAAAAAACATTACCCTACTACAATTACCACACTTGGAGTGGGAGGTAGCTGTTGTCCTCCAGCCGCCCATGCCCAACCTTGGTCACCAGGTTATCCACCAGGTTATCGGTGACCCCATCAACCCGCTCACACCGCACCACTTTCCAACGAGTGCTCATGCACTAGGAAGCCGTACGCCGGCCAACAATTGGCAATGTGGACTACAAGTGGGCACTGCCAGATCAAATGGCCCATTTGTCACATTTGTACCCTGTTCTCATTTGCGAAGCTTTGTGATCCTTCGCCGGTTGACATGACGGACGTAAGTTAAAATTTTAACATAATTTCTATACAATCAAAATGCATTTAGTTTTTTCTTTCAATTTCTTTATTTATATAGTGAAAAACAGCCGAAACGCCATATTAGCGTTCATACATGCTCCAAAACGTCATCGCATTATCTTAATGCTCCCCTTGCCGTTACATATAATTGGACGTCATCTCAGGTGGTGACTATGCCAATATTCTTCCCACCAGCCGTTCACAAACGGGAGATATACCGGCTCGGAGTATTGAATGACACCTTAAACAAATGCATACCTTCAATCTTGTCTCGCTTATGAAAAACATTTTTGGCGTCGAAGACTGGAGCTGGAGGCGACCGTGCGTCGGAATATCTGGTTTTCCAGCGAGGTGCATGTCCAGTGAAAATTTAGACAAATTTAAACAAACTAACCTTTTAAAACAATAAAAAAAATACTTGAAAAATTGCCAAAATACCTTTACGGTCTGGCGTACAGTACCGATAATAACAAAACTAGTTAAAAGTTTTTCTCCAGGATTCACGGGATAGCCACAGAATACGTTTTACAAATATCTCTTTAACACAAAAACTAGCCAATAGATCTTCTTGAAATTAATCACAGATTATATACTTAGCGGTGGTAATAAGCAGAACTAATTTCGTCAAGATTTCTTGACGTTCAGTGCCAAATTCGCCAAATTTCGTACTCTTCACAAAGCGAAAATTGCCATCATTCGAAATAACAACTGATCAACATTCTCGGTAAGCGATTTCATTTCATTGATAGTGTTATTTACAGCAAAAACTTAAATTATCCGACTACTGGGTCTTAGCCCGAATGAAGCGACAATCAATAAATTTAATATTCGTTCCATAGTAGACTCTCTATGCCAAATGTACAGTTCAGATATCATTATCCGAAGATAAAGTTCATGCAGCCCTGGATGTTCTTTCATTCAGATATGCAGGATCATTTTATGACACTTCGGGGTGGACACCGCAACATTCGTTTACTTTAGACAACTTACTTAATTCGATTTAACGGGGATTCAATTTGTATTTTGATTTTTCGTATTGAAAAAATGTAATATTTTTTTTAAATGTTAAAAATCAGTACAATCAGTATAAATTTCAAAAAATCAGTACAAATCAGTACACGATTTGTTCATAGTACACGTGACTAAAAATCTGTGCAAGTACTGATCAAATCAGTACGAATGGTCACCCTATACAAAAGTGTTTAGGGTTTGTGTGAACCGATAGCAAAGTATATATATATATATATAAGTTCCCGTAGTTCCTATACGGAACATAGGGCCACCCGATAGCAAAGTATCATGGTGAAAAATATTTGCTCTATGGTGAAAAAAATTTTAATTTTGCTGTGTGAAATGAAATCTTTTTCGACAATGTAAAATTTTTGACAGTTTTAAATATTAATGAAAAAAGAAATTAAAGAAATAAATATTTTTACGAGATATATGTATGCGTTTTCTAATTGCAATTCTCCTACAAACCAGATTGTTGCAATTAATGGAAGTTTTAGTTTTGCGTAACAAAATAGATGAAGCCGAGAAGTAAAAATGGTAACCCGGTGAAAAATGAGCATATATGAACATTTATGGTCCAACCATATATGTATGGATCCGAAAAATGAGGTAACACCTAAGTATATGTTCATAGATGGACATATATGAAAATATACACTTCCCGGTGAAAAATTTTCATATACGTTTGAACATGTTCATATATGGTTTATGTATGGACACATATGAACAAATATGGATTTTTTATGAACATATATGGATTTTATATGAACATATATGGAAGTATATGATTCCATATATGGAAAAAGATTTCATATACAGACATATATGGACCCGGTGAAAAATGTCCATATATGAACATTTATGGTTCAACCATATACATATGTATGGATCCGAAAAATGAGGTAACACCTAAGTATATGTTCATATATGGACATATATGAACATATACATTTATTAAATATATGCGAATACATGCGAACGTTGCTGTCCTTTATTATAAGGTTGTACGATAGATATAAATTTATGTATGACATTCAAATTATGCGCTAAATATGTTCCTTTTTTTATTCATGGCATTAAATATAATTCCATATTTATCCAAATATGAGTTCCTTTTACATATATGGAAAAATGTATTCTTCGAAATATGTTCATATACAAGTCCCTTTTGCATAAATTGAATAACATATACTTTCATATTTGTCCATGTATGAGTGCCATTTCCATATATGAAATAACAGATGTTTCCATATATGTCTGTATATGAAATTTTTTCCATATATGGAATCACATATATTTCCATATATGTTCATATAAAATCCATATATGTTCATAAAAAATCCATATTTGTTCATATGTGTCCATACATAAACCATATATGAACATGTTTGAGCGTATATGAACATTTTTCACCGGGTAGTTTTTTTATTTTCGACTAGCGGGCAAAGCCCGCTACGTTGTTTGCGTGCCTTACGGTGGGTCTCATACTGCAGGTTAAAACTTTAGTTAATACCCAGCAAAAAAATACCTGACCAAGATCCGTAAAATCACCTATATTGTTCGGCACGAATGCGTTCAAATTGAGGTGAAAAAGGCATTTTTTTAACATTGGCTTGTCATAGGAGAGAAGGTGTTTATGCTACTTTAAGTCTGCTTTGCACGTCATAAAAATGAGTGCTTGGATGTTCTTTTTTATACAGGTAAGCAATTCATTTTTTTTACTATCTAAGGAGAGATGAAAAGTAACTTCTTGGGAATGCATTCAAAAGTCATAAATATCACTTCTTAAATATATATTTGAATGCATTCCCAAGAAGTTACTTTTCATCTCTCCTTAGATAGTAACAAAAATGAATTGCTTTCCTATATAAAAAAGAACATCCAAGCACTCATTTTTATGACGTGCAAAGCAGACTTAAAGTAGCATAAACACCTTCTCTCCTATGACAAGCCAATGTTAAAAAAATGCATTTTTCACCTCAATTTGAACGCATTCGTGCCGAACAATATAGGTGATTTTACGGATCTTGGTCAGGTATTTTTTTCTGGGAAGTAAAAAAAGTTTTTAATTAATGGCATTTTGGAAGTCATTTAAAATACGTTTATTGGAAGTAAGAAATCAGCATATATAGCTACTTTATATGCAGTGAAAAATGCATTCTTGTAGAATGCATTCGGTTTTTTTTTGCTGGGATGTGTCTTTTTTCAATGGAATTTTTTGCTTGAAATACACATACATATATTTGTTGTCAGTGTTCGTTTCAACATTTTCTTTGAATGGAGAAAATATATATTGTGATTTGTTAAATAAAGCATAAACTAAAAATAAATTTACAAAGTTTATTCATACACCTGTCTGAATTAGTTAAATTAAAAAAAAAATACATAATACATTTATATTTTGGCATTTCTTTTAAATTTTTATCATTTCATACAAAACTAAAAATAAGTGAATGTAATTCTTGTTATAGATTTTTTTTCGGTTTTAATGTAATAATTATAATTTTTAGTAATAGAAAATTCTTTTTTGTAACTGAACATTTTTTTATAGATTTAAATTTTTTTTAATTGCATTTGAGTTTCCGTTATAAATTTCCAAGTTGAGATATTTTTCATTTAAAATAAAATTAAATATAATTTTTTATATTTTAAACGTGATTGTTTATGAAAACTAATATCAGCGCTTTACATAAAAAAACAATTTTATAAAAAAACATAATTCATTTAATGTGATTTGTGTGAAACTTTTTTAATTTTAGGCTAAATTTTCACGTTTCTTTTTCTTCTTAAAAAATGCTATTTTTATATTTTTTGTTTTAAAGTTTTCCAATAGAGAAAACATTTTTTTATAAGTAAAAAATGTTTTATTTATGTTGTCTTTTAAATAAGTTCCTTTTATTTTACTTAAATTGTTTCTTTTTTAAATAACATTTTATGCAAGTTTAGTCTAAAGTTTATCACACAAATTTTTTGTTCTCTTCGTTTTTATAAATGAAAATGTAAATAAAAATAAAAAATATTTATTTTAATTTATTAAATTTCCTACAATTTTCAAATGCAATTTTTCTTTTAAATTTTATTAAACAATTTTGACATGTTATTTCTTACCATCTTAATGAAATAGTACATTGAAAGGTTTTTTTTTTAAACATTTGCAATAAAATTAAATAAAAATATTTAAAATTATTTTATATTTATCAACTGAAATTTTATGTATGTTAAATATCATAAGCATAAATATAATTATAATAGAAATTCTAATTCATTAATTCATTTCAATTATGTCCCTTTTATTGAAGTTATTTTTGTAGAATACATTTAAATCTTGTTGAAAATCTGTGGTCTTTTACAAAATAATTTTCTTTTTTCTATTAAAAAAATTTAAGTGTTTTAGGAGACTGATTTTGAGTGAAAAATTTTGTATGCTTTTATGCATTGGAGATAAAATAGGTCCATTCGATTACTGGATAATTTGTAAAAATTTTTACTGGATGGCGTTCGTTAACACAAATACTCAGTAAACAGAAAGAAAAAAGAGAGAATAAAGTGCCAGTTCTATGTTGAGAGCAAGGTTGCCAATTTATCCATTTTTCGGCTAGATCTAGCCATTTTAATTTCATCTAGCCATAAAGAAATGGCTAAATTGGATCTAGCCGGAAGATTTAGCCATTTTATTTTGCCCTAGCCATTTTTCTTATAATGGTTTACAGTTAATTTCATACAAAAATGCCTAAATTTTTATGGTTTTCAAAATTTTAGTACAAAATTTTCAATTTTCATTTGGGTTCACAGACACATGTAATTTTTATATTCTATTTAAAATCATGTTTTTTGTAAAATTTGAATGAAAATATTTAAGAAATTAGAAAAACATTAAAATTTAAAGGCTACTTTCATTTAATTCGTGTTAGATCTCTTCATTATCATTGATTTATATTAAAATTATTGGGTTTTAGCATTATTTTCCAATTTCTAGCCATTTTTTCTCCGTAATCTAGCCATTTTTTTAGCTCAAGTGTTGGCAGCCTTGGTTGAGAGTTTCTAAGTCTTGTTTTTTTTCTTGCAAATTTTTACTGTACAAATTTTTGCCAGTAAGAATTTGCAAGCAGAAAAAAACATGTTTCGAAAACATCCCAGCAAAAAAATACCTGACCAAGATCCGTAAAATCACCTATTTTGTTCGGCACGAATGCGTTCAAATTGAGGTGAAAAAGGCATTTTTTTAACATTGGCTTGTCATAGGAGAGAAGGTGTTTATGCTACTTTAAGTCTGCTTTGCACGTCATAAAAATGAGTGCTTGGATGTTCTTTTTTATATAGGAAAGCAATTCATTTTTTTTACTATCTAAGGAGAGATGAAAAGTACCTTCTTGGGAATGCATTCAAAAGTCATAAATATCACTTCTTAAATATATATTTGAATGCATTCCCAAGAAGTTACTTTTCATCTCTCCTTAGATAGTAACAAAAATGAATTGCTTTCCTATATAAAAAAGAACATCCAAGCACTCATTTTTATGACGTGCAAAGCAGACTTAAAGTAGCATAAACACCTTCTCTCCTATGACAAGCCAATGTTAAAAGAATGCGTTTTTCACCTCAATTTGAACGCATTCGTGCCGAACAAAATAGGTGATTTTACGGGTCTTGGTCAGGTATTTTTTTCTGGGAAGTAAAAAAAGTTTTTAATTAATGGCATTTTGGAAGTCATTTAAAATACGTTTATTGGAAGTAAGAAATCAGCATATATAGCTACTTTATATGCAGTGAAAAATGCATTCTTGTAGAATGCATTCGGTTTTTTTTTGCTGGGAAATGTTGCGTTATCTAAAAGTGCTGTAATTTCAAACAAATTAATGGATATATCAATCACGCAATCCTACATCTTTGGCCAAATGGCAGATACTATGAAGTTTTAAAGAATGCATCCCCTCCAAATATAAAAAGGTATCTACATAGTCTGAATCTAAAAAGATGGGATCTAATATTTATTCTTCGTATAGGGAAGACGTATTGAATTAAAAAATCAACAAGTAAGCTGTAAATATATGATTTAATCACCAATCCAACACATAATTCCAACCCACTGATAAATAAGCTTCGTTTCACTGAAAGTACTTTGTCGGGATACCCGACCCGCCTTTTTAAAAGAAATTTTTAAAAAAATTTTAAAATCAAAAAATGTTTTCTTTACTAAATAATAATAATAAAAAATTATAACTAGCTTTAAACTTTTCTAAAATAAATTTTAGCAAACAAGTAATACAAAAAAGTATTTTTAATTTTATAAAATTAAATATTTTTAATCGTATGAAAAGAAATATCGAATCCATTTTAAAGCTATAGTTTTTAATTAATGGCATTTTGGAAGTCATTTAAAATAGGTTTATTTGAAGTCATAAATCAGCATATATAGCTACTTTATATGCACTGAAAAATGCATTCTTGTAGAATGCATTCGTTTTTTTTTTTGCTGGGTAGTTAACCCAAAAATTTGTTGTTGTTTTGTGTACATTTTTTGACATTTTCTTTTGTTTTTAGTTAAGTTAAAGTTAAACCTACAGTATGAGACCCACCGTTAAAGTTTAGAATTAAATTTCTTTTAGATAAAATAAAACAATACTGAGTTTCGACCAATTGCCATTTTATGCTTTCTTTCAAAAGTATTAGAGAAGATTTTACATTTGCAAATCAGTAAATATATAGAGAATAAAGGTCTGATGTTCGATAAACAATCTGGCTTTCGCCCAAATCATAGCTGTGTCACAGCTTTGATCGATGTATCGGAAAATATTCGACGTGAACTAGATGATGGTAAAGTAAATTTCCTAGTACTGCTCGACCACTCTAAAGCCTTTGATATGGTGGACCACTTCATTTTATGTATGAAATTAAGAAATTTTTTCAAATTTTCTTCTACAGCAACTCAGCTTTTATTTTCATATCTATCTGAACGTACGCAATCTGTATTTGTAAATGATATTTGGTCCAATTCGTTAACCCTTACTAGAGGAGTGCCACAAGGGTCGATTATTGGCCCTCTCCTTTTTTCGTTGTATGTGAATGATTTGCCTAATCAGCTATCATATTGTAAACTGCACATGTATGCAGATGACGTCCAATTGTATTTGAGTAGCCCAATGCAATCGATTGAGGAAAACATTAAGAACATTAATTATGATCTGGATAAAATACATTCATGGGCTTCAGCAAATGGGCTTTGTCTAAATCCACAAAAATCTAAGTGTATATTAGTTCATAGACAACGTAGTGTACCGGTTTTGGAGAGTGAAATAGTTTTAAATGGAGGAAGAATTGAGATCGTTGAAGTAGCTAAAAATCTCGGAATACTGTTTAACAAACATTTAACTTGGACAAACCATATAAACTCACTTGTTGGTCAAAGCTATGCTAAATTAAGGTCCCTCTGGTCAACACAGTTTTTCACCCCATTAAAAATTAGAATACTACTCGCAAAATCGTATCTAATTCCTGGCTTAATATATGGTTGTGAGCTTTTTGAAAATTGCGATGCTGTTAGTAAGCGCAAGTTAACTGTGTTGTACAACAATATTGTCAGATATGTCTATGGATTAAGGAGGCTTGAACGTATTTCATCATTTGCGACTAAACTCTATGGCGTATCTTTTGAAAATCTTCTAAAAATTCGGGTACTTTTATTTTACCATAAAATTATTTACAAGAAAAACCCTCTATATCTGTATACTGTTATAGAATTTGCCTTATCCCCTAGGGGTAAAAAGACTATAATACCAAATCATCGATATCATGTGTCTGAATGGCATTTTTATATAAATGCTGCACGTCTTTGGAGATACCTTCCAGCAAACCAACAACTAAACAGCAACGCATACAACTTTAAACAATTTCTTTTCAATTTGTTTGCCGATATTTAGTTTTGTTTCTATCTTTGTTGACATTTTGACGAAATTACCAAATTATTTTATATTTGTTTTTAACAATTTGTGATAATAAAATAAATTATGATACTTATATGTTAAAATGTAGTTTTAAGTTTTATAAAATTTGCAATGTCTAATTTCCACAAACTGCTTTCCTGTACTTTAATTATAAGATTTAATCTTGTTGTGCAGGATATGTGAAAAAAAATAAATAAATAAATAAATAAATAAAATAATTGTTAAGATAAATTTATTGTAATGTTTAAGTACAAACACTACTTTTTGCCTCTTCATTTTTATATAAATAAATCATTTAGTATACCAACACGTGAGCATGTAACAACTAATTGTCTGTTGTTCAAGCCATCGGCGCAGATATGTCGTATTCGCTTTTTTATTTAAAGTACAGTTTTTATAATAAAAGCCTTCACCCAGCCACCACAAATAAATAATTCTGACACAACAATGGGTTTAAAATAAATAAATACTTGATCACTTTTTCTCATGAAAGTGGTTTGTTAGAAATGAATCCATTATAAATTGCAATATACGTGTGTATGTCAAGATAATTTGGTAAAGTGCGAACTTAGGTAGATAGAACTTAAGAAGATAATTTGGTAAAGTGCGAACTTAGGTAGATAGAACGAAACCATGAAAAAGTCTCTTGAAAAGTTTATTTTTTCTCAATGGGTTAACTAATTGGTCTTATTTTTGGTCCTAGTGAAAGATATTTCTATAACTCTGTATTTGACATGAATTTTTTTGATTTAATATAAAAAAATAAAACTTTGAGCCCCAATAACTTTGTTGTTTGATGGGTTAAGAGGTCGAGCTATGTCAAATTATATTATTATATACGCAATCTTAAGAAATATACCCCTTTTTTTGTTAAAATTAACCTTCTAAAAATTAAAAAATTTTAACTGGGCCGCAATAGGTTAATTGATATAAAAATGCCATATGAAAGATATTTTAAATACCTTTCTAATGGTGTGCGTACTGTCCAAATCCGACCGCAAATAACGGAGTTATAAGCAAGTCCAACTTTGAACCGAAATAACTCCCGAGATAGGTCCGACCGACAAAAAAGATGTTGTTGTGGAATCCCAATGAAAAGTTTTACCTGTGGTAAAAATTTTGACCTGATCGGAGCTGTGCCACTAAACTCAATTTTAACCAATCGTTCATTCGTAACGAAATAAATCGAACGAAAACAAATATGAATTAATTCCATTCAATATATGCTGCTTTGTGAATTCATCGAATTTTTAATTCAGAATTGAAAAATTGAACTAAGGAATTAATTCTTCAAAGCTCTGGACCCACCGCTGGAGTAGAATACGAGTTTATATGAAATCTATATAGTTAACCTACGATTCTATGTGTTCTGTGCTAACAGTGCTTTTCTACTTTTAAAAGTTGGCAACACTTACTCTTTTTTTGTTATTTCTTTTATTTACTTTTTTCGGTGTCGAGTAAAATGCCATAGATTTACAAATTCATTCGACAATATCTTTGAAGAAATTATAATGGATTCTTTAAAATCTGTGTGTCGCGTTTGTTTACAATGTAATCCGGAAACAAATTCATTTTTTGATGAAGTCGAATATGATGTTTATTTAAAATTGGGAAATGTATTCCAAAAAGTCACTGGTGTAGAGGTAAGGAAGGGAGCATTTGCGTTTGGATGTGTAAACGTAATTTTTCCATTTAAAGGTATTGGAATCAAATGAAGATAAACCTACCCAATTATGTAAAGAATGTACGACACGTTTAATAAGTGCTTATGATTTTATTTGTGCTGTAGAAGAAGCTGAGCAAGAAATAGAAAATTATATGAGGCTCGAGAGTCAGTCGGCGGAACAACTGCAGCAAATAAAGGAGGAAGAGCCGGATGCTGCCAATATTGACGCCACGGATATCGATACAGAGGATATTGAAGTATTAGAAGAAGATTTTCAACCAGATGAACAGGAGCAGACAGAATTGAATGAAGTGCAAGAAATTATAATAGATGGCGAAGAACAGTTAGAATCAGAACATACTAAAGAAATTTTTTTAGAGGAAGAAATTCACTCGGAAGAAATTCTAGTTATTTCAAAGTAATAAACTTATATGAGTTACCGTTGTGTATGATTATTTATAATTTTTTTTTTTTAGATGCCAAAAACCAAATTCAGAAAAGTTAAAAAAATATACTGTTAATTATCCAACGGGGTCGCGGTTATCTAAAGCATTATCATCCCGTCCTATTAAATGTGATAGTTGTGAGAGAACATTTGCCAAAGTGGAAACTTTCGAACGTCACATGAAAACGGCCCACACTTTTGTGGATGTAAATCAAATTTCTTCTCAAGCTCAAGAAGTAATTATTTCCCCAAATGATAAAATTATTGTATGCACGCATTGTCCGCAAACGTATAAGCGTCGTCATAAATATGTACAACATTTATTAAATAGCCACTCATACAGTACGGACCAACTTTCGCCTAGAGATAAAGAACTGGCAGAGACAAAGCAAAGACATAAACGTAGCGATTGTCCATATTGTGGAGAAAACTTTTCACAAGGAAGCCTTATCATTCACATACGTAGACACACAGGTGAAAATCCTTATCAATGTGATCAATGTGATATGGCCTTTCCCAGACGACAGGATCTAGTAGTGCACCAGCGACGACATACAGGCGAAAAACCGCACGCCTGCACTGTATGTGGAAAGTTATTTTCACGATTGAATAAATTAACGCGCCATATGCGTATTCACACTGGTGAACGCCCTTATAAATGTACCGAGTGCGGACGTAGTTTCGCACAGTCAAACGACTTAAAAATCCATATGCGACGGCATACAGGTGAAAAACCTTACAAGTGTAATGTTTGTTTAGAGGCATTTATATGTGGAGCAGCCTTAAAGACTCATCGTCGCCATAAAGATCATCATTCTCCGGAAGATGAATTTAATGATCCTTTTGCTAGTTGGAGAGTTTGCAAACGTAAATTAATAACAGAAGAAATTGAAGAAGAACCTGCTGAAAAGGAAGTGTAACGTTGTTAAATAAAAACATGCGTTAATATATTTAATAATTATAATATATAAATTTACTATACACAATTTATTGCGAGACTAAAACTAAAACTACTTACAAATAATGCGACCTTGCGATTTCTATTTTAAAATCTTTCAGTTTTAAAACAAGTTTTTTTGTAATCTAATGCTGCTGATTTCTTACTTCCAATAAATGTATTTTAAATGACTTCCAAAATGCCATTAATTAAAAACTTCACTTTACTTCCCAGCAAAAAAATACATGACCAAGATCCGTAAAAGCACCTATACTGGTCGGCACTTTTAAGATACTAAAGTGTCTTTAGTACGATACTAACCTTAGTAAAATTATTTATTGCCATAACTTTTGGAAATGGAAACTGTTTTGCTTGAAATTTTGCAACAACAGTTTTTAGAAGCGACCCCATATTATGCTAAAAGTTGGACTTTGGGGACATCGCGATTTTATCGTATAGGCCGCTATAGATGAATACATTTTTTTTGTTGAAATATTTTCATTTTAATTGCTTCTTTACTAAGCTATATCATTCATTAAGGCCGATTTTGCTTTCAGCGATTCAATTGGCTAAAACCTTAAAAAACCGTAAAAATCCATTTAAAACGCGAACATTGGTTTTAGTATCAAGTTTTATGCATCAAATTTTAATCCTAAATATAAATACAGGTCCTGTGCCTACATTTCACCACAAAAAATTTATTTTGATTGCATTTCAAAATTTTTGTATATAAAAAACTAAATAGAAAACCGACAAACTTTACAGACACTTAGCGAAAAATCTGTGCCATTGATCGAAAAATAAAGTACGCCATTGTAATCAGCATGTCCGAAATATATAGAATTGATGGTCAGATCTCTATTAATTTTTAAAAGCCAAGATTTTGTCATGCAGTGTAATTTTACAAAGCGTTTATGAATTTAGGGATTAGATTTTAATTACGAGTACAAATTAAAAATATAATTTAGAAAAAAATCTGTATCCGTTGATAAATTAATTATTAATTTATTTGCAAAAAATGTCACTTACTTGTATCCAAAATACGTTGTACATCTAAGGGAGATATCATTTTATTCCAATGATGAGTTCCAGGGGGAGCAATTTTCAAGACATATTCACCCAATAAAACACCACCAACCCACATTGGTATAGTTTTATTAATAGTGGTAATAAAAAGTGAACCACCAGTCTAAAAATTAGAAATAATCATTTAATTTTTAAAAAACCTTACAAGAAAGCATGTATTACCTTTAAACACTGCACACTTGCTGTCAGTAGAGCTACCTTATCTTGAACATGTTCTATTACTTCCGATATTATAACAGCATCATAAAAATTTATTTTATTTTTAACATGAACTTCAATGGGTTCAATTTTATATTGTATACGATCACATAATTTAGGATCTGCTTCCTGAGACAAGTGTTGGCGTGCAACACGTATAACGTCATCACCCAAATCAATACCAGTAACATTAGCACCCAAACGAGCTAATTGTTCAGTTAATATGCCACCACCACACCCAACTTCTAATATATGTTGGTTTTTCAAGACATTACATGTACCAATTAATTCGGGTGCAATACTACCACGGGATATTAAACCGTCTCGTATAAAGGGGACTCTAAAAAAATCAACTGTTTAAAAAATGTTTGCGAAAAACTGCTTTTTCACAAAAAACTTTTTGTCTTATTAGAGTCTAATTGAACGACTTTTGTTGTTGTTTTGCACGTTAATTTGTTTTATTAAGCTCTTATAAAATTTAAAACATTATTGTGAATACAAGCCTAAATTCTTTTGATCTGATTGGTATATTGGATTTACTTACCTTATTGTATTTAAGGCATGTAAAGCTTTCAAGGGTCCGTTGACGTCCCACCATTCATTGGCTAAATGGCCATGATGTTGTACCTCACGTTGTGTTTCGTTATTCGCAGACTGATGGGAAGAGAAGTCTCTCCTTGTGTCAAGATATTGACCGGCTTCAGTATGTCGCAATTTTGTTAAATTTCCCAATTTATTGTAAGAACATAATACAATTTGATTTCTATATTCAAAAACATTTAAGATGTAACAGGATTTATTTATGTAAATAATAAAGTTATTTATTACCTTTGCGTTTTAATTACAAAACCAATTGTTTTTAGAAGTTGTTGCGACATATCAACAAAAATATATGCAATCACAATATTCGTTTCTCCGAAAAATAAAGAAATTTTCTTCTATCGTCGGCTTATTATTGGTTTGACCCATATGGCAAAAAGGCGTTATTGAGAAAAACGATAGCTTAACATTTTATTTTTGTATGGAAAATCTGCAGGTAGATCAAATCAAATATATCTGATATGATGCGAGATCAGAAAGAGGATATTGACATTATATGTGTGTAGTCCAATCCTAACCATTTTTGAAAATGGTCAGTAGGTCAAACCAATAAGAACCCGACGTTGTACTTAAACCTGGTGAAATGATAGCTAGCAATTGTCAAATGTAGAGTTGTGTCGTTCATGAACGAACTAGTTCATTTGAACGGTTCAGTACATTGAACGATATGACATCGTTCACCATTATTCGTTCTTTTCGTTCATCGTTCATTTCGTTCTTTTTTGTAGTCATAAAAAGTTTGTATACCTTATTAATTTTATTACATAATTAAATATTTTTCTTAATAATTTCAAATTTTTAACAAAATTGTAATTTTCTGACACTATTAGTCTATGCACAATAAAATTAATATAAACATGTAACATGTAGTGCGCCAATAAATTGTCGAATGAACGACACCGTTCACGAATCACTGTTCAGACACCGTTCATGACAAAAAAGAACGATAACAAAAAAGAACGATTGAACGATTTGAACGAACTAGTTCAATGAATTTTATTGAACGTATGACCGAGTCACCTAAAAAAACGATTATGCCCAACTCTAGTCAAATGATTTCTTCTCAAGGAAGACACTCAAGGTAGAATTAGCTATACGTGGACGTAACGTGACGAGTCTCCTTATGGAAAATCTAATGAGTCAAAAGAGCATAGCTGACAGTCTATTTCTTTTTTACTCATTATTTTAGATTGAATCAGCTGATTCGTCACGTTACGTTACGTATGGCTAAATAAGCCTTCAATTTTATTGCAAAATCATGAAATCGCTGACATGCAAGCTCTTGCACTGACGCCTGGCATGAGATGTCACTTTTCGTTTTAATTTTAATTTTGTAATAAAAAAACAACAGCAAATTTGGTAAAGTGAATAATTTTGTATTATTTGTAGATAAAAATATGTTTGATAAAATTTTGTGTTTTTCGAAAAAAAAATCTATGACATTTCTTAGCCATGAAATGGTCAAGTGTTCTCCACCACTTTGCAATTGATATCATTTTGACGTTTCTCTTCAAAGGCTTTGACATTTCATATCATATAATTTATTGCATTTGAAGAACCGGGTAGCAGCTGTTATTCGTTTATTTTCTACATACGGCGGCAATATACTGTTGCCAATTTCGAAATTTTATTAAGGCGCATCTACACGAGAGAGAAAACTGCTAGAGATAGAGCAAAAAACACTTCTACTTTTGAACATATATTACATAGATATCTCAATCTTTTTTCTTTTGTCAACAAACAAACTTTTACACATACATTGAAATTTTTTTGTATAGGTATACCACGTATGTCTAACACATTCTCATGAGATACGTGCACTGACAGCGAATGTCAAAGAGTAAGATCTCTATGTAATCTATGCTTTTGAAGCCTTTTAATTTCAAGTGAAATCTTTTCACGTGAAAACAACTTAATGTGCTTAAACGGGTGAAATCGTGTTAAACAGTTATGTGTGAATCCGGTATTAAGCCACGAAAAATACCCAAAAATAAGCAAAAAGAAGCTTTAAAATAAAATTTAAAGTGATAATTGGAAAATTAAAATACGGCAAGATAACACATATAAGTCGAAACTAGCCGCTTACTTTGACGGCGGCTCGACTCCCCAAAAAACTCGACAGCGGCGACGCATCGACTTAACGCCACTCAACTTGTATCTTCGCGCACGTGTGGTTATTTTTAGGAAAAAACTCTGTTCCAGTGCATTGAATTTCAAATCTTGTTTTTTTTTTAAAAGAATTATTTAAAATGAAACCTCTAATTAAAAACCCAGGAAAACCTAAAAGTTTAGCAACAATTAAAAAGAAAAAATCGCAAAATCCTGAAACAAAATATAAAAAAGTAAAAAAACTTAAAGCTGCGGAGGAAGGTTTGGTTATTGAAAATCCACCAAAATCGGATAAATTAAAGGTAAAAGTTAAGCAAAACAAAAAAGCCAAAGTTTTTGCTGATAACAAACATAAATCTAAAAATGATGTTGATAAATCGACTATAAAAAATAAGAGCAAAAGCCATAAAGAGGATTTAGAGGGTTTAAGAGATATTGATCCTGAGTTTTATGATTTTCTTAAGAAAAATGATAAGAAACTCCTAGAATTCAATTTACTAGATGATGATGATTTTGGTGAGGAAGAGGAGGAAGAAGATGAAAAATCTACAAAAGATAAAAAGTCTAGGAATTTTAAAGAATCGGATGATGATGATGGAGATGAAAATATGGACAGAGATGAGAGCGAAGATGATGATGATAAGTTCCATAAACCTTCAGCAGATTTAGCAGTTGCCAGCGATGAAAGTGATTTTGAAGATGACGAAGAATCGGGCGCTGGTACAAACGGCATACAAAAAATTACTTTAAATCTTTTACGTCAGTGGCAATTACAATTAGAAAAAAGTAATGTACCCATAGATGTTGTACGCAAAGTTATATCGGCATTTAGCTCTGCCCTGGCTAGTATTGCAGGTGATAATGAGCAACAAGCTCCCTTGGCTTATAAAGTTGTAGGTTCTGCTGCTTTCAATGGTGTCATACAATTGTGTGTTTTGCACCTACAACCAGCCATTTCACGTTTCCTTAATGTTGCACCTCGTTCTTCGATACCTTTGCATAAAACCAAGAAATGGAATAAAGTTCGTGGTTGTCTACGTTATTATTTAACCGATTTGATTCGTTTAGTCGAACAGGTTTCAAGTGCTAATATTCTATCAGTTTTATTAAAACATTTACATCAAATGGCCGGTATGGTTGCACCATTTGCGACATTGGGTAAAACCATATTGAAGAGATTAATCGTATTGTGGTCTACTGGAGATGAAACAGTCCGTGTTATATCTTTCTTATGTATCTTAAAGATCACACGTCAACAACAGGTTAGTAGAAATAAGAGATGAGCATGTTAAATAAGCTATATGTATTTGTTTGTAATTATATACTCTGAGTTTGCAATTAAACACTATCATTTCTAATTGTGACTAGTAGGGCAGGGAATTTCATGCATTTAAAAATGGAAAATATGCGCCTAAAATATGCGGCTAAAAAAGAAGATTATGCATTAAACATATAAGAAATATGCACTAAAACTATTATTTTTGCAAAAATAATGCACTTTAAAACATAAAAATATATTTAAGTTGGTTATTTTGCAAACACACAAAGAACTCGAAGATTTTCCATAGGTCAATAAGGTTTTAAGAACATTTTATATTTTTTTACAACATAAAAAATGCTACTAAAAATGAAAAATATGCATTAAAAAGCACAAAATATGCATTAAAAAGGTACCAAATATGCATTTGCATGGAATTCCTTGCCTAATGATTAGAAATAATAAACACAAAATATATTAAATTGAATTTGGTAAATTGACGTTAGACATTTTTTTAATCACTGTATTTATTTTTGGATTTATTTTAGTAAAAATCCAAATTTTGTGTTTAATTTTCATAATTTAATAGTTCTATCCAAATCTAACATTCTTTAATATAATGTTAAAGAAAAAGTTTTTTTTTACGAAAATGCAATTTCTGGAATTAAATTAAACAAATCCGAAACGAATTTATTTATTTTATAAATCTATTTTGGATTTAGCTTAATTCAATTCCTGTGTCCACATTTTTACAAAATTTATTGATTTTCTTGCGCATTATATTAACAAATAAATATTAGATTTTGATAAAAATATTAAACTTTAAAACTTAAAATAAATCCAGTGATTAAAAAAAGGCCTATTAACTCAGCAAAAGGAAATTATCGGTCTAATCTAGGTTTCATTAAAGAAAAATCTTTATTTTTTGTCGGCATAAGCTGCGTTTGTGTGACTGCATATCAGTGTTATCTAGAACGACTTTGTAAGTTTTTCAACGTAGGCCGGCTTTCTACTGTCAAAATTGTTTGAGATAGAATTAATAGGCATGTCGCACAAACATATTGATAGCCTATATTCAAAATATGTCAACTTAAATTCGGCCAAAATGAGTTTCCGAATGCAAATAGCTCCCCTATGCAATACCCATCTGTGATATAAATTTCAAAGCAAAAAGATAATTGGTTCTCGTTTTATATCAATTTTTGTTATTATGCTATCTCAAAGTACATCTTTTTTTTGGTGAAAATAAATGCTAACTCCCATACTAAATTTCCAACTTTTTTTAAAAAAATATAATTTATTTATCTACCTCACATCTTATTGGCATGCTAAATACGAATCTGGAAAAGATTTTGATATCCAATGGCTATATGGTAATTTTTTATCGTATTAGTAAATAGTGGTTCCAAACAAAAACAAAAAAAGGATAATATACCTATGTAACCTTTAAAATATTTATGGGATTGAAATATTATGTATGGGCGGTTATAGTCAATGATATAATCTTCCTAAATAGCACATTTGGAGTGACCCTGTTACAATACAGCGTGAGTTAGAGAGTATCAAAGTTAACCACATCGAGTAGTTTTTAAATTTTTCTATCTAATATGGAATAAAACATTTCATAAAAAATGTACACACAAAAAAGTAAACCAGGTTTAATTTAAACACGTGCACAGATACAACTACTTGTACAAGTTTCTGTGTGTCTACTGATGTGAATGCGTATTGATAAGTAGTTTAGTATTTCTGGTACAAGTTGGTATTGTTATTCTTTCTAGTAGATTGTGTGTAAATGAATAAAGAGAGAATGAGCGTTATAAGGAGTGAGATCATAAAAATGTTAACACACATTTTTGCTTATAACTTTAGAAATATGTCAGTTAATAAATTAATTTACATCATGAGTTTTAATTAGCAACTTTTTACAGAATGGACGATGAAAGAAAAGTGCATTCAAAAATAATTAAATATTTTCAACAAAACCAAACATGGACATACAAAAAAATTGCCAAAGAAACTAATGTATGCCGCGAAACAGTTTCAAAAGTGGTAAAAATGTATCTGGAACACCTCAAAATTGAAAGGAAGCCGGGATCAGGAACAACGACTGGTTATCGTCACATCGGTAAGGCATATAAAGTTAGAAGCATCCTTAAGAGAGCTCCTAACTCATCTGGCAGAAAAACAGCTCGGTTAGCCCAATGCTCGGACTTTTTTGTACGTAAAGTGAAACGTAAGGCAGGACTAAAGTAGTACAAAGTTCAAAAAGTTCCCGATAGAAACGCTTTTACAAATTTGGAGGCCAAAACCAGAGCTCGAAAATTGAAATCAAATTTTTTACAAAAATACAACTGTTGTGTAATAGACGACGAAACTTATGTCCTGGCTGATTTTTCGCAGCTGCCTGGTCAAGAATTTTATGTTTCCGATGTTCGAGGAAATGTTGCGGACAAATTTAGGTCGAAAAAGCAAACGAAATTCCCTAAAAATTCCTAGTATGGCAAGCCATATGTAGCTGCGGCCAAAGAAGCCAGTCATTTGTGACATCTGGCTCTATAAACAGCGAAATTTATATCAAGGAGTGTTTGCAGAAGAGACTTCTTCCATTTTTGAGTCAGCACTAGTGTTTCCAATTCGGTTAATCGATTAACCGATTCTTCGATTAATCGCCTCTATTTCGGTTAATGTCGAAACAAATAATTTAAAACTCAAATAATTATTCGAGCCGAATAATCGGTTAAAATAGGTCGATTAACCGGTTACATTTTTTATATGGAATTTTTCCTTTGTTTTCCCAAAATTTTATAATTTTTTAGCTAAAAAATTGCAAGAAAAGTTCAGAAAAATAAATACTAACGAAAATACCATTAAAATCTTTAAAAATCGAGTGAAAGAGGTACTTAAGGCTTTAGATACCTTTTCTTGAGCAACGTTTTTTTTGCGATTTTCGTAAATTTTTTTTGTTTGTTTACTATTTTTTTTTACAATTTTTTTTGTTCGTTTACTTTTGAATATTTTGACAACTTTAATACCTTTTCTCTATTACTAGTTTTACTAGAAATGTATTCTTACAAACCTTTTGTATCTAAAGTTTTTCAGATTTTTAAAGTTTTTCTAAAGAAATAAAAAATCTACATTAAATTTTCATTTGTAATAGTTTTAGGTTTGCTTTCCTTAACCTACTAATATTTGACAAAAAAAAATGTAACTTTAAGTAGCTTTAGCAGCATTTTTACACAACTCTTTCTACTAGTATCGTATAAGAAATATTTCAATTTAAAAAATCTCAACTTTTCAGCCTAGAATATGAAAACTTTTTTAAATACATCGAGTTAAGTAATATGCCACGTTAATATATAACAAAAAGAGGCAGCTTTTTGAATTTTTATTTATAAAAATATTAAGGAAATACGTTTTTTCAAACCCGTCATATAGACCAGCTGCAATTAATATGTGCGTTCCCGTACGTTACCGCGGGTACCCGCGGGAACCCAAAACAGCCCAAACAACAACAATTTACACGTAATTTTGAGTACGGGAACGACTTTGGGCTAGTTTGTGTAACTTCGGTAAAGTACGGGAACAGACATAATATTGTAATTAATATGCATTAAACGATTAATCGATTAATCGCCAATTTTTCGAATAACCGACCCGAATAACCGGTTAATTAATTTTAGTGATTTTTCGAATAATGCTCTAACCGGTTAACCGCCTACGTCAAATAATTGGAAACAGTAGTCAGCACAATGTATCCACTTACTTTTGGCTCGATTTAGCATCTGTCACTACAGCAAGAAAGCGCTGGAGTGGTATAATGATAATAATGGGGTTTTTGTACCAAGAGAGGCAAATCCACCAAACTGCCCGGGGCTCAGGCCAGTGGAGAGGTATTGGGCTCTTGTTAAAAGAGAATTAAAGGGCACAAAAAAGGTCTCCCAGGACATGCAATATTTCAAACGTAGGTGGACCACCTACTGTAAAAAGGTGACAGAACAGGGATGGGAAAAGATGGTACTATTTTACTTTTTTTCGTACATTCTATCTTCGTTGGTACCGTTTTACTACCGCGACTCATTTGGTACAATTTCAAAATATTACAAATTTAAAATTTTTGTATTGATACCAACTTGCCGTTCTTTAAAGCTTTTGAACAAATATTCGAATTGCCGAAGTAGACGAACATCATTCTACCAAAACTTGTAAATATTTTCTTATATTGGCTTTAAGTGACAACTTTTGGCCCAAAGCTGCAAAATAATTGAAACGAAACTTTTTTCAACCAATTTCAAACTTATAGCGGTCCAGAAATATACACCAATACACAAAGTTTGAGTGCTATTCTCAATACACATAAGGTGTGTTTCTTTACTTTTTGGGTAAAGTTCGGTAAAATGCGAGTTAACAAGAAATACTCTCACGAAGTGACAAAAATGCCCAAAAGTAAACGAACGCGAAAAACCATATTTGAAGCCCGAAAAACAAACGTCAATAGATTTGTGCATTATAGTTCGATTTGGTGATCGCTGTTTCTAGTTCTTGTTCAATTTGTTGTAAAAATCTAGATAACTTTTCTAGTTAAACCGCTTTTTAAATAAAAAATTAAAAAAAAAATTTCCTTCTCAGGCATTTTTATATACAAAAAGGAATACATAGTTTATTAAATCTGGAAAAAATTTTAATATTAAAAAAAAGGTTCGATTTATTTACATATTTATCTCTTTAACACATTTCAACAAGCGTCTTCAAAAAATTGTCGGTAATTTTATGGAGTTGTAACATTACCGATATGCCTTTGCAACTTTTACGCTAATTTTTGTAAATGATACACATATTTTTCTGAATGTGAACTAGGTCTTTGGTTCAAATAGGTGAATAGTTCAATTGAACCAGATGATATAACAGCTGATAAAAACAATTTACCCAAACCAACGACTATATAGACTAAAGACAAACCACCAGCCTCAACTGCTGTTAAAAAGTCTCTTTAATTTTGTATGCAAACTGGTTTTAAGAGAAACAGTTTTTAGTGTTTTTTTTTAACGCGTATTTTTTAATATTAATAAGCAAAATTTTGTGCAAATTATACAAAACTAATGCAGAGAACATATCAAACAACACAAGTGCACTTTACAATTTAATTAAAATTGCTTAAAAACAATTAAAATAATTAATTAAAAATACCACTTTTTCACGTTTTTTGTTATTTTACATTGAAACTCTCTTAAAACCAGTTCAGTTTTTCAGATGAGAGCCGTGGATAGTGCCTGCCCAAACTTACAGGAAAAAAAAGTTTGGGCTTCTTCGGGCAAGAAGAACAAGAATATTACTCTCTCATGACAGCTCTCATTTACCCAATTGTGCAGTAAGAAAATGCTTTTTGGTAAAATTGGGATCCCGCGGGATCCCAATGTTGAGTACCGGAACAGACTTATAGTTTGAGCGCTATTAGTACTATATGAAACTCGGGAATTTTCAGATATATAGTATTATTCAAAAAAGTCCTGTTTAAACCCGCCTTGTTAACATTTATGTATTTTGAAAGATTAATAATAGCTCTGTTTCTTTACTTTTTGGGTAAAGTTCGGTAAAGTGAGAGTTAACAAGAAATACTCTCCCGAAATAACAAAAATGCACAAAAGTAAACGAACGCGAAAAACCACATTTGAAGCCCGAAAAACAAATGTCATAGATTTATGCATTATAGTTCCTTTTGGTGAGCGCTCTTTCTAGTTCTTGTTCAATTTGTTGTAAAAATCTAGATAGCTTTTCTAGTTAAACCCCTTTTTAAATCAAAAATTTAATAAAAATTTCCTTTTTAGGCATTTCTATTTACAAAAAGGAATACATAGTTAGTGTCCGACCGAGTATTCGGCTTCGGCTTCGGAGTTCGGCCAAAAAGTGATGTTCGGCCAAGTTAGGTGTTCGGCTAAATTTTGGCAGAATACCGAACTTTTCTATAAATTAATATTTTTCATCATTTAGCTCTTTAATTTTGTATAGTAACTTATAAATATCCACATATTCAACTTAATTTTTACTTAAAGAGCGAAAAATATAAATTTTTTTGTTTTTGCAATTTATAAATATTTAGAAATTGGTTTCCGCATTTGTGAATTTGAAAAAGTTGCATAAAATTGTATTTTTATTCAAACACAAAAGTATTCGGCTTCGGTTTCGGCCGAACTTAGTAATTTTGGCCGAAGTTCGGCTTCGGTTCGGCCTTAAAAAGTGAGTTCGGTCGGACACTATACATAGTTTATTAAATTTGGAAAAGATTTTAATATTAAACAAAAGCTTCGATTTATTTACATATTTAACTCTTTAACACATTTAAACAAGCGTCTTCACAAAATTGTCGGTAATTTTATGGAGTTGTAAAATCACCGATAGGCTTTTGCAACTATTATACTAATTTTTGTAAATGATAAACATATTTTCTGAATGAATGAAATGATCGATTGAACTAAAAGAGCTATTAGTTGTGAACTAGGTCTTTTGTTCAAATCAGTGAAGAGTTCAATTGAACTAGTTGCACCCAACTGATGATATGACAGCTGATTAAAACAATTTACCCAAATTTACACGAAAAAAAGTCTGGGCTTTCTCGTGCAAGAAGAACAAGAATATTACTCTCTCATGACAGCTCCCATTTACCCAATTGTGAAGTAAGAAAACGCTTTTTGGTAAAATTGGGAGCCCTCGGGATCCCAATGTTGAGTACCCGAACACAGTTATTATGTTACATTGTTCTTTTAGAGATGGTAACTTACCAAAAAATAACCCGCGTTAAAAATTTACCAATCTATATATAAAAGAATAACGTTACTGACTGACTGACTGACTCAACATCGCCCAGCCCAAACCGCTGAATCTAAGAAGTTGAAATTTGGTATGTAGGTTCCTCTTTCGGCGTAGACATCAGCTAAGACGGGATTTTTGGAAATTCCTACCGGGACGGGCAAAAAGGGGGAAGTCTTCCCCATGACGGCCTGCCAAAACCCCTTTGGCTAGAAAGCTGTTCCTTGGAGTATGGGCTAACTTTTCTGGAAAGTACTTTCTGGAATTTTGGACAGGGACGTTGTAAAAATGGCGGTTAAAAAGGGGAAAAGAGCCCCCCTTGACGGCCTGCCGAAACCGCTGGAGGTAGGAAGTTGAAATTTGGTATAAAGGTTCCTCCACTATCGTAGACATCCACCAAGACGGGATTTTTTGGAAATTTTTACAGGGAGGGGCAACAAGGGGAAAAAGTCTCCCCCTTGACGGCCTGCTCAAACTGCTGGAGCTATGAAGTTGAAATTTGGTATGTAGGTTCCTCGACCGGTGTAGACGTCCGTTGAGACGGAATTTTTGGAAATTCTTATCGGGAGGGGCAAAAAGGGGACAAAAAAAGTACCTTTATCGAAAAAAAATATTTTTTTCCAAAAAAAAGTACCTTTTTCCAAAAAAGTTCTTTTTGCAAAAAAAGTACCGTTTTCCAAAAAAGGTACCGTTTTCAAAAAAAAAATTACCTTTTTCAGAAAAAAGTACATTTTCCCAAAAAAGTACCTTTTTCCAAAAAAAGTACCTACCTTTTTCCAAAAAAAGTACCTTTTTTCAAAAAAGTACCTTTTTCTAAAAAAATTTATTTTTCCTAAAAAGAACTTTTTCAAAAAGAGTACCTTCTTCCAATAAAGTACTTTGTAAAAATAAAGTATCTTTTTCCAAAAAATTTCTCACAAATTGGAAAAGTGTCCCCCTTAATTGCCTGCCCAAACCACTGGAGGTAAGAAGTTGAAATTTGGTATAAAGGTTCCTCCACTGTAGTACACATCGACTAAGTTTGTATTTTTGGAATTCCCTACAGGATATCCCAAAAGGGGGATGTTTCCCCCTTGACGGCCTGCCCAAACTGCTGAAACTATGTAGCCGAAATTCGGTATGTGAGTTCCTCCTTCTGTGTAGGCGTCCGCTTAGACGGAATTTTTGAAATTCCTATCGGGAAGGAGATAAGGGGAAAAGTATTCTCCTTGACGGCCTGCCCAATCCCTTCTGGCCAACCTAAAATTTTAAATATGTATTCCCTGGAGTAGGACTAACTCATTGGACTAAGGATTAACTCACTAACTCAAATTTGAAAAATTTGAAAAATTTCCAAAATTTGAAAAAATCCCAAAAATTGGAAAAAAAAATCGTCAAAATTTGAAAAATCTTTCAAATTGGAAAAAATCCCCAAAATTTAAAAAAATCGCCAAAAATTCAAAAAAAATCGCCAAAATTTGAATATTGAAATCGACATAATTTGAAAAATTCGCGAATATTTGAAAAAACTGCAAAAATTAAAAAAAATAAAATTTAGAAAAAATCGTCAAAATTAAAAAAAAATCGAAAATTGCAAAAATGGCAAAATTGTCAAAAATTCGAAATCTTGAAAATCTTTAGAATTAGAAATGATGAAAAATTAGATGGTGAACATTTCAAAAAAATCGTCAAAATTCATTTTCGCATTTATTTTTCTCTACGAGGCTTAGTGGTGGTGGATTTTCACCTTTCATGCAGTAATTTTTCCTATAGCTCTTCTAGTTTTCGAGATATGGACGATTAAAATTTTATTTTAGCGATTTTCACAGATGACTCGGTATGACTTCCGTGTTCCAAAACCGTTGTCCGTTTTCATCTAACTCATTTAGTTTTCGAGATACGGGAGATATTCCAAATAAAAGCCCTTTTCGCTCTACGAGGCTTAGTTTCCGAGAAAAATGCGATTTTAAAATCTAGCAATGCAAGTCAAAATCTAGTTTCTCACTTTAGTTTTCGAGATACGGGAGATATTCCAAATAAAAGCCCTTTTCTCTCTACGAGGCTTAGTTTTCGAGGAAAACGCTATTTTGAAATCTAGCAATGCAAGTCAAAATCTAGTTTCGCTATCGGGGTATTGGTGGTGAGTCTTGAACTTTGGTGCAGTCAGTTTTCCTCTAGCTCTTCTAGTTTTCGAGATATGGACGATTAAAATTTTATTTAAGCGATTTTCGCACTTATTTTTCCACAGTTGACTCGCTATGACTTTCGTGTTCCAAAACCGTTGTCCGTTTTCATTTAACTCATTTAGTTTTCGAGATACGGGAGATATTCCAAATAAAAGCCCTTCTCTCTACGAGGCTTAGTTTTCGAGAAAAATGCGATTTTAAAATCTAGCAATGAAAATCAAAATCTAGTTTCGCTATCGGGGTATTGGTGGTGAGTTTTGAACTTTGGTGCTCAGTCAGTTTTCCCTAGCTCTTCTAGTTTTCGAGATATGGACGATTTAAATTTCGTCCATATCTCGAAAACTAGATGAGCTAGAGGAAAACTGACTGCACCAAAGTTCAAGACGATTTTTTCTAATTTTTGGGATTTTTTCAAATTTTGGAAATTTTTCAAATTTAGCCGATTTTTTTCAATTTTGGCGATTTTTTTTAATTTTTGAAGATTTTGTTAAATTTTTCACAACTTTTCAAATTTTGACTTTTTTTTCCAATTTTAGTTTTTTTTTTCAAATTTTGGAAATTTTTTCAAACTTTGACGATTTTTTCCATTTTGGCGATTTTTTTCAATTTTGGTAATTTTTTTAAATTAAATTTTTTTGACGATTTTTTCAAATTTTTGACGATTTTTCAAATTTTGACGATTTTTTCAAATTTTTGACGATTTTTCAAATTTTGACGATTTTTTTTTCCAATTTTGGAAATTTTTTCAAATTTTGACGATTTTTTGAATTTTGGCGATTTTTTTGAATTTTTGAAGATTTGTCAAATTTTTCACAATTTTTCGAATTTTTAACGATTTATTCAATTTTGGCAATTTTTTTAAATTTTGCAGATTTTTTCAAATTTTTGACGATTTTTTGTGATTTTTTCCAATATTGGCGAGTTTTTTAAATTTCGTCGATTTTTTTAAAATTTGATAATTTTTTTTTTTAAATTATCCAATTTTTTTTTTTAATTTTTGGCGATTTTTTAAAAATGTTGACAGTTCTTTTTTAATTTCGGCTTTTTTTCAATTTCGACGATTTTTTTCAATTTTGGCGATTTTGTATCCATTTTTGCATTTTTTTAAAATTATTATCGATTTTTTTTATATATTGGCGATTTTCGACAATATTAGCGATTTTTTCTAATGTTAGCTGTTTTTTTAATGCACGTGCATATGCACTTGCACATGTGCATGTGCGAATTTGTATTCGCACATCGCACATGGAGATGTGCGAATACTCTTTAAAATATAGTTGCCAAGCCCAGCACGGGCTTCGTTTTGCACTTAATTGGAAAAACACTTTATTGATTGTTTTAACTATGCTTTGCCAACGTTTTAGAATTTCAATTTTGGTACTGTCGAAGCACTCATTTTATTATCCAAAAAGCACTTTATTTATTATTTTCCCAATGCTTTGCCAACATTTAAAAAACAAACGGCCAAGACTAGCCCGGTGTTATCATTTTGGGGTTGGCAAAGAACTATAACTTTAAAAATATTTCGTTCTGCCAACCGGGAGATCAGCAAGTTGGTCAACGAGCACAAGCGGAACAAATGGGTAGATCACTTGAAAACATGCAACCACAGCACCGGAGCCAGCAAGCTATGGTCTACGGTCAAAGCCCTCTCGAACCCGTCCAAAAGGGACGACAGGGTATCGATCTCATTTGCCGATAGGACGATATCGTACCCAAAGAGGTGCACGCGCTTTTTTAGCCGGTACCCCAAGAGAGACAAGGCGAAAAGGAGTGTCGTGAGGAAACTGCACGAACTCCGAGTCAATGACGAGCCATTAGCTTTTACGTCAACAGAGGTTGCCGAAGCCATCAAAAGAGTCAAACCATCTAGAGCTCTAGGACCCGACGGAATCTCCATGCTGATGATCAAACAACTGGAGATGCCAGGAGTAGAGTACCTGACAAAGGTCTTTAACCTTTCCTTATCCACTCTAATTGTGCCCGAGGTCTGGAAAATGGGCAGGATGGTGCCAATTTTGAAGCCAGGAAAGGATGCGAACCAGGGAGAATCATACAGGCCTATCTCCCTACTGTCAGCGGTCGCTAAGACAGTTGAGGCTCTACTCCTCCCTAGTCTCACACAGCATTTTCAGCTTGCTCAGCACCAGCATGGATTCCGAAAGCAGCATAGTACGACAACAACTTTAACCGCCATTGCCACACAGATAACCAGCGGTCTAAATCAGAGCCGCCCTTGCGAGAGGACGGTTCTAGTGGCGCTTGACCTATCGAAGGCATTTGATACGGTGAGCCACGCGACCCTCTTCAGAGACATCGCCGAATCCAGTCTCCCGAATGGTACGAAGAGGTGGATAGCGAATTATCTGTGTGGTCGCCAGTCGTTTGTGGAGTTTCGAAACAGAAAGTCCAAACCTCGTAGAATTAAACAAGGAGTTCCTTAGGGTGGAGTTCTCTCCCCTATATTGTTTAATTTCTACGTTTCGAAACTCCCGGCTTCACCAGAAGGAGTGGAATTGATTTTATTCATGATCTTACGAATTTCTTCACTGGAAGGTATATGCAGCTCTCCCCTGCAAAATCCTCGGCGACTCTTTTTACAACTTGGACGAAAGAAGTAAGGCGGAAACTGAATGTAGTTGTCGATGGCGTGCGAATTCCGACATTTAACCACCCCAAAATTCTTGGGGTCACATTCGATAGCCTGTTTATGTCCTCAGCGCTCACCACTGCAATTTGCAACAAGATGCAGAGTAGGAACAAGGTCCTCAAGCCGCTAGCCGGCAGCTCTGGGGGTACGGACAAAGAAACCTTGTTGGCAACCTACAAAACAATTGGCCGGTCAGTGGTTAATTATGCTGCGCCAGTGTGGTCGCCTAGAGTCAGTGATACCCAGTGGAGAAAGCTCCAAACCTGCCAAAATTCTGCCCTCAGGACAATTACTGGATGCCTACAAATGTCCTCAGTTCAACATCTTCACGAGGAAACGAAGGTCCTAACAGTAAAGGAACACTGCCATATGCTGTCGAAGCAGTTCCTGCTGTGATGTCATCGGAGGAACCACCCGAATCACCATCTTACGGAGGTGGACCCCCCCCCCCCCCCCGAGGCATGTCAGA
Organism: Leucophora obtusa; assembly: GCA_949987735.1. NCBI lineage: Eukaryota > Metazoa > Arthropoda > Insecta > Diptera > Anthomyiidae > Leucophora > Leucophora obtusa. Next base: position 139,333,367 of record OX465298.1, read on the forward strand.
AAGGACCTTCGTATCTTTGAGGGCACGGTCCAGCGTTACATGAGAGATCCGCTGGACAGAGCATCCTACAGGGCAGGTATAAACGATATTCATCGGGATACGGTAAATGGCGCTATCAATTCTTACCGGATGAATATCGTTCTTGGAGGTCGTCCCCCACCTATTGCAGAAAACGAGGAGAAAACTCTCCCACGATCTACGAGAGTCCTCCTCGCGCAATTGCGTTCGGGATGGTGTTCACGCCTTAATTCATATTGGTCTCGGATCGAGCCCACCATCCCGAACACATGTCCCGCATGCCAAAGAGGTCCTCACGACGTAAACCACCTCTTTGGCTGCACGGCAAACCCGACTCACCTAGATCCCACGTCACTATGGACCCACCCAGTTGAGGCGGCCTGGTTCCTGGGTCTGGATCTAGCTGAGTCAGCAGAAGAAGAAGAAGATTAATATGCTTACATATTCTATTGTAGGAGTCGTTGCTACAACAACAACAACCGGTTAATCAATTTTAGTGATTTTTCGAATAATGCATTAACCGGTTAACCGCCTACGTCGAATAATTGGAAACACTAATTTCCGCAGAAGGAGCAAAATACAAATTGCAGGAACATTTTTGGATACTTCCAATAAAGATCGGCGATCAAATTCTCTCAGTGGATTTATTTGAGGATTTTTCAGCTAAGAAATTCAATACTGTCGACCTGAAAGTAATCATTTTGGTGTTCCTGATGATCAAGAAAAAATTTATGATATTGTGTGTCTGTTAATTATCCATTTATAATGTCTGCCTAAGGGTAAGAAACACAATGCTGGTGGTAAAGTACGCATGTTGGCAAAAAACAAATCAATAAATACACTACGCCCTCTATCGGTGAGTAGTGTAGGTTTTGATTTCCTATCTCTATAATTAATTGTCTCTGCTATTAATTATAGTGATAGGAAATCAAAACTTAAACTACTCACCGATAGAGGGTGCTGATATTTAGTATTACCTGAGCAACTATTTAGTATCAGTTTAGTGTCAGCTGAGCCTATATTTAAAAACTCAAAAACTGCTGAAAACTGCTCAAAATAAGGAAAAAACAATCGCGGAATATATTTAAATAATAAAATTTGAAATATTTGTTTGTATTTTTTCCTTTGTTGTTTGTTATTATTTAAATTTAAATAAAAAAAGAAAATTGTCAATTTTTTTTACAATGTGCCATCTAGTGATAACGATTTTTTTATAACTTATTTTTTGGTGATGCCATACCCCTGTTGGTACCAGCTGTCCATTTGTATCTAAAATTAGTATTGGTTTTGGGCACTGATGTGATCTTTAGTTCTGTTTTGACATGAGCCCAGTATCGTTCAATTGGCTGCAGTTCTGGGCAGTTTAGAGGGTTGACCTCTTTTGATAGAAATATAACATTATTCTAATTGTATCATTCTATTATGCTTTTAATTTAATGGCAAGATGCCAAATCTGGCCAGAAAAATGTAGATACGTTGTGTTTCATAGAAATGGAAGTAATCTCTTTTGAAGACACTATTTAATATAAATATCTGAGTTTATTGAGGCCAATGTAACAAAAGATTGACCCTTTTTTCGTTCGATGCTCGTTAGGAACACTATCCCGACTATCCGCCACATCAAATTTCTGACCCCGAAGCTGCGAACAGCCTGCTAAAAAGTCTCGTTGTCCACTGCACAATATTTAAAGTTTTGTTTTAATCCCAACGTTAGCTTTAACCCTGGGTACAAAAGTTTCCGAACATTGCACGCGCCGTGACATTTTATGGTCAGAAATGTTTGGAATCACCATCAATAGCTTCCTCACCTTTTTGGCTTTGGTTTCGTTCATGGGTCCTTTTGCTTTGCACGTTTTAGGCTTTCTTTCAAATTTTAGGTCCTTGTTGGACTTTTTGATCACTCTGGAAACACATTGCCTGGTCACGCGTACTTCTGTGCGCAAATTTTTATTATAAGTCCACAATTCATTATTTTGATTAGTTTCACTTGTCTTTGATTCTCCACCATTGAAAACTAATAAACCACTCGAATTTAAAGCATTTTAAAATCGGACATATTTCTCATATTTAGAATTAGTATTTTGGACTAAATTGTTTGAAAATAGTTTTCAGCAATTTTTTTGCTGAAATTCCGTTTTCAGCTAAAATTTTAGTTATATTTTTTTAGCACTAAACTAATTTTGAACTAATGTTTTACTAATTTATTTTGCTATAAAAATTGTGCTGATAACCGCATTCATAGCGTGGACGACAACCAGATAGACAAGATGTAGATGTCGCAGCTCGTCTGGAAACGGAAATGACTAAAAAAGAAAAATAACTCTACACATATTCTATATTTAAATTTTCAGCAAATAAATTAACTAAAGTAAAATTTCGCTACAAGTTTTTTGAGTTTTTTTCAGTCTACTAATATTCAGCAAAAAGTTTAGTGATTTTAGCAAGGATTTTTTCATTTGCAGTCGACTAATTGTTAGCAAAACTTTTGCTGAACATTACTGTTTTTTGGTAAAAATCAGATCGCTGACTTTCAGCAAACCTTTTGCTGAAATTACCAACTTTTTTGCAAGCACGCTGCTGACTAAAAATTTGCTGACACAGCAACATATTTTGCTGACTTTACTGACTTTTTTTTGAGTGTAGGAATGAGATCTCACGAGCTGGTCCGTTTTTAAAAAAGTTATTTTTTTTTTTAGATTTTGGCTGAACTTTGGTATTCAGCTAAAGACAATATACACAATATTGGTATCATATGAAAGGTTTTTTGAGGCGCGTCCAGCGGTATATATAACATGTTTAATCATTCATAGAAATGTCCTGTTTGTAAGGATATTCTACAAAAAAACAAGTTTTTGACTCTTTTGTATGAAGAATTTTGTGATTTAAATGTCAATCTTACATATCTTGATCTCTATTCGATTTAAGAGAACACGTGTTTCAGGTGTTTTTGAAATTCGCCATTGTTCGCGTTTTATCAGAAATTCAATATGGTGGAGAAAATATGTTTAAAATAGGGCAATATGTATATAAAAACTTTCCTTTTGATAAGTAAATAATCGCTAAGTGGATATAGTTTAGAATTTTGCTAATTTAATACATTCTTCACGGTGCTCTGGACCAAATTTTGATAAATTTGGAGTTACCCGAATTCAATAAAATAAATTTATGACATTTTTTGTAGGTTTATTATTAAATAAAATATTTTATTAATATACGCGTGTCTGTAATTTTTTTAAGAAAATATCTAAATATATGTATGCTGACCCTAAATAAAATTTTATAATAATTTTTTCTCGCGAAAAAAAGATATTCCGCCAAAATAGCGCGTGTTGGCTCTTTTTGTGTAAAGTTGCATTTTTAGTAAAGTTGCATTTTTATCCTTACATCTACTAGAAACTGAATTAAAATTATTATTAAAATTTTATAAAAATTTTTTCGCGAATAAAAGTTATTCCTCCAAAAAAAGCGCGTGCTGGATTTTTTCTGTTAAGTTGCATTTTTATCTTACATCAACTAGATACTGAATTCAAATGCAGATTGCAGTAACTCGAAAATTTTAACACAATTTGGTTCACAGCATCACGCAAAATATATGAAATTTGCAAAATTCCGAGCTATATCCACTTTGCAATGATTTACTTATCAAAAGAAAAGTTTTGGTATCCATATTGCCCTATTTAGAACACATTTTTTCCTCCACATTGAATTTCTGATAAAACGCGAAAAATCGCGAATTTCAAAAAAATCTGAAACACGTGTTCACTTAAATCGACTACAAATTATGATATGTAAGTTTGACATTTCAATAACAAACATCTCCGTACAGAAGAGTCAAAAATTTGTTTTTTTATAGAATATCCTTGAAAATAGGACATGTCTGGATACCGCTCGACGCGCCTCAAAAAAACCTTTCATATGATATCCATATTGAGTATGTTGTCTACAGCTAAAATGAATATTTCTTACAAAAACTAAAAAAAATACCTTTTTTAAAAATGGTCCAGCTCGTGAAATCTCGTTGCTAGACCCGAAATATTTTGGGAATCATCATAAAACAAACCAAGGTTTATTTTGAGGGGGGCACTTTTTTACTTTTTTTTCGTGAGTCGGTCTAATATACTTATATTGGTTATATTGCAATTATTATTATTTTATTTTCTTTTCAGGCCACCATGTTAAATCATGTTCTTAAAGCTATGTATCTTTCTTATGTACGTAACTCTAAATTTGTATCACCCAACACTTTACCAGCTATAAATTTTATGAGACGTTCTTTGGTAGAAATGTTTGCTTTAGATTTAAATGTTACCTATCAACATGCATTCTTGTATATACGTCAGCTGGCCATACATCTTCGAAATGCCGTTATATTGAAAAAGAAGGATAGTTTTCAGGCATGCTATAATTGGCAATTTGTAAATTCGCTCCGTTTGTGGTCCGATCTGTTGGGTACCACATCGGATAAACCACAATTACAACCTTTGGTCTATCCATTGGTTACCATTGCTACCGGTGTTATACGTTTAATACCCACAGCTCAATATTTCCCTTTAAGATTTCATTGTATACAATCATTAATTGATTTAGCTAAAGCAACTCACACGTTTATACCTGTGTTACCTTTGATCTTGGAAGTATTGAAGAGTAATACTTTTAATCGTAAACATACAACCGTATCTATGAAGCCCATACAATTTACTTGTGTTTTACGTTTAAATAAGGGTCAATTAGCCGAAAATGGTTTCAGAGATGAGGTAGTTGAACAAGTTTGTGGTTTAACATTGGATTATTTGGCTTATGAATCGGCTTCTCTGGCCTTTTGTGACTTGGCTGTTCATACAGTTATGGCTTTAAAATCGTACCTCAAGGATTGTCGCAATGCAAACTATTCACGTAAATTAAAGCAATTAATTGATAAGATTAATGAAAATTCCAAATTTGTGGAACAAGAGAGACGGAAAATTACCTTTGGCCTAAAGGATACAGCTCAAATACAAGCCTGGGAGACTAAACTTAAAAACAAGGGTACACCATTGGATATTTATTACAGCAGTTGGGTTAAGACTCATGAAACTAAAAAGAGACGTCAAGCTGCTCAGGCCGATACAATCAATGCTGATTACAATTTGCCTTCTATAAAGAAATCAGCCAAGAAATCTGGTGTGGCGGTCAGAAATGAAAATGGTGATGTGGAATTATTCCCCTCAGACTCAGAAGATGATGAAATTAAGATACCTAGAGCTGAGGAGAGCGAGGATGAGGAAATGGAAGAAAAGAAATCTAAAAAGAAATCATCCAAGGAAAAAAAATCTAAAAAGAAAGCTAAGGTTGCTCCAGCAGAAGAGTATGATGTACCAATTGAAGAACCAGAAGGTAATGAAGATATGGATATTGTTAAAGATTTAGATTTAGACGATTGGTAGAGAATCAGTTTTTTAACATTTTAAAAAGTAGATAATAAACAATTTAAACTATATTGCTCTGATTTAAAAATTGATAATGGAAACTAAAAAAGGATTTAAGAAACAATAAAACGATATAAAAAGAAAAACGTCTCAGCAATACCTTTTATTACCCGATAATTAGTTTTACAATAAGAAATAAAAGATCCATTATTTCAACAAGGGCATGTCCATCGAGTTAACACATTTCAAAATACTCATTACCTCTAGTTTTAAAGTAATATAAAAGTGATGAGTTTTTTATGTTTTGATTAAAAATTAAAATTTTAAAATTTTTGACAACAGTTTTATAAATGAAAATTTTTAAAAGTTGTGGGTATAAAAATAAAGTTTTTGAAATAAAAAAGTAAGTTTTGTTGTAAGCAGGGATGGAAAAGCTCGCTCGCTCGGGCTCTTGCTCTTTTCAAAAAAAGAGCAGAGCCCACAAAAAAGCTCGCTCTTTTTTTTAAAACGAGCTAAACAAAATTTAGCTCGCTCTTATATAAAAATGAAAGTAGCTAAAAAAATATAGCTTCCTCAATTCTTTAAAACAAGCGAGCTCAATGATTACGCTCAAAAAATGAAAAAGAGCTTCACAAAAAAAAAGGCTCTTTTCCAAAAAATAAATCGAGTATTATGAAAACGTAAGCTCTTTTCAAGTAAATTTGAAAACTCTTTTGGCTTGTTTACAAAAAAAATAAATTAACCCCTAAATTCATAAACGGTTTTTAAAATTATAGGAGGTTTATTGAACAAATTTTGTATGAAAATGACGTTTTGTAAACCTGCTATAACTTTACAAAGCATTTATGAATTTAGGGGTAAATATTTAGATATTAAATACAGCATTTCCAATAGAATTTCAAAATAAATGTTAAAAATTGTTAACTAAATAGATATGTAAGGGACTAAAATACCCAAATTTTATAAAAAGTATGGTGGTTGTTTGCAAAAAAAAATTTTTGCAAAAAGGAAAATATTTGCATTAACATATTCGTTTGCAGAATGTTAATCGCCAATTAAGTCTTAATTTATTTTCTGCGCCACAAAGCCTTTTTTTCGCATTCCGCGATTATTTTTAAATTTTTTAAGTTCCGTTTTTTTTTAGTTTATAATCTAGGGACTAATTATACCTATTTCATACAACAAAATTTGGCGGCAAAAGGAAGTTCGTTTTATAATCTTGCGACTATAATACCCACTTCATAAAATAAAGTTTGGGGGCTAGTTGCAAAAAATAAAAATCGCGAAAAAAAAAGTTGCAAAAGGGAAAATTTTTCCATCAATATATTTGCTTGCAGAATCTAATCGCTGATTAAGTTTTTTAATTAAATTTTTGCACCACAAAGTCTTTTTTCGCGTTCCGCCATTATTTTGCAATTTTTTAAGTTTCGTTTTTTTTAATTTATAATTTAGGGACTATAATACATACTAAGTAAAACAAAGTTTGGCCAGCAAAATAGAAATCGCGAAAAAAAATTTGCAAAAAGAAAATTTTTTCATAAATATATTTGTTTGCAGAATGTAAGTTGCTGATTAAGTTTTTAATAAAATTTTTGCACCATAAGGTCTTTTTTAGCGTTCCGCCATTATTTTGCAATTTTTTAAGTTCGGTTTTTTAAAATTTATAATCTAGGGACTAAAATAAAAATACTCTTTTCATGAAACAAAGTTTGTTGGCTAGGTGCAAAAAAAAAATTGCGAAAATAGTCGGGAAAAAAAATTTGCAAAAAATAAAATTTTTCCATCAACATATTTGTTTGCAGAATGTAAATAGCTGATTAAGTTTTTTAATAAAATTTTTGCACCATGAAGTCTTTTTTCGCGTTCCGCCATTATTTTGCAATTCTTTAAGTTCGCTTCTTTTAAATTTATAATTTAGGGACTATAACACCTATTTCGTATAACAAAGTTTGGCGGCTACTTGCAAAAAAAATCGTTAAAATAATCGCACCCCTAAGGGTGCGTACAGAGTGGCCGCTTGTTGCCGAGCCGAGCCGACTGACGCTTATTGCGAGAACCAATGCGAGAAAACTGGTACTATACAAATTAGTACAAATAAGCGCGAACAGGTCATAGTGGGCGCCGAGCTGGTCAGAGCGCAAAGCTGATTGAATGCGAGAAAACAGTTCCAAAGCGTATTTCAGCGCCGAAAACATTGTTTATGTTATGTTAATAAAATAAAAATTAAACGAAAAAATAAAAATTCAAATAAATAATAAAAATTAAATAAAATTATAACAATTATAAAAAAAATTAAAAAAAACTTATAAACAAAATTAAAAAAAAAATATAATAAAAATTTCAAGAATAATTGAAGAAATGCGTTAAGTAAAATTTTTAAACTCAATGTCAGTTTGAACAACAAAACCAAATGCATAAAAACATACATAAAACACAAATAATAGATAAAATATCAGCGCTGATTCTCGCATCCACTATGCACACCCAAACTTGTTTCTCGAATGAACAAGTTCTCGCAATAAGCGTCAGTCGGCTCGGGTCGGCAACAAGCGGCCACTCTGTACGCACCCTAATAATTTAAAACTTTTTGTAAAGCAAATATCTTAAATACCTCAAATTTTCAGGATCGTAAAAAAGCTTAATAAAGTAAAACTAATTTTTAGACTAAAAAACTTGTCCGTCAAAAAAAAAAAATAAATAAATAAAAAAATTAATATAAAAAACAATTTTACTAAATTGGAAAATTTTTTAAAATTGTGAAACAAATTTTAACTTACTTGAAAATTTTTACAAATCAATTGACAAATTTGTGTTTAATTATGTATAGAATAAGTGCGATTCAAAATTTTTTATACAAACACTATTTAATTGAGTGGTTTTCTTAAAAAATATATTTTCCTTTTAGTGCCTGTTTTACGAACTAGTAAAAGGCACTTAAAATGTTCGATGAAGTACACAAATTAATCAGTGTGTTCATTTACTCAAAAATTTTACTACTTTTACTACAATTGGAAAATTTAGTTTACTTTTTGAATTTTTACAGTTGTGGTAAAAGTAGCAAATTTTAGTAAGTAAACGAACAAGACTACACTCAAAAAAAGTCAGTAAAGTCATCAAAAATGTTGCTGTGTCAGGAAATTTTTAGTCAGGAGCGTGCTTGCAAAAAAGTTGGTAATTTCAGCAAAAGGTTTGCTGAAAATCAGCGAGCTGATTTTTACCAAAAAAATAGTAATCTTCAGCAAAAGTTTTGCTAACACTTAGTCGACTGCAAATGAAAAAAATCCTTGCTAAAATCACTAGACTTTTTGCTGAATATTAGTAGACTGAAAAAAACTCAAAAAACTTGTAGCGAAATTTTACTTTAGTTAATTTATTTGCTGAAAATTTAAATATAGAATATGTGTAGAGTTGTTTTTCTTTCTTTTTTTTTTTTTTTTTTGTCATTTCCGTTTCAGACAAGCTGCGACATCTACATCGTGTCTATCTGGTTGTCGTCCACGCTATGAATGCGGTTATCAGCACAATTTTTGTAGCAAAATAAATTAGTAAAACATTAGTTCAAAATTAGTTTAGTGATAAAAAAATATATCTAAAATTTTTGCTGAAAACGGAATTTCAGCAAAAAAAAATTGCTGAAAACTAGTACACTTGATATACAAGACGTTTTACTAATTTTTCTACTAACTTATTTTTTTGAGTGTAGTGTAAAATTTTTACTATTTTCAAAACGTTAGAAAATTTTGCATATGAAAATTTCAAAAAGTATTAATTTTAGTGTTTCTGCAATAGTTATTTAAACTTTTTCAGGCTAAACTCTAGTTTACGGGCATAACTCAAATTCGGTAGAACTTTCAACGTTGAGTTCAACTGTGCATTTTATATATATCATTAATTAGCTTATTGAAAAACCTTTGATTTGAGATGAAATACTCCCGAATCCATTAACCCGTTAAGTGTCAAATCATAATTGTCCGTTTTTTAACGTACTTTTTAGAAAAACGCCCATTATATCAATATTTGACTGATGTAAAGGTACATAATAACTACTGAATTGTAGCTAAAGCTTTGAGCTTTAATTTAAGATATAGTTTATACATACATTCAAATAAGTTTGTCGGTAGAATCTACTGAAAATGACAGTTAAAACAGCGATATATGAAGTTAAAAAGGTGACAAAACAATTTTCTTTTCAAATGACTAAAATGTAGTTATTTTTAACTCTTGAAAAATGCATTACATAACTGACAATGTCGTACAATTTACAAAAACTTACAAACAACAGACAAGATTATTAAAAACTGATGTTTTTTTCAGGTAATATAAAATTATATAATATTATAAAATTATATTTAAAAAAAAAACAATTTTTTCTTTCGATTATAAAAAATGTGTAATTACTTCATCATACTTGAAGTAGAAATTAACAATTACAAATACAATACAGTTTTCTGATTTTTATTTGCAAACTAACCCCTCAATTCATAATTGCTTTGTAAAGTTATAGCAGGTTTACAAAACGTCATTTTCATTCAAAATTTGTTCAATAAACCTTCTATAATTTTACAAAGCTTTTATGAATTTAGGGGTAAGAATATATCAATAATAACAAATATAAACCCAAGAATTTTAAAATATCAACAAATTTTTTATTTTTTGACCCTCTACTGCTCTTTCCTCTGCTTGCGATAATATTTAAACTATACATTTGACCTACTACGGAACAAATATTAAAATTTTAATATATCGCTGTATTTTTAAAACTCGTTCGTTGTACAAAAAAGTTTGAAGGCAGAAAAGTAAAAAATTAGAGGTTTTCATATTGAAAGAAAAAATATATAAGTAAATTCATTGTAAACATTGTATAAATACAAACCATATTTTTTATGTATGGAGTTTGACATTAAATTCATAAACATACCAGGTTTACACCGTTTACGAGAAGAATACGAGTTTAAATGAAAACCCCTATTATGTTTTCTATAGATATTATACAATTGCTTTTATAAAAATTGTTATTTAGACAAAAAATAATAAATTGGGTTGCCGCAGGTACCCGCGGTAACGACGTCGGACAGACCTACCCCTCAATTCATAAACGCTTTGTGAAGTTATAGGAGGTTTACAACACACAATTTTCATATAAAATTTGTTCAATAAACCTACTACAATTTTACAAAGCGTTTATGAATTTAGGGGGCTTATATTTACGAATTCACAAAAGTAATCCCCCTGATTATGTAAGGCGTTGGCGTATTTAGTAAAAACGCCTTCATACAAATCGAATTTTTCAAAATCGAAATTACCAAAAAGTTAAATTTTCTTGGCGAATCTAGTACAATTTCGATAAAATATAAAAAGTCTTGACTGTTAAATATTGCCAAAATATTTGTTATAACGACTTTAAAAACGTCTACGCCTTACATAATCAGGGTTTTGTTAAGGTTTGGTTTTGCTAAATATGAAATCTAGAGACTATAATACCCATTTCATACAACAAAGTTTGGTGGATAAATAAAAAAAATCACGAAAAAAAAAGTCGCGGGAAAAAAATTGCAAAAAGGAAAATTCTTACATCAGTATATTTGTTTGCAGAATAAAAACCGCTTATTAGGGTTTTTAATACAATTTTTTTTATCATAAAGTGTTTTCGCGTTCCGCCAAAATTTCGCGTTTTTTAGGTTTGGTTGTGCTAAATATGAAATCTAGGGACTATAATACCCACTTAATACAACAAAGTTTGGTGGATAAATAAAAAAATTTGCAAAAAGGAAAATTCTTACATCAGTGTATTTGTTTGCAGAATGAAAATCGCTGATAAGGGTTTTTAATACAATTTTTTACCATAGTCTTTTTTCGCGTTCCGCCAAAATTTCGCGTTTTTTAGGTGCGGTTTTGTTAAATATGTAATCTAGAGACTATTATACCCATTTAATACAACAAAGTTTGGTGGATAATTGAAAAAAAAATCGCGAAAATAAGTCACGGGAAAAATATTTGAAAAAAGGAAAATTCTTACATCAGTATATTTGTTTGCAGAATGAAAATCGCTGATAAGGTTTTTTAATACAAATTTTTTTACCACAAAGTCTTTTTTCGCGTTCCGCCAAAATTTCGAGTTTTTTTAGGTGTTTGAAATTTGAATCAAAATTTTGCAAAATGTAAATTTTTGCATCATTAATTCGTTTGCAGATTCTACTGAATCTAAAATTTTATAAATTAAAAAATAAAAACTGTTTTTCTTAATAAGGAAACTTTTTTTTCTACAAAAAAAACTTTTCTTTTTTTTGTACAAAAACTTTTTTTTTATTTTTTCTTTTTTTGTTTATAAAAATCATTTGTAATTTTTTTCTTCTTTTTTTTATAAAGATAAATAAATTTTCAATTTTGGATGAATATAAAAAAAAAAAATTTAGAAATTTACCGATTTTCTGATTGATTATGATGCACTAGACTAAATTACATTTCCCTACAAAATTTTAAACTTATATGTAGAAATAAGTCTATAGTCGTGTTTTAAACAAGAGAAGAAAATATTGAATAAATTTAATTCTACAACGTTTTTTCTTGGTTCTCGTGTAAAAAAATAAAGTGCTGTTACGCCCTTTTGCATTTTAGGTGACGATTTGTAATTCAATTTATAGACTGATTAACATTTCATAAATAATTATTTATAAAATATTAGGGCATGTAATGAACCTAAGTATACTGAACATTAATATCGAGCATGGTCGTTTCTGGATTTTAAAAGTTATTGTTCTGAGAAACGTCACAAATAATAGTCCTTGGTATTTAGTCTTATGGTACAACCTTCCAAAACCCTAAAAAATGTTTCCACAATACAAGAATATTGCGTGGTCTATGGGCACCTTTAAACTTTATTTAACACCTAAACGTTCTACATACATATATCACATATTTTTCTCTAAGCATCTCAAAATTTCTTTTCAGGATCTTTATTAGGATTAATTTCATATTCTTTATATTTAGGAAAAGTTCCAATAGTTTCAGGTACTGGTTTTATCAACTGTCCCTCTGCATCCTTTTTAGCATATTTACTATCTAATTCTGCTGCGTTCCTTTTCTTCATATCCATAATTTGCAAATTACGTGCCAATTCCTCTTTTGTGGGAGGTTCTTCTCTGCGTCCTCTTAACCAAGCTTCCCACTCAGCTGTTAATTCCTGATCAAAAGCCTCTTTATTGGCGGGTTCAAACCATCTGGATGGCTTCCGTTTACCAATGGAAGGGTTAGCGGGTATTTCAAAGTATTTGTTGCCAAAATAATCTTCCCCAATATAGTCCCCACGGAATTGTCTTGGCCTAAAGGATTTAAAGAAATTCTGGAAAATGATTTTAATTAAATCACGAGTCGGTGGTTTAGCCATTATTTTTAAATCGATTATTTGGTGAAAAAATTAATACACTAATCGAGGTTATGTTTATATTATGCCATGCACATCTGTTTTATATAAACAATCGTATAGATGCCAGATGATTATTTTAAAGAATTAAATCACAGAACACACTCAGAAAAACAACAGGCCTATCTTTTAAAAAGCCAGCTCGGCAATTGAACAAATCGAATGTTGAAAAATAATCGAAGTCTTTGAAATTGAATTAGCACAATTGACGACGTTGGAGCCAAACTTTTGTAATACTGCATTTAGACTGAGCAAAAACTACCTAGTTTTCTTACGAAACTAGTTTTTGTATGTTTTTTATATACGCGTTCTGACAAGTGAAAACTAACGAGAGCCAAAAACCAGGTACACTAAGAAAAAAAAATGTTAAATTCAAGTAGAAACATACTTAAAATGAATGAAAAACCCTTTTAATTTACAACAAAGTATGATCTTACTTATTCTAAATATTTTTAAAATTAATTTTAACATATTATAATTATTATTTTTTAAATACAAAAATTCTTATTTTAAATTAAAAAATAATTAAATTTAGCATTCCAATTTGTGGGTTCCTAGCGTTCCATTCCGTGTGTTCTTAATTGTTGAAAATAAAACTATTTTTTAATAACTTTTTATTAATGAAAACTTAATAATTAAATTAATTGTTTAAAAATTGCAATGCAATATTAACAAAAGCATTTTGAATTTATTTCCAATGTAAATAAAGAAAATAAACTTACAAATAAGACGCAACTTTCACGAAGTAAAATACCAAAGATTACGCTCCAGACTGCTCCAAGTTTATAGCAGAATTTGTGCCCAAGAACGATGACTATTGCCCAAGATCAATGCTGCTATCAAGTTAATTCTTTTACAAAACCTGAAATTAAAAATATATACACAACTTATTAAACAATAAATTCAACAATTACGTTCTTGAAAATATTGAATAAAGTAAAAAATTTATTATGACACTATAATTATATTACTTTACATTATTAAAATTACAAATACTTACCATTTATTTACAGAAAAAAACATTAACAGTAAACATTGAATATTCAAAAAATTTTAATTAAAAGTGTATTTTTTTGACCATGAACTTAATGTTCATCTATTTTTCGTCATGAGTCTGCAAGAATGAATGACATGTAAATGTCAAATTAGTTTTTGACAAATATCAGTATGAACATATTCATTTTAAGTACATTTAAATTTATTTTAGAAATGTTTTTTCAAAATCTAATATTTTTAAATCAAATATGAAAAATATTTGATTTAATTATGGTTTTTTTCTCTGTGTAGTTTTTGCTCAGTCTAAATTCACTATAACCCGGTGTCTTCAAATGCAATAAATTATATGATATGAAATGTCAAAACCATTGCAGCGAAACGTCAAAATGATATCAATTGCAAAGTGGTGGGGAACACTTGACCATTTCATGGATAAGAAATATCATAGATTTTTCTTCGAAAAACACCAAATTTTATGAAACATTAATGTTTACCGAGAAATAATAAAAAACTAAACACTTTTCCATTCCTTTTTACCAATTTTTTTGTTGTTTTTCTATTAAAAAATTAAAATGAAAACTAAAAGTGACATTTGATCTCTGGCATCATTGCAAGATCCGATGGCATGTCAGCGATATCATGATATTGCAATAAAATTGAAATTGAGTGTCTTCACTTGGGATGATAGCAAGAATTGTCAAAATGATTTCATCTCAAGTGAAGACCAGAGAACGAAGCTGATAAGAAATTGTTGGCGGCGGCGGCAGACGAAAATTATAGCCGGCGGCGGCTGATAGTCGACTGCAGCCGTAATTTTTTGAAAAATTTTAAATAAGGTTTTTAATTTATTAAAAAGAGTAAAACAAAGAAAAATTCATGCTTGTATTGGTTATAGCATTCCCTGTAAGCATTTGGAAGATATCTTCTATTTTTCATTTGAATGAAAATAATCAAGTAGTATTTTGAAATTGTCTCCCTTTTATCATTTGGAAGATAATTCTGTGATATTTTGAAAAAATAATACAAAAATTTAATTTTTTGTCATAATTTATAATGATAATATTGCAGCAATATTACCTTTTTATCATCCGGAAGATAAAGAAAATTTGTTTGAAATTTTTTTGTCATTTTGGAAAAAATTAAAACAAAATTTGTACAAAAACAACCAACAGATACATAGGAAACAAATTCCTCGAAAAAATCAAGATTTAATGAGTGTAAAAAATAGGTTGCGATGAAATCAAGATAATTAAGGTGTTGGTCAGTGGATTATGTATGCAGTTATTTTTTTCAGGCTTAAATTTAACAATGAAAAAAATAAATCGTTTATTTTGTGCCGGGGAGTTTATTGGGCGATATCACCTTTTTATCTTCCAGGTGATAAATTAGCTATATCGCCGATTTATCTTCGTGGGGTATTGCTTTCGTATTGCCTGGGAGTATTGCTTTCGGGTAACAGCTGTTCTCGATGGAGGAAACTTCAGCAATACGAAATTGATATTGCCGTCAATATTTTCTTTCTGGCAATATGATCGCGGAATTTTCTTCGTATTGCCATGCTTGCTGGGATTATAATAGAAATATGTATATAACAATATATCATTACGATGAGGTCGATGAATTAGTTTGAATGATGAATTAGTTTGAATGAATTCTACGATGAATTAGTTTACGTCGATAGTAACGGTTTTACTATGTTCCTGTTGTCGTGCACAAATAATTGTTTATGTAAAGTTCTAGGATTCAGTCTACTTCTTTTCTCATTCAAACGGTTCCCTGCTGCAGAAAAAGCTTACTCCGAAGAAGTGCTGCTTGCTGGTATTCCAAAACAAACATTGGCCAGTTGAGCTACATTTGTATTCTTTTTAATACTTTTTTATGCTTTTGCGACCAATCAATGGATTCAGTTTCGTTGACTTGAGTAGCAAAATATTCTTTAAATTTCTAATTCCATTTTTTTGTAAATAAAATCTTAAAAAAATATATATGTGTTAAAATAATCGGCTTAGCCGATTCTATCCACTTAACATTTGTAGCCGAAATCAGCCGATTACTTCAGCGGCGACTGATATACCAAAAAAATCGGAGGCGGCTTCGCCGCTGCTTTGAATCGCTCGCTTCGTTCTCTGGTGAAGACACTCAATTTCAATTTTTTTTAACCCGGTGTCTTCAAATGCAATAAATTATATGATATGAAATGTCAAAACCATTGCAGCGAAACGTCAAAATGATATCAATTGCAAAGTGGTGGAGAACACTTGACCATTTCATGGATAAGAAATATCATAGATTTTTCTTCGAAAAACACCAAATTTTATGAAACATTAATGTTTACCGACAAATAATAAAAAACTAAACCCTTTTCCATTCTTTTTTACCAAATTATTTGTTGTTTTTCTATTACAAAATTAAAATGAAAACTAAAAGTGACATTTGATCTCTGGCATCATTGCAAGAGCCGATGGCATGTCAGCGATATCATGATATTGCAATAAAATTTAAATTGAGTGTCTTCACTTGAGATGAGAGCATTTTGACAATTGCTTGCTATCATTTTATTGCATGTCAAGACACTAGGTAATATCATGATATCGCTGACATGCAAGCGGCACTTGCAATGATGCCTGCCATGAAATGTCACTTTTCGTTTTAATTTTACTTTGAAATAAAAAAAACAACAGAAAATTTTGTAAAAAGAAACGGAAGTGTTTAATTTTTAATTATTTGTAGACAAAAATTAATGTTTGATAAAATTTTGTGTTTTTCGAAGACAGAAAAAACAGGGGGAATATTACCTTAGAGATATGTAATTATACAACTACATATTTTTTTAGTTAGTTTTACAAAGTTCTAGTAAAATATCCACATGTTTTTGGAAAATATATACAATCCTTGCAAAATATATACATGTGTAGTGTAAAATATCCGAAAAATTACATATATTTTGCTAGAAATTTGTAAAACTTACTTTGAACTTATGTAGCTGTATAACTACATAGCGCTTAGATAAAGTTCCACATGTTTTTTTCTGCGTGTATGAAATGGTCAAGTGTTCTCCACCACTTTGCAATTGATATCATTTTGACGTTTCACTGAAATGGTTTTGACATTTCGTATCATATAATTAATTGCATATGAAGACACCTGTACCGGTGTTCTGTAACTATGTGAGAAGTTTCTCACATAAAAATTGCAAATCTGCCATATTTAAAACAGAGTATCATAAAGCTGCCTACACACTAGGGAACATGGTTGAGGGAACAAAAAATATCAAAAAATTTTGTAAACACGAAATGCACGCTCTCAACACGCACACACACACAAAAGCACTCACACATTCACAAAAAATGCTCTCTTTTTTTAAGTATGTTCCCTAGTGTGTAGGCAGCTTAATGTTAAATTTAGCCAGAGGTATGTAAAAAAATTTACTTATATTCAGTTTGAAATTTTGTGACTCACCCTGTTTTGAATATCGTAAACACATCGTAGAGTTGCAATTTTTATGTGAGTAACTTCTCGCATAGTTACAGAACACCGGTACTGGTTAATGAAACATATGTTTTATTTTAATTGAAATAAAACTATTTGTTATTTGAAAGAAATTGTTAAAATATTCTCTAAAATTACGGTCGGCGTTGTCGAATATTTTTCTCAACCTTCAAACCACAAATTATACCAGATATGAATCAGCTGATTTGGGCAATATGGCCGACAGAAAATGAGCAAAACAAAACCCAAAAATTTAAGAAAAACAAAAGATAAAGCACAATAATCTAAAAAGAGACAGATATATACAAAAAATGCGCAATGCAAAATGTATGGAGATTTTCTATTGTTATCTCCCTCTTGACTTGACTTCCATGTAAACAAAACCATACGGTTCGAGAATACTTTTTTGACACCTGTCATTAGTTTCAAATCTGGTATTAATCTGTGCTTCAAACCTTGTCGCAAAGCGGATAAGTAGTAGACGCCGCCGACTTGTCGGCATGTTTCTCTGAAACAGATTCGATCTTTGAAAAGAGATACAAGCTGACGCAAAATACGCGGCGGAAGCTAAAGCTAATTTAAACGAAAAATACATGCAAAACGAAAACAACTTTTCAATGTATTTTTCGTGCTTTGACATTGATTTTATATCTCGTGCAGAGACTTAATTATAGAGATAGGAAATAAAAACTTACACAACTCACCGGTAGGGGGCTCTGAAATTTAGTATTGCCTGAGCAACTATTTAGTATCAGTTTAGTATCAGGATAATTGACCACTGATCGACCAATCGTTTTATAGGTTGCCAACAAGGATTCTTTATCCGTGCCCCAAGAGCTGGCGGCTAGCGACTTGAGGACCTTCTTCCTACTCTGCATCTTGTTGCAAATTGCAGTGGTACGCGCTGAGGACATGAACAGGCTGTCGAATGTGACCCCAAGAATTTTTGGGTGGTTAAGCGTCGGAATTTGTACGCCGAGGATTTTGCAGGGGAGAGCTGCATATCCCTTCCAGTGAAGAAAATAGTACACCCAAAAATATCCATAGTGACATAGAGAATTCCATAGTGAAAATCGAAAACAAAACAAGAGACTATTATAGTAATCAACAACTATGGCTTTTTTTTGATACCCTGTAAAATAATTTGAAATAAATTAAAAATGTCGAAATATTTTTAATCAAAAAACATAAATAGAAACAAAGAAATTTTATGGAAAAAATAAAACAAACATCAAATACATCTTTTTTTGGAAAGAACAAAAATTTTACAATTATTATGGTAAGGTAGGCATAATTTTTAATACAAAAAATAAAACCAAGTAACAGAATTGTTTTTAGATGTTGCAGATGATAGTGCCTATGCATAATAATTTGAAAACCTTATAACGCATTTATAAAATGAATTTTGTATGGAAAATTTGTTTTATAAGTCACTTATAAATTTTGAAAGTGATTATGCATATGACCCAATGTATCTAAAATCATAAAAAGAAGGCTTTTGGGAAAATAATTCGATGGGATGAAAGGCTCACAGAAGTCATCATACAAGAAGATATGAAATTGTATTAATTATATAGAATACAGATTTGCTGAAATCATTCCCAAGAAACATTTTTACGGACTTTCCGGCATGTACGGAATCATGAATCCGGCTTTTACGGCACATTAATGGTCCGTAAGTCTGCATTCACACCTAATTCTTAAATACGTGTTTAGCTAAAACACGTATTTTAGGTCTTTATTCTACTACAACAGTTCTTTATTCTTTTACACTCGTTTTAGCTAAACACGTGTTTAAGATTTAGGTGTGAATGCCGTTTAATACACGTATCTGTCAAAGCTTGTACGTATACGGAACATTAACGGACCGTGTAATCGGATTTTCGAACACAATACGTTTTAACTCCGTTTCCGTACCGTAAAATACGGACTTAATTGATTTTAATTTGTGTTCAAAATAAAAACAATTAAATTATTTTAAAAACCTTTTGTGACGAGAAATTGGGTGCGGTAGCTGGAATAGGTCCCACACATCATCAATTAACTAACTTCAAGTCGCATACATATATTAGATGGTAAGAATAATAAAATTTAGTGCGTGTTTTACAATGATTTGTGTAAGATCGTTTGTTTTTGTAACAAAAGCTCTGTTCCACGTACGTTAACGCGGCTACCCAATTTTTCCAAAATTGTCTGTAAATTGTTGTTTCGAGTAAAACACCATCGTAAATGCAATCAATTGAACCATAATTAATTTATTTTTTCTTTTGCATGTAGATGATCGATTTTATTATGGGTGACTATCGTGAATTGATACGCTAGATAAAGAGGTAAACTCCAAAGTAAACTAATGTACTAAATATAGTGTAAATGTAAATAATATCGTTATTTATAAATCTATTAAAAATAAAAAAAAATTTTGTAAATTTAATTTACTCAAAATTAGTCAATTTAGATAGATATACAAGTCCGTTTTTGGTCCGAAGTCACTCCGTTTATACACGACATAACGGTCCGTAAATGGTCCGTCATTGACGGACTTTCAACGGACTTGTCCGTTTTTTACACGACACAACGGTCCGTAAACGGTCCGTCAATGACGGACTTACAACGGACTTGGTAGTTTTTTACACGACATATCGGTCCGTAAACGGTCCGTCATTGACGGACTTTCAACGGATTCGAATCAGTTTCGATGTTCCTTCGTTTTCTGGTCCGTATACGGATCCGGAAAACGGTACGTAAACGGAGTTGGATTCCGTTTATGATGGACCGAAAACGGTACGTAAACGGAACGATTTGTTTGTTGGGTTTTATAAAATAAAGTGTTAATAAAATGTATCGCAATATATATTTTTTCTTTAAACTGTCCTTAAAAAAGTTCTGTGGCTTCTATCAACAATTTTATATATCCTGTAGTCACAGCTTTGAAGAATTAATTCCCTAATTCAATTTTTCAATTCTGAATTAAAAATTCGATGAATTAATTCTAGTGTTTCCAATTATTCGACATAGGCGGTTAACCGGTTAATGCATTCGAAAAATCACTAAAATTGATTAACCGGTTATTCGGGACGGTTAATCGAGAAAATTGGCGATTAATCGATTAATCGTTTAATGCAAAATTAATTTATTTCCTTAATTTTTTATCAATAAAAATACAAAGAGCTGCCAGTTTTTGTTAACGTGACATATAAACTCGATATATTTAAAAAAAGTTTTCATATTATAAGATTGAAAAGTTAGGCCATTTGCATTTGCTGTCAAAAATAATTTCTTTAATTAGTAACAATTGTTAAGATGTCTTGTAACATTAATGAACATTTCAGTTTATGAAAAGCACCTGTTGGTATTTGGGGAAAAAATATAATACCACAATTTTAAAAAACTAATACTTGGTAACTACAGATGATACTTTTACGATAAAAATTAGTGCCATAGAGTTGTAAAAGTATTGAGTATTCCGGTACTGAGTACTCAATACTGACTGTTTTTTTGAGTACTCAATACTAAAACGGTACTACTCAATACTTTTAAGCTGCCTACACACTAGGGAACATGGTTGAGGGAACAAAAAATATCAAAAAATTTTGTAAACACGAAATGCACGCTCTCAACACGCACACACACACAAAAGCACTCACACATTCACAAAAAATGCTCTCTTTTTTTAAGTATGTTCCCTAGTGTGTAGGCAGCTTTAAAGATGCAATTTTCCGTAGAAATGTGTATTTTTCGTATGAAAATACAACTCTAAAAATAATACTAAAAATACAACTCTGGAAATACAACTCTATTTGTGAAGCAAAGAAATTTGTAATGAATTTTTGGGAAAATTATTTAATTTATTTAAAATGTTTTAAATTTATTAAAATGTAAGTAACAATAGTTATTTAACACGTGTATGTGAATTGTAATTATTTTTCCTTATAAATACGAACTCATAACATTTTTATTTTTAAATTCAAAAAAACCGTTAAAAGTATTGAGTAGTATCGAGTACTCAATTGAAAAGTATTGAGTAGTATTGAGTACTCAAAAAGTTTCGAAATTTCACAACTCTATAGTGCCAACTATATTAGAGATGACAAATTTAGCGTAAACTCTAGAGATTTTTATCCCGTGTAGATGTGCCTTTAATTCATTCAAAAAGGAATTAATTCTTCAAAGCTCTGCCGGTAGTGAATACCGACTATTTCCAAACGTTCATTAAATTAAACTAGCAGGTCGTTGAAAATACATTTTTCCATAGTTGATGAGTAAATTTAAAACAAACATAGTTGTATTTCACTACATCATATTCACTATGCCATAGTGAGGGTGATTTCACCTATGACATAGTTGAAAAAATAGTGAGCAGCAACTACGTATTTTTTAGGGTGTAGGATCATGAAGATAACAGTTCAACTGACGGCTTGTCAAGCATGTTGGACTAAAAACAAAATTTTTTTGGTTTCTCGGTTGGTTTAAGAAACACGCTTTATACTATATTTATACCTGAAGCATAGTTGTTGTTGTTGTTGTTGTAACGGCTTTAAATATAGAATTTGTAGTTAATAATTCCCATTTAAAGCCGGAGTGGCAATCCTTGCTCGGATAAATTCGAAAATTCGAATACATCTGAAACGTTCCGGCACATAGTCCGATTGCTGCGGGAACTGGGTTATACCGCCCATACTCGGTCGTCAGAGCCTCGTCAGCGTTAACAGGGGACACCATGTCCAAGGTGGACTGTGGGTGAGTTGGCATTTGGAAATAATTTCCTTTGACTCCCACCTGAAGCATAGTAAATTGTTTCGATTTCGCGTTAAAAAACTGTTATATTCCATATGAAAAAAATAATTTTCACGACAATAAGTTTCACGTGAAAACTGTGTAGACCTTGTTTTCACGCAAATTTAATATACAAGACTATTATTTCTCTTGTGAAAAAGTGACAATTTGTGTATATTGTAATCGTGTCTTTGTTATAAAATTCAAAAACTGTTCATTTTTAAGCGGAGTATACACGAAGGAACATTGAGTTTGGAACAAAAAATATCAAAAAATTTTGATAAAACGAATTGCACTTATGTCAAGACGACACATTAACATACACAAATGAACATTCGTACAAAATGTGCATTTTTCACGAATGTTGCTTCGTGTATACTCCGCTTTATAATTTAAATTGCAATTTGAGGCCTTTAAAGTTCGCCACTGCACGACTCATAAAAAAGTCCATAAAAAAGTCGGCGGCAACGGGGCTTCATCTTTACGCCACTCGACTTGTATCTCTGCTTGGCAGTAGCAGCAAGAAAAAATCACGAAGTTTTTTTATATACTTCAATTTTTCACTACTCAACAATTTTTATATCAAAAAGTTATTAATCGGTCATATTTTTGGCCAATAACATAGAAAAAATATTTGTTTTTGTAAGAAAAATGGAATTAGTATTGTCAAGATAAATCGTGTGTATATAAAAAAATGTGTATAAGGGAAGGTCAGTTTCTCGGGAGAACTATGGATACTATATTTTGTGCTAAGTTAAACACGCGTGTGGAACATGGTGATGATCTTAAAATGTAAAATTAATTAAAACTATTACCCCGCGATCATTTATACTACAACTTAATACCCACATATATAACAATTATGTATCATTTTTGTGTTTCTTTTGTTTAATTATTAACAAAAGAGAATAATATCAGAGAATACATTAACGACGACGTGATTGCAAAGTAAGCCTCCGGGTATTGAAAAACTTATTTTACTTTTTCTTAATAAAAAACGAATTTTTTTGTCAAATAATCAAAAAATAAAGTAAATAGGAGAAAGGTGAAAGAAGAAGGTATTAAAAGAAAGAAGAAGGTGGAATCTGTGGAAAAAGGTGATGATCAACACGGAGATAGTAAAGGGGGTTTAATTAAAGAATATTACTAGAAAAGCAACATATAAAAATACAGAGGAATCGACAACAATTAACAGGATACTTGTAGAGAAATTTAAAACAACACTAATTTTCCTGTCAAAGCCCATCATCCTACATTTAAACTTTATAGTGAAATAGTAAGTTTTTCTTAATTTTATTATACCTATAAGCAGAGCATCGAAGCATAAGATGAGTTTACGTGCATATCTCCAAATCGTTGTAGTAGTACTATCCTTTTTTTATAGAGCTTATGACAATACCTCTAACCCGAAATACCTATTTCCATTTTAAAGCTTTAACAAATTATAAATTTATAGGATAAAAACTTTGTTTTAAGTAAAGTTCAACGCAATAGCTCAGAAATTTATATAAAACTTTGTGCAACGACTAAAATGCCCAAGCTGAGTTGAATGGTGCATTTATTTAACATCAGTTAGCAAAGTCGGTGTTGGACATACCCCAGAGATGAAAACCCTTAAGCCCAGCCAAAGGCCAGATATGGTAAAAATCTTTACTTAGCGAAGCCGGTTTTGACCTATTCATGGTGGTATAAAATGGGTATCAAAAGAAAAATATTTGAAAGATCTTTCCTGTCGGACAAATAATTTTAATATATTTTACTTATTCAGTTTTCGTAAAACCTTAAAGGTTAAAAAAAAATATTACACAGTAATAATAACACCTAAGTTATAGACAATAAAATATAGAAATATACAATACTCAAAATAATAATTAAAAGATTTCCAATTTTATCAAGAAGCAATTTTTTATTTTTAAATTAATTTAATGTGCCCTAATTTAAAAATAAAAATAAAGAACAAATACCTTTTATTAAAAATTTTCAATTTATTTGCGTAAAATACAAAAAAATCTTTTGTATGCAAAATAGGCAGGTACATCAAAGTCGATACTGGATATATCAGACATGATACAAGATATCGAGAAAAACGTTTCGGAATCAAAAAGAGGATATTAGTATTACATGTAATCCATTCCAAACGTAGTTTTTTTTTCAAAAATTGTCAGTAGGTCAATGAAATAATAAGCTGACCATATGGACTAAAATTATCCTGAAACTGAAATTTAAAAATTTCTCAGAATTTAAATGTTTTTGCAATGAAATCCTTTAGCATATAAACAAATTTTCATTTTGAAAACACTTAAACCCTAAGGACTTTTTTAAATATAATATTTTTTTACAACAATTATTTTAATTTTTGCATTAAAAAATACAAAAATTGTTTTTTTTTCGTCATTTCTATATATGGGTGATATCAAAAAATGTGATAAAATGTAACCACTTAATTTCTAATGCAAGGATTACATTTGAGTTACATATTTAGATATATATCAGCGCATTGTCATCCGTTTTACAAAATTTATACATAAAATTTGTTACAAATTTTATAGGCCAAATGTAAACTCCGTAACAAGTAACTCATAAGGTTTTTTTAACTTTAATAGCTTATATTTTAATAACCAATAAAGCTAAACACTAACTGTAAGAATTTTTATGAAGAGGAAAAGCGCCGTTTTTAATTAAAAATTAATACATTTTACAAACTTTTTCGTATATCTTAGCTATCACGACTTCAACTCTGTAACGATTTTTCGTCATAATTTTTGATAAAAATGCATATACCAGAATTTTGGAGTTATCTATTATTTATATTCCGAAAAGTATAATGTTATTTATACTCAAATCATCGTTGGACTGTAAGTAATCATCCAGTATAACAGACTTGAAGCTTTTCTGCAGCATGTAACATTCTCGAGATGAAAAAGGATGTCTTTAATAAGATTTGAAAAAATGTTGTAAACTCCGTTCCAAATTTTTACACCAAACTATTTAACGAGTAAGAAAAACAATGTCATATTTGGATTCACCTTGTAGGCATCATGCAATTTTGTTTTGGAAAAAAATTCTGACAAAGCGTTTCTGAAAGAAAACGAAAAAGTAACCAAATGTAAACTCCGTAACTGTAAACTCCGTAACCACAATTGTTTGCATCAGATTTCATTCAAATAAATGCAGATAAATGTTTAAAATATTTTAAAATAACCATAAATAGAGGTGATTTAACTAATATTTATGTGTCAAAAGGCGATTCAACTAATAATTTTGCGTCAAATCAAATAAAGTTATCAGTTTTTTACCCCAAGCTGCTGAAGCGAAAAACGATTGATTTTGCATTTCATTGGTTTTGAATCGATATTTCGAGCATTACTGACATTAGTTTGACAAATTAAATTTGTTTCACACAATTTAAGAATTTTTTGATCGCGAAATGTTATGTTTTTAATATATTATTTTGTAACTGAGCAACCACTGTTTGGATTTTGAAAAATTTTATATTTTTGAAAAGCATTTAAAAGGACCAAAAATACAAAATTAAAAAAAAAAATTAAAATTTTTTTCTTGGAATGAATTGTATTTTTATTCGCGAAACCGCCAATTTGATCAACACAAATTATATATCATTGGAAGTTGAAATCCCAAATACGAATCCCAAAGCAAGTTGAAATCCCAAATACGAAAAACTAATAATTTTGCTTGCAGAAATGTAAACTCCGTTACAACAAAAAAATTAAAATTGTGCAAAAAAAGTTATTGCGACAACTTGTAGAAGAGATTTTTTTCAATTAGGTTTATAATGACTAAGCTTACTGATTCCATTAAGAAAAAACCGAAATATTAACACTTTTGGCTTCTCACAAATTTGGCCCAAAAATTTATCACATTTTTTGATTTCACCCATATATATATTTAGTTAGATTACTGTTCTACCTCAAGTCCAAATTCTAAAATGATATTGTCATATTAGATTTTATTTGTTGTTTCAAAAAGGTTGATCATTTTCATGATCGACAATACAATGGTTTCGTGGGCATCACTCCAACTCTTCTGCTGTCCGCAATAAGAAAATGATAACTTGAATACCCAAACCGATACATTACATAAGGTACAAAAATGCAATAGGACGAGAATTTTGTACTCATATTAAATGTAGTCTGCTACATTAACAAAATGAGAATGGAGCAAACAATAAAATATGTTTTCGAAGTCTTCTGCAAAGCATAGCCAACAATAGAAATATGAAAGTTTTTTGTTTTTGTATTTCATACCATCGGTATAATTTAAATACAAATTTTATTTTTACCCTTCTTTGTCTTCTTTTGGGATAAATCTCGTTGTTTTTACAAATTTTATTGATAGATTTTGTCATATTTTTTTATAATTTAAGCATAAAATTTGTAAATCATTTTTGATTTTCTTTAAAACTAGCGCGTTTCCTGCTTGCAGGTAGAAGCTGTTAACATAAGATAATTACATAGCCGTTGACATAAATAGGTAACTGCAAATTAAATACAAAATTTAAGATATTCATTACAAAAATAAGACATTATTCGATGCTCTGCCTATTAATCTTAAAAAGACAGATAATCTAATTTCGTGTTTTAAACATATTTTTTACAGTGTATCCTTCACCATTTCATTATTCTACGATGAGGCCACAACCACCCGGTAGTGGACCAGCTTTAGATGAAAATGCCGAAGAATTACGAAATGTTGAATGGTATTGGGGTAAAATAAGTCGAGAGGATGTTAAAAATATATTAAGCGGTAAACCAGATGGCAGTTTTTTAGTGCGTGATGCCCTATCTAAAGAAGGAGAGTATACATTAACCCTTATTAAAGATGGTACGGAAAAATTAATAAAAATTTGCCATTTAAATGGCAAATATGGCTTTGTCGATTGTAAATTTAGTTCCGTAGTAGAGTTAATTAATTATTATAAAGTCAACTCTTTAAAACTCTATAATAAAACACTTGATATAACATTGAGTAATCCCATAATAAGGACCATCGAAGATGAAGAGTTACAACCTAATGCTGATCTACGCATACTGGCCGAACAATTTTTAGTGATACATCAAAAACTAAATAAACATCAACAAAGTCTTGATCAAAAGCTTAAAATTTTTAAATCCATAGAAACTGAGTTGAACGATAAAAAATTACATCAGGAAGTATTTCAAAGGGCCGAGAAAATGTTTCAATCTCAGATCAAATTATTAGAGACGTTTATTAATAATCCACCGCAGGTCGGTACAAATTCAAATACAAATTCCTCTTCTACCAATACCTTATCGTCTTCAAATTCCACAACAAATTCTCAATCTGCCCGCCAATTTGAACAAGAACAACTTCAGCAAAATGCAGCTTTAATGAAAGCTCGACTTAATGATCTCTGTGCTGAAATGAATAAACTAAGTCGTTATGTTGAAGATAAAAAAGAAGAATACAAAGGTTTGGAACGTCAAATTAATGCTGCAAAACCCGAACTTCAAACCATTATTATAAGAAAAGAGAAATTTATCGAGTAAGTCAAGTCAAAGTATTAACATTGATAATTTTATTTCAAATGTGTTGTCCCATATAAAAACAACCAAAATAATCCAAATTTTGATTTCAGTCTCTCCAAATTAAAGCAAATATCGCATGCTTGTTATATCTTATACAAGAAATAAATAAATTTTTATAATTTGGACTTAGGCGATCGTGAAACACATCGTCTTAAATTTGGAAAAAATTCAATATTTTATTAAAGTGGTCTATATCGTTTAAGCGCCATAGGTCACAACCGGCATTCCTCTATAAACAAATAAAAATGCTCTCAAAGTTTATTTATTTGCAATTCGCTGTTAAATCGCGTTATCTCTAAAAATGGTATTTTAAAATTTTTTAAAATTATATGTAGTTTTTCAATATTTTCTATCTGTCAAATTTCAAAATGGTACTCTGCTGGGTTCTATACACTAAAAAAAATCAATACGTAATAAGGGTATTCACGTCAACAATTTTACTCTTGCAAAAATGCGAAATTGGAAAATTGCATCTTCTCTGACGTGAACGCCCCTTTTAAAATTTTACAGGAACAAAATTTCCACAAACACTATGTTATCCGATTAAAACAACCTTGTATTATGTGATTCAAGTTCAGTTTTTTTATTTATATTTTTAATTATAATAATTCTGGTGTATAAAATAAAATTCGCTTTTTTATAAATTATTTTTGTTTACTTCCAAGAACAACACATTTAAAAATGTGCCGCCAAATTTAATATTTTTACAGTGCTGCTAATTTTAGTACTTCTTACATACTTTTAGCTCTTTTGATGCACAATTTGTATGCCTTTTGAATTTTGGTAAATAATAGCTATTAAAGTTGCACTTTTCTACTTTTGCAAGACCAAAATTTTACACTTAATATTACGAAATCGACAGGTTTGTGAAAAATTATTCACATGTGTTTGTTGTTGTGTCTGAGAAAATTTTTACACTTTCGCAATTTTACAAGACCTAAACTTCTGACATGAATACCCTTAATATATACGAAACCTCTTGTACACTGTACGAAATATTGCGTTGTTTCGCACCACGAAAATCTTTCGTAAAATTTACGAAATTTCCGTGTGTATTTTATGAATCATTTTTTATTTTTGTATGTATTTTACGAAATATTTTTTATATTTTCATTGTTTCGTACCAGCAAAATGTTTCGTAAAATATACGAAATTTATGTGTGCATTTTACGCATAATTTTTGTACTTAACAAAATAATTTCGTTGTTTCGCACGACGAAAATCTTTCGTAAAATATATGAAATCTAGGAAATTTTTGGCAATACTTAATTATATTTTAGTGTTACCACCGTTAGTAGTTATGGTTGTTGTTGTTGTTGTAACAGCTTTAAAAAGAGAATTTGTAGTTAATAACTCTCATTTAAAGCCGGAGTGGCAATCCTCGCTCGGATATATTAAAAAATTAGAATACATCCGAATCGTTCCGGCACATAGTCCGATTGCCATGGGAACCGGGTTATACCGTCCATACTCGGTCGTCAGAGCCTCGTCAGCTTTAACAGGGGACACCATATCCAAGGTGGACTATGGGTGATGTTGGCATTTGGAAATATTCCCTTGACCCCCAGTAGTGCTGGTAAATTTGGTTACTTTTCAATACTCGATACAACTCGATATTTTTAATTTGGATACTCGATAATACTCGATGATTTTAACGGGTTTTAAATTTAATGCGAGTTTATAAAAATTATCCTAAGACCTTCCAGGTTAAAAATGTTTAGAAAAGTTCTGGTACTTAAACCCGAAATAATATAATAAATTTAAGAAACATTCGGGCATGTTCTGTATTTCACTTTTAAAATATTTTTTTTTTCAAATCATTATATGGCAACCCTGAAAGTAAATTTTTTTAGATATCGTTTATAGACAAATCATCAAAAAATTACATGCTTTCTAAGGCATTGTAATCAGGGTTGGCAGGCAATACCGCTAAAATACCGTTATCGATTCAAAACCCTTTCAACTGACTACCGTTACCACTAAAATACCGTTACCGAAATAACCGAAATACCGTTATCCTTAAAATACCATTACCGAAATAACTGAAATACCATTATCCTTAAAATACCGATACCGAAATAAACAAAATATCGATACCCCTAAAATACCGTTACCGAAATAAATGAAATACCATTACCCCTAAAATACCGTTACCGTTATTTTTAATTTTCTGCTTTCGGTAATTGCACGTGGGTATTTAGTATTTTTCGTACTTTAAGTTGGTAAATTTGTTTTGTTTTTGATCTCGTTTGTTTTTTGTAACAAAAAATTGCGTAATGCATCAAAATAACTGACTACCGTTATCCTTAAAATACCGTTACCGAAATAACTGAAATATCGCTAACCTTAAAATACCGTTACCGAAATAAATGAAATAGCGTTACCCTTAAAATACCGTTACCGAAATAATCTAAAATAGCGTTACCCTTACCGATAACCGCATCGTTTCGGTTATCATCCATGATTGTTATAAAAAGAGTTTATTATAGGCTCTTAAAAGTAGATGTGACTTTAAAGTAACATTGGAAAGAAATGGGTTAAACAAATTTTATAAATTTTCAAAACAAAAATTATTTTTGCATTTTAACAGTTATTTTAATTTTTGCATTAAGAAAAACAAAAATTGGTTTTTCGGACTTTATACATATTTATTAGACCGACTCACGAAAAAAGTAAAAAAAGTGCCCCCATCAAAATAAACATTGGTTTGTTTTATGATGATTCCCAAAATATTTCGGGTCTAGCAATGAGATCTACGAGCTGGACCGTTTTTAAAAAAGGTATTTTTTTTAGTTTTTGTAAGAATTTTGCATTTTAGCTGAAGACAACATACTCAATATGGGTATTATATGTAAAGCTTTTTTGAGGCGTGATCAGCGGTATATACAGCTGGGGGGGGGGGGGGGAATAGCACCAATTAAAGTTTTTTCTAATTTTATCACCGTTGCTTTTATTATTAAAGATCAAAATAATGATTATATTGTCCCCGAAGTACTGGAAGATGGTACAGAAAATTGTAGAACATTTTAGTGTAGCTTTTTTTTTTTTTTTTTTACTTTACTACCCGTTCTGCACAAACTGAATATTGTTGAAAATTCTATAAAATTTATTCACAAATGGCTGCCAGATTTAAAATGACACCGGTTAAATATGAGTAAATTTTTCTTTGTTTTTAGCAATTTTAAAATAAAGTTAACAACACTGAAATTTTAATATGAAATGCTTTATACTATAATATAAAAAAAAGCCTGACTGATCTGTTTTATATCGTGGTAAGTATATCATAATACCATTCGATTTAAAATTTAAGTGTTGTTAACTTTATTTTAAAATCGCTAAAAACAAAGAAAAATTTACTCATATTTAAACCGGTGTCATTTAAAATCTGCCGCCATTTGTGATAATGCAAGATTTAAGGAAATTTTATAGAATTTTCAACAATATTCAGTTTGTGCAGGTCCGAACAGTACTCGCTAAATTTTACTATATAATTTGATGAAAGGTCGATATCGATGATTTTTCATTAAAAGCCACGTCTACTTAAAACGGGTAGCAAAGTTAAAAAACAAACGCAACACTAAAATTTTCTACAATTTTCTGGACCATCTTCCAGTACATCGGGGACAATTTAATCATTATTTTGATCTTTAAAAATAAAAGCAACGGGGATAAAATTAGAAAAAACTTTAATTGGTGCTATTTTTTTCGCAGCTGTATAATATGTTCAAGCATATCCAGACATGTCCTATTTTCAAAGATATTCTATAAAAAAAAACAAATTGTTGACGGTAATGTTTGTGATTGAAATGTCAAACTTACATATCAAAATCTATAGTCGATGTAAATGAACATGTGTTTCAGATTTTTTTGAAATTCGCGATTGTTCGCGTTTTATCAGAAATTCAATGTGGTGGAAACAATATGTTCTAAATAGGGCAATATGTATACCAAAACTTTTCTTTTGACAAGTAAATCATAGCTGAGTGGATATAGTTTAGAATTTTTGAAATTTAATGAATTTTTCAGGGTGCTCTGGACCAAATTTTGTTAAAATTTTTGAGTTACTGCCATCTGCATTTGAATTCAGTATCTACCCAGCAAAAAAATCCATTACAAAAAAGTTATTTTAAAAGCACTCCGAATATCATCAACTGATTGTGAAGTAGTTACAATTTAGCTTTAACACTGATTTATTTTACACGTGATGTCCCATGTTGTCAGTAGTTCAATTTAAGCATTTTGTTAGTAATTTAAAAGTGATTATATGATGTTAATAAAAGTATGGTTTTTAGATACACATTTTCATCACATCAATACGAGTACATTTTGTTTGCATTTTTAAAGTGATTTAGAAGTACTCTTTATAAATGTGCTTTTTATAATGTCTGAAATAGCATATTTTAGAGGCAAATTTAATGTTTAGCCTTTACAGAGCCCATTTCTGAATCTTTTGTGTAACAAAAGCTTCAATTTATTATTATTTTTAGGGCAATATTAAGGAAACACTTCCTTTGCTTCTGAATCAATTCGATTAAATCAAAATCAGACAAAACCAATTTTTTTTTTAATTTTTGTTCAATAGTTTTTTAAATAAGTTTGTAACATGTTTACTTCAGTCGTTAAATTCGAAAAAGCTACGATATTGAATTAAATAAGATTAATACAGTAAGACTGAATTTTTGGGATGTCAGTTAAACTTGGTTTAGTTAAACCGCAAACGAAAAAGAAAATAGATTTTAGAAGCAGTAAACTAAGTTTAAAGATAATCTACAAGCTGGGCCTAAAAGTTATATGTAACCCTCTGATTGATTATTTTTTTTAAAAACATTACTCAAGGAATTTTCAGAATATTAAAGCATACTAGGAAACTATTTTTTCATTTTAAAACTCTACAGTAATAAGGCCATCATTATAAATTTGCTGAATCCGCAGATCTATGATTGAAATTTTAGCTTTAAATTCATTAAAGAATCCGAGAACAGTTGGAGGACAGTTTTTCCCCAGATATATTTCGAAAGCTTAAAATCAAGTTTTTCATTAAACGATGCATTAAGTTCCAAAGCTATAATTTGCAATCGTGATTAGTTAAATTCTTATGTTGAAGAATTTCATTTAGCAAAATTTTAACTTTAATTAAAATTTGGAACTTTAATGTACATTTAAAAGATGACGGCAGTTATTTTTTTAAATCTATTTTTAAGTTGAAGAAATAACATATTTTTTGTCACTATAGAATTATTTATTTAGCTTGATTTTACGACTTTTAAGGTGTGATAGCAATTAAAGCATATCGACATTTAAAGCGGGTGACATTTATAGAACTTTTAATGTATAAGCAAAGGTAAGGGACCAACCTCTGTTAACGAACCTATTGATTGGTATGTTTTAAACGATAAAATATGTTAACATTACAACAAACTTTATTAACAAATTTCTTTGGTGCACGGTGCAAAAGCACGCGAGCGAATTCATAGAGCCTTAACAATACATTTTAATTGTTAACTTTTATATATTTGCATTTAGTGAAAAGAAGAATTCATATTTGGGTCATAGTCCAGGAGGTTCAATGGAATCCAATTCTTTATTTTCTTTCCTTTTTCAATGGGAACTGTAATTGAAGTATTTTTTAAAATATGTACGAATAATTAAAAAATATGTAAATAATCGTAAATTAATAAAGTACGTTAATAAAATTAACTATTTTGTTTTTTTAGAGATAAAAAATGGATTCTCTAACAAATTCGTAATTTACAAACAAATGCATTTACAAAGAAAAAAACAACATTATATATACATTTTTGAAAGTTGTTTTAAAGCACATACATTCGAAGCAGAAAAAGAGCACTTATCGCTCCATTGTAACCAATTTAAAAGTTGTTTGTTTTGAATGACTTACACATATTTTTGCTGGGTAGTTCATGTAAGATAAAAATGCAACTTAACAGAAAAAAATCCAGCACGCGCTTTTTTGGCAGAATAACTTTTTTCGCGAAAAAAAATTATAGAATTTTAATAATAATTTAAATTCAGTTTCTAGTAAATGTAAGGATAAAAATGCAACTTAACAGAAAAAAACCCAACACCCGCTTTTTTGACCGAATTTATTTTTTCCTGAAAAAAATTATTATAAAATTTTATTTAGGGTCAGCCTATATTTAGAGTTTTCTTTAAAAAATTACGGACACGCGTATTTTAATAAAATATTTTATTTAATAATAAACCTACAAAAAATTTCATAAATTTTTTTATTGAATTGGGGTAACTCAAAATTTGGTCCAGAGCACCCTGAAAAATGTATTAAATTTTAAAAATTCTAAACTATATCCACTCACGATGATTTACTTATCAAAAGAAAAGTTTTAGTATCTAAAAGAAAAGAATAATTGCACTTTTGTGCAAAAGTGCAAATATGTATTTGAAATTTATCAACAAAATCTTTCTGTAGTTTTAATAGGAATATACCCCTCTTTTTCTATATTGATGCATTTGACGTTTTTTATCATAACAACAGATTTTCTTTACCTCTAAAATTAAATAATAGTTAAGTTATACCATATAATTTTTTTAATTATGGTAGGTTAGGATTCAAATAAAAACAACTAAAATATATTTCCATTAGTGCTATATCTCATTCATTTAATTTTTCATAAACATTAAAATATGCAATATTGCATTGTGATAGTGACTAATGCTTGACTATTCTTGGTAGTTAAAACACAATTTGCTAATGAAATATTAGAATTGCAAACAAAAGCTATAATTTATACAATACAATTTATAATTTACATTTCATTTTCAAGAAATTTCGAAATTAGCCATACAAATATTTCATATGTAATCGGAGGTTTTTTTTTGAACATATTGAAGTTCAAATTAACAAAGCCAGAAATTACCGAAGGTATAAAAATATAGCACTGATTACCAATGGTACCAGGCACGTAGCGAGGGGGGCTTGGGCCCCCTAAAATGATTTGACAAATTTTAATAGGTAACAAAATACCTCGAAAGTAACAACGTTTTTAAAAAATGTAATAAAAAATATTATATATTTGCAATTTTCATAATTAAAATAGACTCGAAATCCAATTGCGAAAACTGTTCTCTAGAAAAAATTTGTATGCTGTTTCGTGCCCATAGAAACTGTTTTTGTTTATGGGTTTTTTGTAAAAATCCTGATTAGTTATGTGTGCTAGGCATAATCAAAGAGGTTATAAAATAAAGAGAATGCAATCCTCTCATTTACTGAGAAAAAAATTATAAAATGTGGCTGAAAATAGGAAACTGAAGTTTTTTCCTACCTTCTAATTGATTACATATTTCATATGTAATCGGAGGTTTTTTTTGAACATATTGAAGTTCAAATTAACAAAGCCAGAAATTACCAGAAATAGCACTGATTACCATTGGTACTACAAATAAAGTGCTAGCAAAGGACTGATTTAGAACACTCTGCCACCCTTAGTAAAAAGTGCTTTGCCTTTACTTTCTCTATCTTTGATGCATATCCTGTACAGGATGTACGCGAATCACAGTTATATTATATTATGTATAATATTTGCAAACGTTTCCCTGTTTGCAGCCAGGCGGACGAGTTCTCCAATTGACCGAATGCCAGTTCACGATCTGATATTGCGTAACCAAGACATCTGCTTTCGTCCCACGCCTACCTTCGATTTTTCCTTGGAGTATAAGGAGAAGCAGCTCATATATTTCTCCTCTGACGATGTGACCAAAATATGACGTTTTACAGACTTTAATCGCATGGAGTAGTTGACGTTCGTGTTCAACCTTCTTAATATTTCGTTATTGGTTAAAAAATCCGTCCATGAAACTCGAAGAAGTCCACGATAAGTCCACATTTCAAAACCTTCAAGCTTATTCATGTGGTCAGTTTTACGGGTCCAAGACTCCATGGAATATAGCAGTATTGACCAGATGTAGTACTTAACCATACGGAGGCGAAGTTGTATGACTATTTCGCGACTACATAACATTTTTTTATATTTTATAAAAGAAATTTTGGCCATTTCAATTCGACATTTGATTTCCTTATCTGCTGTCCAATTTTCCGTAAGCCATGCATTTGCATGTGGAGTTTTATCGCGACTTATAATCATCATTTTGGTCTTATCTATGTTGTAAGTTTTAACATTTCAATCAAAAACATCTCCGTACAAAAGAGTGAAAAATTTATTTATTTATAGAATATCCTCGAAAATAGGACATGTCTGGATATCCTTGAACATTTTAAATATACCGCTGGATGCGCCAAAAAACCTTTCATATGATACGCATATTGAGTATGTTGTCTTCAGATAAAATGCAAAATTTTAACAAAAACTAAAAAAAGACCTTTTTTAAAAATGGTCCAGCTCGTGAGATCTCATTGCTAGACCCGAAATATTTTGGGAATCATCATAAAACAAACCAAGGTTTATTTTGAGGGGGCACTTTTTTATTTTTTTTTCTGTCCATATAAGGTGATTTCAGATTTTAAAAATAAAAAATTCCAAATTAGTGCCACATTTTTTTTTCTAGATTAACTTATTTAAAATGTTGGTTTTTTAAAGTACTTATTATGTTAATTCATAATAAGGAAATTGGCCTCGAACTAAATTAATCAGTTTCTAATTAACTTATTTAAAATACATTAAAAAGAAGTATCTGTTCTGGTGAATCAATTTTTTTCAGTGCTGAAAAAGTTGTAAACAAAAAACCGCACACATTTTCGCTGCTAAATATTTTAAATATTTACACATTTTCAAGTAGCCTTTACGTGCTGAGTTCGAATTTGGTTTCCAAATTTTTCCAACACATCTGTTTTTGAGCAAATTGTGGTCAAAGTTAACAAAAACCTTTGTTGGCTATTTTTGAGTTGTTTTTACACACTTTTACCTCGAGATAATGAAAAAAGATGACATAAGTTTTACAGTCATCACGGTAAATTTATTCGAAATCGCATAGTCGCGCTATATTTCCATTATTGATTTTAAGTAATGTTGTTTTTTTAATTTTTGCGTCCGTCCGTCTGTCTCGCCATGTATTCTTGTGCACACGCTACAGGTCGCAAATATTAAGATATTTTGATGAAATTTGGTAGACCCACTTATATCTGCCCAAGGACGAAGTCTATTGATTTTACTTTAAATCGGTCTATGTTTGGACTTACTGCCCATATAAATTTCCCTCAAAATTGCAGCACAAAATTTAATGGCACATCAACGGTTTAAAAAATTATGGGATCAAATATGTCTTAAATGGTACACTCAAAAAATAAGTTAGTAGAAAAATTAGTAAAACTTCTAGTATATCAAGTGTACTAGTTTTCAGCAATTTTTTTTGCTGAAATTCCGTTTTCAGCAAAAAATTTAGTTATATTTTTTTAGCACTAAACTAATTTTGAACTAATGTTTTACTAATTTATTTTGCTACAAAAATTGTGCTGATAACCGCATGCATAGCAGAGCTTCGAAAAACTTAATTCAATTTAAGCTTAATTCACTAAAAATTAAATTCAGATTTTAAAAAGATTCATGTACCATTCCCTTAAACCACTTGTAAAGAATTCATTCATAAGCTTCATTCCCAAAGCTTTAATATGAATTGAATGAATTCCTAACTTGAATCATTAAAATCGCATGTTCATTCACCATTTTACTAATTGAATGAAGAAATTTTATTACCATTCACTTAGTGCAGTGTAGTTTGAAACTAACTTATAATCAAAACCAAAGCATACAAGCTGTAACAAAGCATACGATACTATTTATTTCTGTTAGATGAATTTTAAACATTTTTCATTGTATTATGCTAATATTTCAGCAATTACATACAAATTAAAATTTTTCATTTGATTAAGTGAATGAAAACAAATAATTTTTCATTCACTTTTTTATTAAATGAATTCAGGTAAATTGGGGTTCATTCAGTTAGAATTCAATCAAAATAGAATGAATTCATATAATTTTAAGCTATAAGGAATTAAGCTATCGAATTAATTCCATAAGAATGCTATTAGGGAATGAAATTTAACCCAAATTTCATTAATTTTTAAAAAGTGAATGAAAGAATTAAGCCTTTTAAACCTTTGATGCATAGCGTGGACGACAACCAGATAGACATCTTGATGTCGCAGCTTGTCTGGAAACGGAAATGACAAAAAAAGAAAAACAACTCTACACATATTCTATATTTAAATTTTCAGCAAATAAATTAACTAAAGTAAAATTTCGCTACAAGTTTTTTGAGTTTTTTTCAGTCTACTAATATTCAGCAAAAAGTTTAGTGATTTTAGCAAGGATTTTTTTCATTTGCAGTCGACTAAATGTTAGCAAAACTTTTGCTGAAGATTACTATTTTTTTGGTAAAAATCAGCTTGCTTTTAAGGTTTTACGTGACTTTTCGCTGCGCAATACGTTAAAAATTCAACTTTAAATTGACTGGCACATCCACAGATAAAAGAATTAATGGTTGAAATCTGGCTTATATGATATATTTATATCGCCATTAATATTGTTGTGTGTAAGTGCTAAATTGATCGGATTATCCGTTTCGTTACTACATCACTTTTAGCTCCAAAAATCTATGAAATGCTACAAAATTTAACCTAAAATGGCTCTGGATACCAAAATAATAGTACAATCCATTTAGCACTTGCAAACAATAATAGTATTACTAATAGCTGTGTTTGTGCGGCAAGCTATAAACGTTGGGTTTTGTCATTCCCATACAAATTTGACATTAGAAACTTTGAGAGTTAACACTAAATGTTGGCTAATGTCAAATTTATATGGGAATGACATAAGCCAACTTTGATAGCTTGCCGCACAAACACAGCTAATATATACCGATCATGCAGGGCTGCAACTAATTATTTCTCAAACTGCGGATATGCGCTTCAAAAAATTTGAAATTTTAAGTTCTTCACGTATAGACATGAAGAGATTATTATTGTCATATCTTCTTTATTTCTGAAGCCATACTAATTAATTTGCCCTCATTTTTTTTTTTACTTATTTGTCAGTTATATGTCAGTTTAAAAAAATTTTCAATTACATTGAGGCTGAAAGCGCAAAAATTAAAAATTTCTGAAATTACTCTTTATTCAAAAAACAGAGTTACAGATTTTAAAGAACTACCATTTGTTCCTAATTGAGGGCACCTATTTTTTTCAACAAGTCTGAGATTTTGTAACATCAAAATTATTCTCCACCAAGGGTTTTAGGCGATTTCCTTTTATGCTGAAAAAGTTATACCCAAAAGAGTTGAAAAACTTTTGAAAGTTACAAGCAAAATTAGGGTAAATCAGTGTAGTTTTTAATTGAGTAGAGCACATTAACAGTATAAATATTAAAATTTAAGATGTCCGCCTGATTAAATTCGTTGCCTCGAAAATGCTGATACATACCATCAAAAATATTATATATGTGACCTTCTCCGAGAAAAGGGACCTAGTGTGTCAAAAAACGGGTTTGGACTTAAGAGTGGATTCTGGTACCTAAAAGGGTGTAGAATAAGATGAAATGAGTTAGATTTCTGATAAAAATTTA
The DNA here is from genome assembly GCA_949987735.1 of Leucophora obtusa. NCBI lineage: Eukaryota > Metazoa > Arthropoda > Insecta > Diptera > Anthomyiidae > Leucophora > Leucophora obtusa. Next base: position 139,372,584 of record OX465298.1, read on the forward strand.
TTTACTCCATAAAAACGTAAAAACGTGTTCAAAGTGATAATGCGTTATGAAACTTTAAATGCGTTCTTCTCAAAACTTCATTTTCACACACTAGGTCCCTTTTCTCGGAGAAGGTCACATATTGTTATTAAAATGTTTAAATCCCGACTTACATGGAATTGCCCGGTTCCGTAGATTTGCCCATATACCGCTGGACGTGCCTCAAAAAATCTGTTAATATGATACGCATATTGAGTATGTTGTCTTCAGATAAAATGCAAAATTCTAACAAAAACTACAAAAAAGACATTTTTTTAAAAATGGTCCAGCTCAGCTCAGATCTCATGCAACATTTTTTTCATAAGTCTTCCAGAAAAAAAAGATGCCGAAGCAGTAGAAGAACCACTAAAATTGATGATCTAGATGTACTTCTTTTTTAACATAAACACTAATGATTTTAACATTGAGTTGTCATAGGAGAGTAGTACTCCCACTTCAACATTTTTTCAGTACTTTTTGAACGAGTGCAAAGGAAGCTCTTTAAAAAAATTCTTACAAAAAAAATTATTTTTTTTATTTTACAAAAGTAAAATATTTGCTTTCGTTTAAAGTAAAACTATAATTTTTATAATAATGAACCATGTGCAATTTTTTCCCTGCTATTGTGCGCATTAAAAATGGCACAAAAAAAAAATGAATACCAGGTTTTTACGCGTATATATTTTAAATTTTTACAATATATACAAACCTTAAGAAACACATTAATATAAGGATATTAAAAAACGGTTCTTTAAATTGATTATTTTGGTAAATAAAACCGTTCGACCCGCTTAAAATTTTAAAATTTTAACACCACTGCACTATTTTAGACAATATTCAGTCACTTTTTTAATTTTTTGTATTAACTTTGAATATTTTTTTTGTAGATATTTATAGCCTAATTTCTTAAAACACTACACTTCACTTCACCTAGTTTTTTAAAAATTCGTATTTTGTAAATCCCGGTGATGAACGCGGTGATCGTCCGTGCTACTTACGTAGTTTTTAAACAAAATTATATGAAAAAGCTAATTTTGTAAATCACCAGACTGTTATTTTGATCACTTGAATTGTCAAATATTATCACTTGCATTTTTTAGGTGTTGAATGAAAAATAATGCAATGAATCACCAAAAACTTAAGAAAAAAACTCTAGAAAAAAAGTAATTAACGATAATTACGCTGAAAAACATATGGATAAGATAATCCAGTGGAATTATAACACGACTTTATTTTTCAAAAATTTTATTGCAAAAGTACAGTGCAGAAAATGAAGTAAGAGATCTAAGCAGCGATTGACATTCTGCAACCGAATATATTACTTCAAAAATTTTTCTTTTTCGACAATTCGAATTCTTTTTGCAACGCGAATTCTTTTTGCAACTCACCACCAAACTTTGTTGTATGAAATGGGTATTATAGTCCCTAGATTATAAATTAAAAAAAAACCGCACTTAAAAAATTGCAAAATAATTGCGGCACGCGAAAAAAGGCTTTATGGCACTAAAAATTAATATAAAAACTTAATCAGCGATTTACATTCTGCAAACAAATATGTTGATGGAATAATTTTCCTATTTGCAATTTTTTTTGCGATTTTTTTTTTGCAACTCACCACCAAACTTTGTTGTATGAAATGGGTATTGTAGTCCCTAGAAAACAAATTTAAAAAACCGCCCCTAAAAAATTAGCGAAATAATAGCGGAACGCGAAAAAAAACTTTATGGTGGAAAAAATTAATTAAAACACACAATCAGCGATTAACATTCTGCAAACAAATATAATGATGCATAAATTTTCAATTTTGTAAAAATTTTTTCGCGATTTTTTTTTTAAAACAGCACCAAACTTTGGTGTATAAAACTGGTATTATAGTCCCTAGCTTATGAATTAAAAAAAAAAACACTTACAAAATTGCAAAATAATCTTGCAACGCGAAAAACGGCTTTATGGTACAAAAAAATGAATTAAAAAACTTAACCGTCGAATTACATTCCGCAAACAAATATATTGATAGAAAAGTACCGATTTAATAGACGAAATTTTGGTGCTTAGTTTGCAAAAAAAATCGCGAAAATTTTTTTTACAAAATGGAAAATTTTTGAATCATTATATTCATTTGCAAAATGTTAATCGCTGATTGTGTGTTTTAATTAATTTTTTCTACCATAAAGTCTTTTTCCGCGTTCCGCTATTATTTCGTCAATTTTTTAAGGGCGGTTTTTTTAAATTTGTTTTCTAGGGACTACAATACCCATTTCATACAACAAAGTTCGGCAACTAATTGCAAAAAGGAAAATTCTTACATCAGTATATTTGTTTGCAGAATGAAAATCGCTGATAAGGTTTTTCAATGCAAATTTTGTACCATATATTTTAGGTGCGGTTTTGTTAAATATGTAATCTAGAGACTATAATACCCATTTCATATAACAAAGTTTGGTGCATAATTGCAAAAAAATCGCGGAAAAAAATTTGCAAAAAGGAAAATTCTTACATCAGTATATTTGTTTGCAGAATGAAAATCGCTGATAAGGTTTTTCAATGCAATTTTTGTACCATAAAGTTTTTTTTCATGTTCCGCCAAAATTTCGCTATTTTTTAGGTGCGGTTTTGTTAAATATATAATCTAGAGACTGTAATACCCTTTCCATATAACAAAGTTTGGTGCATAATTGCAAAAAAATCGCGAAAAAAGAAGTCGCGGAAAAAAATTTGCAAAAAGGAAAATTCTTACATCAGTATATTTGTTTGCAGAATGAAAATCGCTGATAAGGTTTTTCAGTAAAATTTTTGTACCATAAAGTCTTTTTTCGCGTTCCGCTATTATTTTGCAATTTTTTAAATGCGGTTTTTTAAATTTATAATCTAGGGACTATAATACCCATTTCATACAACAAACTTCGGCGGCTAGTGTCAAAAAAAAGAAAAAAATCCGGGAAAAAAAATTTGAGAAAAAAATTTGCAAAAAGGAAAATTTTTCCATCAATATATTTGTTTGCAGAATGTAAATCGCTGATTAAGTTTTTTAATTAATTTTTGTACCATAAAGCTTTTTTTCGCGTTCCGCGATTATTTTACAATTTTTTAAGTGTGGTGTGTTTAAATTCATAATCTAGGGACTATAATACCAATTTCATACACCAAAGTTTGATGCTTAGTTTGCAAAAAAAAACCAAAAACAATCGGGGAAAAAATGTTGGAAAATGGACATTTTTTGCATCATTAAATTGGTTTGTTAATCGCTGATTGAATTTTTGATAAATTTTTTCTACCATTTTTTTAAGATATTTTGCACATTTTTTTTGTTTAGATTTTTATTATATTTTAAGGGATACCAATAATAAATTATATGAATTCCAACAAAAAACGGTCAAAATTTGTCTATTTTTGCAGAAAGATGGCAACTCTTAAATGTATGTATTTGACAATTCAAGTGATAACGTAAAAATCAATCACGAATACGTAGTGATTTATAAAATAACATTTTTTATTCCCCGTGTTAGGTGAGTGAAGCGAAGTGATGAACGCACGTGATTTACAAAATTAGGCCATTAGCTTTTCAACTTTTTTTAAAATTAGTTCCAATATTTTTTATATTTTGTTTTTGTTATTTATTTATATAGATTTGTTAAAACAATAAAAGTGGGTTACCATCAATTAATATTGTAACCAAAATATATATGAAAAGTTTGAATAATTTGAAAAAAAAATTGTTGGCAATCCTTTCATTTACCAAAACCAAATGAAATATAACGTAACAGACGTAAGTCTAGACGAAAAATTAGAATCGTTTTACATAAACCAAATTTCTTACGTGATCGTTCCCCAAAGAGACTGAATTAATTTTCTAAGTATTTTCTAATTCGTTACTTTTAATGTTGATTTTAAAAAACTTGACCGATACCGAAATAAACAAAATTCGCGGCATATTTTTAAAAATATTTTTTTATTTATTTTACTCTTTTATTTATTTTTAACTTTATTTTTTTACGATTTGCTTATTTTAGCTCTTATTTTAAATTTCTATAAATTTTTTGCTAAGAAATTTTGAGTTTTGTATTTTCAACTTTTTTTTAATGTTGAAGCTGTTTTAGTTTTAACAATTGGTATTTCATTCAAATTTTCTTTTTAACTTAAGGGAATTTTTAAAATTTTTATTTGTGTTATCAGAGTTTTTGAGGTAATTTTCTAATTTTTAATTGATTTTTTAATTTAATTTTGACCAACGCAAAAAACGAGTCAACTGCCAAGGTAATTTTCTAATTTTTAATTGATTTTTTAATTTAATTATGACCAACGCAAAAAACGAGTCAACTGCCATTAAAGGTCCTACACGTAGGAAAAAGACGTTTTTGTATATGTTTGGAGGTAATTATATGTATGTTTACAAACTACTATATATGTATTTGGAGTATGCTTCCAATTATATTGTTTTTATAGTTACCATACATATATTTCCCGGTAAACATGGGTTTGTTTGTAAATTAGTCATATTTTGTCATCTAAGAATACATATTTTTGCATTTTAAACTTTATAATAATTATATTTGTGGGATACAATTAACATATATTTGGAAAAACGGCGAATTTCCATTCTTGATACATATAAAGTTGTATGTAGCCATTATAACTTTTGTAGTTGGTAATAATCGTTTATTTTAGCTAGACTGCATCTAGTCAGAAAATTTAGTGATATTTTTCCTTTATAGTTATACCCTACACCACTATGTGGTCAGGGTATTATAAGTTTGTGCTAATGTTTGTAACACCAAAAAATATTGGTCGTAGACCCACCTTATAGTATACCGATCGGTTCAGAATTTTTTTTTATTTCGATTTAACGATGTCCGTCTGTCCGTCCGTCCGTCAGTCCGCCCGTCCGTCTGTCTGTCCATGCAATCTTGTGCGCACTCTACAGGTCGCAAATATTAAGATATTTTGATGAAATTTGGTACTCAGACCTATGTTGGCCCAAGGACGAACAAGTTTGATTTTGGTGAACATCGGTCCATGTTTAGACCTAGTGCCCATATAAGGGTCCTACCAAAATTATATTGTTTATACGCTGCAGGTCGTAAATATTAAGATATTTTGACGAAATTTGGTACACAGACCTATGTTAGCCCAATAACGCAGCCTATTGATTTTGGTGAACATCGGTCCATGTTTAGAGCTAGTGCCCATATAAGGGTCCTACCAAAATTATACGGTTTATACGCTGCAGGTCGTAAATATTAAGATATTTTGATGAAATTCGGTACACAGACCTACATTGGCCCAATAACGCAGCCTATTGATTTTGGTGAACATCGGTCCATGTTTAGACCTAGTGCCCATATAAGGGTCCTACCAAAATTATACTGTTTGTACGCTGCAGGTCGTAAATATTAAGATATTTTGATGAAATTTGGTACACAGGCCTATATTGGCCCAATAACGCAGCCTATTGATTTTGGTGAACATCGGTCCATGTTTAGAACTAGTGCCCATATAAGGGTCCCCCCAAAATTGGCTTGGTTACAAACTGCAGGTCGCAAATATTAAGATATTTTAATGAAATTTGGTGCGCTGACTCACATTATAGAAAATTTTGACACGAGCCCCATTTTAACCCATTCGAATTTCGGATCCAAACATTAGTTGGCTTTTACCCAGACTGGTGTAGGGTATTGTATAGTCGGCATGCCCAACTTTAACCTTTTTACTCGTTTTATTGTGAAAAATGTGAAAAAATAAAATAACTTAGTATAAATAAAACATAAAATTGTGTTAAAAAGAAAAAAAAAATATTTAATTGTGTATATTAAAGTATTAACTTATTATAAGAGTTTTTAATTAATATTTGTTAATAAAAATAAATAAAAAACGAGTAAAAAGGTTAAAGTCGGGCATGTCGACTATACAATACCCTACACCAGTCTGGTGTATTGTTTGGATCCGAAATTCGAATGGGTTAAAATGGGGCTTGTGTCAAAATTTTCTATAATGTGAGTCAGCGCACCAAATTTCATTAAAATATCTTAATATTTGCGACCTGTAGTTTGTAACCAAGCCAATTTTGGGGGGACCCTTATATGGGCACTAGTTCTAAACATGGACCGATGTTCACCAAAATCAATAGGCTTCGTCCTTGGGCCAACATAGGTCTATGTACCAAATTTCATCAAAATATCTTAATATTTGCGACCTGCAGCGTATAAACAATATAATTTTGGTGGGACCCTTATATGGGCACTAGGTCTAAACATGGACCGATGTTCACCAAAATCAATAGGCTGCGTAATTGGACCAACATAGGTCTGTGTACCAAATTTCATCAAAATATCTTAATATTTGCGAACTGCAGCGTATAAACAGTATAATTTTGGTAGGACCCTTATATGGGCATAGGTCTAAACATGGACCGATGTTCACCAAAATCAATAGGCAGCCTTATTGGGCCAATATAGGTCTGTGTACCAAATTTCATCAAAATATCTTAATATTTGCGACCTGCAGCGTATAAACAGTATAATTTTGGTAGGACCCTTATATGGGCACTAGCTCTAAACATGGACCGATGTTCACCAAAATCAATAGGCTGCGTTATTGGGCCAATATAGGTCTGTGTACCAAATTTCATCAAAATATCTTAATATTTACGACCTGCAGCGTATAAACAGTATAATTTTGGTAGGACCCTTATATGGGCACTAGGTCTAAACATGGACCGATATTCACCAAAATCAAACTTGTTCGTCCTTGGGCCAACATAGGTCTGCGTACCAAATTTCATCAAAATCAATCAATCAAATTTCGGCAAAACTGTTGAGTATGTAGAAAAACGTTATATGAACAGATTAAAGGAATTGTAATTTTTGATTTTTTTAAAATTGTTTGAGCAAAATCGGACTAGTGGTTCTCGAGTTATGTCAAAAAAAAGACCACCAAAGGTCAAATCGATATATCTCGATTCCTAGGGGTGACCCAGCGAAACGCCGGGACACGTATAACTTCTTTTTTACCGATATAACTTTCCCCGGTAGTTTGAACCCTTCCCGATCACGGACGCCTACCATTTGTCTCACAGTGTTATTAATATCCAAAGTAAAAACTTAAAAAATTAAAAAAGTTAAAGCCGGGCATGCCTAGTTTATGATAACCTACACCACTCTGTTTGAAAGCCAACTAATGTTTTGATCCGAAATTGAAATTTATTGAAATGGATTTGAATAAAATTCGTCTGTAAAAAAACTCCATTTTTGTTATACTGGCACTAGTCCTAAACATGGACTGATTCTAAACAAAATCAATCAATTGCGACATGTATCGTGCGAACAAGCCAGTTTTGGGGAGAACTTTATATAGGCACTAGGTCTAAACATAGACCGATTTTAAGCAATCGTCCTTGGGTCGATATAAGCCGGTGTAATTTATCAAAAAATCTTAATATTTACGACCTGTAGCGCACAAGGCTACATGGACAGACAAACGTAGGGATAGACGGACATCGTTACATCGAGCCAAAAAGTGATTCTAAGTCGACCGGTACATTGAAAGGTGGGCCCGATATATTTTGGTGTAACAAACATCCCGTTGCTAAAATAATATTAAATAAATAATTACGAAATAAGAAGTTTGTTTCTAATATTAAAATTCATGAAAGGGGGAATATTTAGTTGATCTCTTATTTTTAAGTAAATGAATGTTCTTTTTAGTTTGACTCTAGATCATAAATTAATATCACTTTCTGTTTAAATTATTTTCAAATCAAAGAAAGATGATACAATTTTTACAAGTAAATTACAAAGAATAAAAATATATTTGAAAGAATTCGATAAGCGCAAGTATTCCAAGTAAATTACAAATCAGTGGTCACATAAGTAGACAACATTAAAATATTAGCCCACACAAGACGAAATACACTGATGATGGCTTTGTAGCGAAAGCCGAAAATACGTATTCTGTAGAGCTGGTCTTATCGAATTCTTTCAAATATAGTTTTATTCTTTGTAATTTACTTGTAAAAATTGTATCATCTTTCTTTGATTTGAAAATAATTTAAACAGAAAGTGATATTAATTTATGATCTAGAGTCAAACTAAAAAGAACATTCATTTAATTAAAATTCATATTTTTTCTACAAAACAAATTAAAAAAACTTAATTTTATTCGTGAAATCAGTAGAATCTTTTCGCATCATTCCAAAACTATTCAAATATCGCACGACAAGTTATTAAAGTTTTGATCATCGCTTGAAGAAAAATAACATTTCGGTTCCAGATTAAGCACAAACCAAAAAAAAAAAAACAAATTTATTCATTCTTTAGGTAGGTTTTATAAAACTTTGTGAATTCTTTGCAGAAATTATTATTTTTTGTAAAATATCAAAATTTTGATACTTAATTTTGATACAAAAATCTGGTTTTCAATGTGTAATAATTTAATTGTAACCGCACGGTTTTTACATACGGGGACGGTTACGGTTAATTAGTGCAGTTAACCATAACAAGTTAAAACTCTAATATAAAGGGTGAACACACCAAAATTGCAACACTTTGGAAAACATAACTTACTCAAAAAAATTATTTATGACCTAAATTTCGTGTATGAGAAATTTCATTCGAATTTGACTTTTAGTTTTGCGAAAAATGTAAAAGTACACCACTCGACAGTTTTCAGGGTTTTAAATTGCTACAGAGAAGGTCTGAAATTTAAAATGAAGTCCAAGTTTCCAAAAAAAAAATACATGGTTTGGCAAGCCATTTGCTCCTGTGGTCGTAAAAGCAGCCCTTTCATCACATCTGGAACAATGAACGCTCAATTTTATCGCGATGAGTGCCTCAAAAAGCGTCTTCTGCCATTTATTAAGAGTCACGTCACTAAACCACTGTTCTGGCCGGACCTGGCAAGCTGCCACTATGCCAAGGACACATTGCAGTGGTACAATGCAAATAAAATCGATTTTGCCCCGAGCTACTCCCTATTGAGGAATATTGATCAGTAGTGAAGGGAATATTGAAGAAGACAGGTGAACTGGTAAAAGATATTGCAGAATTCAAAACCAAGTGGTTGTCGGCGTCGCGAAAAGTCGATGATGCACTCGTGTAAAAGATGATGGCGCGTGTGCGACGAAAAGTCCGATCAGTTGCATATGGAACAAATAATAACTAATATTTTAATATTTTTTTTACCTCTAAACTTCAAAGAATTCGAATAAAAAAAAATTATTTCAAAGCCATCTAGTTTTTTTCTGGTATTAGTTTCTAAGTGTAGCAGTTTTGGTGTGTTCACCCTTTATGTGTGTATTTTTCTGACTGCGTAAATATATGAATAACACGAATAATATTTCTGACAGAATATAGAAAGTCTTATTCAAATTCATGCACTAACTTCATTGAGCGCCAGTTTTACACTTAAAATAATACGTCAGTAAAAACATCTGTTAAACGGATTTCAAATAGATTTGACTAATTTTTAACAAATTTTTAGTTGAAACACTGATTTACATAAGGATTTTAGTTATTTTCATTTAATACAATACTAAACATCCTCAGTACTTTAGCTAATTTTGAGTGTTAATTTTCAAAATTATTTATAACTAATTTTGAAGCACCCATTCGTACGAGGTCTATGGTAGAAAATATAGACTTATCACTCAGACCATGACCGATGTCATGTATATGCGGTATCGGATAACGATCGGCAATTGTATGATAGTTGAGCCTACGATAGTCGCCACATGGTCTCCATTCCCCATTCTTTTTAGGAACCATGTGTAATGCACTTGGCCAACAACTCTGAAATTTTTTTTTTTCGCGATTTCTAACTTATCAGGTGGTACACGGCGAGGTTTTGCAGAAACCGGAGCACCTTTTGTTTCAATGACATGCTCGACTGAATGCTTAGATTTCTTGAAGGATATTGGTTGAGTAAGTTCAGGAAAATTGGACAATAAATCATGGTAAGGGGATATGTTAAGAAGTATCTTAATTTCTGAATAACCGATTACGTTAGCAAGTGTGCATATGACTTCGAGACGAGTGTCACTATCAATTAACTTTTTCCGCTTAATATCAACAAGGAGGCCATAATATTTATAAAAATCAGCACCAATGATTGGGTGGCTGACGTCAGCAACGAAAAATTTCCATTTAAATGATCTTCGTAGACTAAACGAGGGAGTTAACAAAACATCGCCATATGTATTGATGGTTGAACCATTTGCTGCGAAAAGCTTAAATTCTGCTTGTCGTGATGATTTACTTTGCGTATGAGAAAGGGGCAAAACGGAAACATCAGCACCAGTGTCCACTAAAAATTGTTTGTTTAGTACCTTGTCATAAACAAATAGGCGATTGGTTTTTGGCTCTCGCTCACTTACGCCATTTAATGACCGGGTTGAAAATTTCCCTATTTGTTAGGAAAACTGCAAGGAGATCTGCACTTCCGAGCATTTACACCAAAACGTTTGTGATAATAACAATATCCGGAAAATGGGTAATCAGATCGGTTTCTAGATGAACGTTGTTTTGGTAAAGAATTCTTATTTTTCAGTTCCGCCACCATGGCTGTGAGATCCGATATTTGGTGTTGAAAGTTGTCTATTTGAGAGACTGATGGACTAGAAGATGCTGTACTTACTGCGGAAGTTTCAAATATTCTGTCAGCAATTTTCACAAGATTCTGTAAAGAATCCGATGAAGCAGTAAGAATAGCCTGCATTTGAGAGGGAAGGCGCTGTAACCAAAGTGTCTTTAAAAAATCTTCATTTACATTGTTGTCAACCAGAATTCGCATCTCTCGGAGTAACTGAGATGGTCTTCTGTCGCCAATTTCTGAAGATGACAAAATTTCCTTAACTCGACGCTCTTCGGATATGGCAAAATGATCAATTATGCGTTTCTTGATTTGCTGATATGCATCTGTAGGAGGATTAAGAACTATGTCGCTTACAGTGCATAATATATCTTCATCCATTTCTGCAATTACAATGTATAATTTGGCTAATTCCGAAGAAACCCCAGTCTGTACGAATTGGGCTTCTGTCAGGGCGAACCAGAGAGCAGCATTTAACTTCCAGAACTTTGTCAATTTCATATTAATTGCGGGTGGAATTGTTGACATAACATTTGGTGTGGTTAACGAGGAAGTTGTTAATACATTTCTTGGAGAGATCGTTGATGAAGTTGTAGTGGTTGTTCGTGGCATTTTTGTAAAACGTGCGGGGTCACCAATTATAACTGTCAAAAAATTAAATTATTTTTTCTTTCTGACAATTTCCAACAAGTTTCATTTTCAGAGTTTCCCACAAACTTATCAAAAAATGTTTTAAGGATGGGTGCCAACTGGCTAAATAAAATCTAAACTAAATCCAGGTTTCCAAAATTCTATGAAATTTGAAAAAGTTTTCAAAAAATGTTCAAATAAATTTTAAACCCTTTTGTCAATTTGTATTTAGTTTAGAATTTATTTAGCCACCCCGCCCAGGGCCTAAATATAACAAATTTTATTTTAAGTCAAAAAACAGGACTAAATTTTGTTAATAAAGCACCGTAAGTTGTTCCAGTTTCACGTGAAAAAACTGTTATACTCCATTTAAAAAAAATGATTTTTCACGCCAATCAGTTTCACGTAAAATTGTGTAGAGTTTGTTTTCACGCAAATTTAATGTACAAGACTATTATTTTTCTTTGGAAAAAGTGACATTTTGTGTTTATTTTGATTGTGTCTTTGTTATAAAATTAAAAAATTGTTCATTTGTTTAAACATTTTGAAATTTTTCCACGTGAAAAACAACTTACGGTGCTTAAAGTAAAAAATTTTTTGTTTAGCCAACAGATTTTTTATTTTGAGTGTATTATATATTTCGGTGTTATCATTTTTGGGTTGGCAAAGCACTTATTTTTTTATTGAAAAATTACTCATGCTTTAGTTTTTTAAAAGCACTTAACTGATTGTTTCTAAAATGCTTATTTCACGTTTTTAAAAAGTAAACGGCCAATCCCGGTATTATCGTAACATTAAAAATCTTTCCTTCTGCCAAATCTTATACCAACGGAAAAAGCACTGGCCGACGCTTTGCTGTTAGCATTTTTCAGGCTGGGAAGTCACGTTGTATATAATGACGCCAACATTTGTAGAATTTCTTCTAAATTTGCTTAACTTTTGAAATAATTAATTACGTCAACATTTTTTGCTTTATTAACTTCATCACATGTAGACTACGTGCTGATTTTTGTATTAACGATTTGTCAAAGTTTAACATGTCCCTATATCAATTGTGTTTGTTATTAACGATTAGAATATAATTCCTACTATAACTGATGATTTTCATTGCTCATTAAATTCGTCTTTATAAATGAAGGGCCTTATAATAAACTTGTTTAATAAATCTTTCAATTATTAAATCGGTTTTATTAAAAAATGTGTATAAAATAGTGTATAATCTTTAGTTGATAATAACTAAAGGTTCTTAAAAAAAATAGTAAGGTTTTCAATACGATTTGAATGCAAATTAAAAAAAGATTGTATTTAGAATTGCACAATTTTAATTATAGTGAATTTTATAAACAAATGCATAATTTTAAAAGGCGAAAAAAGTGTTGAAATATAATATAAACCACCTGACAAAATACCTCTTTGTGTTTTTTAAATGTATTTAATTATTCAATCTTATCAGCAATTTTTTTATCGACTGTTTTACACAATTGCAATGGAAATTTGTTAAATTTCAGCAAAGTGTGTTGAATTTATTAGAATAAGATATAAAAAAAGTTTGTAAACTCAATGTACTTACTATTACATATTTACATTTTTTAGTTCACCTTGAAAATTTTAAATTTTCGAAGTGGCTTCTCAGAAGCCTTTTGTTGGGTAGTTCATCGCCTTAACCGCCAACAATAAGTATAATATTCTTCCTATATCTTATTGAAAACGTATTATTTCTGTTTACATTCTAGTCTTGTTTTTACTTTTTCCAAGGTTTTTCTCTTGAATTAGTTTTCGAATTGAATTTACAAGTTAACTCAGTTGTTTTTATTTAGGTACTACTTTTGATATAAATAAAAACAAAAATGTTTGTTTTTAATTTTTATTTAAAAAATAAAAATTGTTTTTTTTTTCAAAAATTTGATCAAAATTTGATGAAAAATGTATTAAATTTGCAAAATACTAAACTATATCCACTCAGCAATAAATTACTTGCAGGGTTGGCAGGCACCACCGCTAAAATACCGATATCGATTCAAAACCCTTTCAACTGACTACCGTTATCTCTAAAATACCGTTACCGAAATACCCGGAATACCGTTATCCTTAAAATGCCGTTACTGAAATAACTGAAATACCGTTATCCTTAAAATACCGATACCGAAATAAATGAAATATCAATACCCTTAAAATACCGTTTCCGAAACAAATGAAATATTGTTATCCCTAAAATACTGTTACCGTTGTTTTTAATTCTCTACTTTTGGTATTTCACATGGTTATTGAGTATTTTTTCTACATTAAGTTGATAAATTGGTTCTGTTTTTAATCTCGTTTGTTTTTTGTAAAAAAAAATTACGGGATGCATTGAAATAACTGACTACCGTTACCCTTAAAATACCGTTACCGATATAACTGAAATACCGTTAACCTTAAAATACCGTTACCGAAATAACCCAAATATCGTTATCTTTAAAATACCGTTACCGAAATAACTCAAATACCGTTACCCTTAAAATACCGTTACCGAAACAACCTAAAATATCGTTACCCTAACGATAACCGCATTCGTTTCGGTTACCATCCATGTTTACTTGTCAAAAGAAAAGTTTTGTTATCCATATTGCCCTATTTAGAACCCACCACATTGAATTTCTAATAA